>JAZEWU010000049.1:3506287-3522710 GCA_036362915.1 Geotria australis | reverse complement strand
AAGATGTGTTTCCCCTCTCAGATTTACCCCCCCCCAATCCTCCCTGGCTGCGTGTGATGATGAGTCAGTGGCTGACTGTAAACGCGTGCGCAGTCTACACACTGGACCGGCTGCCGAATGGATTATAGTAATTTTCGTATTGAGAATCCGTGAAGTCACCGCGATAATTATCCACTGCACAGATTATTATGAGTTGCAGAAGGTTCCTCGCAATTGGTCCCGAGGCGAGGTTCGTGTCAATTCCACATTCCTATGACCGGGGGACTTAATGAATACGGGACAATAATTAGTTCTCTTCCCAGCGGTTAAAGACAGTCTATCATCATCATTGTCCAAAAACGCTGAATCCTATACAGGCTTGCGGCGAGCCGGAGCCTATCTCGGCAGCAACAGGGCGTAAGGCAGGGCTATACCCAGACACTTGAGCCGTGAAAACCTACATCAGTTCACCTTGTACATTGACAGAATCCCTGAATTAAAAAAACAAGCATCCACTGAAATGACACATTGTAATTAGTCCCACCTAGATACACACCTGGAATTAATGTCAATGGCGAGGCTTTCCCAATTATGGACGCTCTCGTCTCAAGTGAAGAAGTCAGTGAATCCGCGTGCAGATCAATTGGGATCAATTGGGTGGGAGGGAAGCTTTTACTTTTACGACCCTGTACAGGATTAAACGGATTCTGAAAATGGATGGATGGAGTTCACCGTCGTCCTCGTCCTGGGCTCCGGGTGTCGGGACGAACACTGGCTCCGCGGGCCAGCAGCCGCCCTCCTGCCGCTCCAGCATCTCCCCCGTGTGGGTGTCCACCTTCACGATCTGCGGGGCACGCGGTATGGCTCACCCAGCGTCTCTGTGCCCCTAAGTCTCCCCGTGTCGCTCACCCTCCCTCCCTGTCTCCCTCCGTGTTTGTCTTTAAGGAAGTGACGGCCATCTTAGGGGACGCTGACAGATTTTTGCCGCTCTTAAGATTGCCAGTTTCACGACCTTTCAGCATATTCGAAGTAGCCTTAATCGTTTAATTTCTGTTCCTTTGGTTTTTATTGGTTGTTTTTTTTCTTTCATTTTTGAAATGCCGTGCTCTTCGCGGCCCTTGTGCAGCGCTTTGTGACCCTCGGATGAAAGGCGCTATATAAAACGCTACTTCAATGCCGAGAATCCTTGTGGCCAGATCTGAGTCGGTGCCATTGAATGAGTACGCTTATTATAAGTGTGACTTAAATTCCTTTGACATGAAACATGGTTGTACGGCACTTGGTTATGGACCCAGAAGGGTACACTCCTCCTACCCTCAACCATTCTCAATCTACTGCTGGATGGTACCTTCTGTATTCTGCACGCGCTGGTGCAATTAAATAACTTGTAAGGTAAAGGCGCAGCCCTGCAATTGCTTGCTCGCGCCACTGCTGAGACGAGGGCCTTCAAAGTGAGCCCCTCTCTAGAGGTTGCTTGGTCTTCTCTTCCACACTCGCCAGACGTATTGAAAGAGATAATGGTTTGTTCAATGTCATGTGGGTTCGTAGTGTTAGTCTGTGAAGTATGCAGGGTGTATAATGCGCGCTCAGTTTTATTCTGCAGTTTTCTTGTTTCGGACTAAGATCACCTGCCCTTTTACGTGTGTATTTACCATGTCGCTGTGTTTGATAAAGGCCTGTAAAAACGTTTAACCCAAGTTAAATGTTTTTACAGTTTAGCCCAGTCTCAGTGTTAGCCAAGTGTCTCGGAAAGCCAAGCAGTTTCGGACAATGCAAATATCAATGCATTAGTAGCTCGGCTCGAACTGTTAAAGTCTATGGGTACCTTTTTGCCAGTGTACAGATGATGTAAAAAAAAAAGACACAAGGTTTTAAGGCTGTCCTAGTGACACGTTTTGAAAAACGGACTCAAATGCGTTTGTACATCGCCCCCTACTGCGAAAAGTTGGCGGAACAATCCTGAAAGAAGAGACTCACAACACTTTCCGGGGTAAACAAAGCGAACATTAAGAGGGAGAAAAACATCGCAGATATTCTTTACGTGTGAGCTTGTTTAATAGTGAGCCGACCGCATGTTTCCACGAGAGGGCAGTGGGGCAACACGAGCAGGCGCGACGGCACACAGATGGCAGAATACTGTACGGTACAGTGAGGATATTCATTTACATCAATCCATGGTTCAGAGGGCTTCTTTCGCTGGTGAGGGTCGCGGCGGCCGCATGCTGAGGAGAGCGGGGCAGACCTCACTCTCCCGAGACAGACTCCCGCTCCTCCTGAGCGATTCCCACACATTCCCAGTCTCGATACACAGTCCCCCACCAGCGTGTCTTAGTGACAGACTCCCTCCCCTCTTGTAGGGGGATTCCCAGACATTGACAACTTGGCTAGGAATCAAACTCGACCCCGCTACTCAGGGACCGCTGCACACCACGGCAGTTTGAACCCTCATGACGTGATGAAGGAAGTCGTATTGCTGAGACACAAATGATAAACGGGGCCTTCGTGACCCCAGGCATGATATTCTAAGATTAGGTGAATTTAAGAATATTCACTTCCTATAAAACGGATATCAGTGCTGATATAATTGAAGATTGAATACACGCAACGAGTCGTGAATTTGCAGGTTAGGCGCAAATTAATTTTTCACGGGAATATCTTTTAGCAGTGTGAAGATCTTTAACAGGGCAGCAATGGGGGACATCCCATTGAGGCTGGGAAAATGTGAGATAATTATAACAGTGTGATATTATACAGTTATGTAATTACGTAAATTAGGAATAAAACACCGGCTATTTTGAGCCAGAGTCACTCGTTCGAAATGTTAAGATTTAAGCAAAACCATCGTGACTCGAGTCTGGCTTGAACTCAGATCGCCGGTTTCAGAGCGCAGTGCGCTCACCACTGTGTCACCGCTCCCCCCCACATGTGTGGTCATTATCAATGCCAACACGAAGGCATGTACAGGGTGGTCCAGATGTATTGTGACCTCCACTGAATTGACCACTAACATTTGATTTCCTTAGATAATTAATTTCGGCTTTGAACAGCCATTACACAATCCCATACTTGTTTCTGATTGATAAAGTTTTTCATAAAAAAAAAATGCTCGTGTTACATTCCACACGCATTTATATATAACAAATATTACATTTTAGAGAATGAATTGGGGGATCACAAGCCATCCGTACCACCGTGGACATTATTGCACACACGCTCACGACAGCACACAGACGCACAACCATTGCAACTATACAGTTACACGGCGGGGGGGGGTAGGGGATGGAATTTATTGCAATAACGACATCGTTTTGAACTTCAAGCCGCAGAGGAGAGAATTTGATTCTGATATTTTATTTCGTTTGAGCCGCCGCGGCCTCGCGAAGGATAAACCAGCGCGACAGCGACACCATCATAGTGCAAGTCCAGAGGGAGGCTCTGCAACACGGCTGGATGCCGTACAGCCACGAGCTGGCGTGTTTACCGCTGTCTTTGTGACGATCTAAACACTCTATAAATACACCCACAGCGGGTGGCACATGGAAACCTTTCTATTTGCCGGGGCAATGACAGATGCTTTTATTTTTTGTGTGCGCTCCCCTTTTTGTTTAGGTTCAGGAGCGCCAGGACACGGATGCGGGTTTAAACACGGAATGAACAAAAAAAATGGAAGAAAAAAAAACCCAACTTAAACAAAACAAATATTTGAACGCCCATAAATAATGCACGCAAGCGACGCGTGGAAAATGCGGAGTAATACAAGCGGCGATGTTGTACTCGTACATTGCATATTAAACACTCGCTTTGATGCAGAACAGATTTTGTTAAACGCAACAAAACGAAAAAGGAAATTAAGTCAATAACAGCTGCCCTGATTTTGAGACGTCTTCTGCGCTTGATTCATAAGGCGGTTTAAAATGTCGTTACGTAACGGGGCTGGCCACACACCACAGTAGGGAGTTGGGGGGGGGTCGTGCAAACATTTGCAAAGCGTTTTCAAGGTCTCAGTCGACACAGCTGTGTAACGATGGGTTTATTATTTGTGAGCCACATTAAAAATGTCAAAGCACAGAGAATCGCCCTTCGCAAACGAACGCTGAGTGGCGCTCAACCCCAATGTGCCTTGATGCCAGCGGTATTCGATATTCCTATATCGGGCCCCGTCTACCCAGAGGGCAAAGCACTGATGACCGAGCAGACGTGTGCACAGCTGATGTGACTCAAGCCTGGGTTGTAAAATGTCCTGTTGTATCTGCCCGAAATCGTTGTTAATCGGCCATTCCATTGGTAACGGATGGATGGAAAGGGGTAATCATGTCCTTACGTCGCAAATTACCCGTCAGATGGAAAAGTAAACATGACAGCGACGAACAACGCAATGAATCACATCGGTGGTTAGGCCCAGGCATTTGTAAGCTAATAGTTACACGACACATTTGCAAACACTTTCGCTTACTTTGCTCTCGAGCTAAATTCGTAATGTTCCATATTTTCAGATTCTATGCGCGGGAACGGATTTTACAGCAGTTTTCACGGCACTTGAACAGCATTGGTAACTGCCATAGTGGCACTAAGCTTTTACGCATGCATCGCGATAACCTCATAAGCAGATCTGGCCATTAAATAAAAATAAAAAATATCCCACCCACACAAAAAAAATCTACAGTCATAATAATGATGCCATATTACCTCTGTCCTAGGAAGCTGGTTCTATTACTAAGATGAATATCATTAAATGGATATGTTGTTCCATTATGGCGATGGGAAATTATCACGTTTGCCCGTTGACAGTCAGGTGATTGTGAGGGCGGAGGGGAAAGCCCCGTTGGACGATACACATCTTGGACATAAATCTACAGCGTACGCTCTATAATAATTTACATGTTATAGACATATTTAAGCACTGTTGCATATACAGGGTTTTTAATATATATAATGGATGCCTACCCTCACTATTGGTTTTACGGGGGCAATTTAACCACCATCGTCATCATTCGTTAAGTTTAACATGAAGGCTTTCACGACAGATATTATACGTAATAAAGTACTGTACTTTTGGACTGGGTCAAGTAAAAAGTGTCGTAAACCCGCCTTCACCCGACACAGCCAGTTAGTAAGGTGTGTCTCGTTAACAGAACGCGTTGATTATTTACTATTTCCGGACACCGGTATGTTGGAGAGCGAACCCACGACATTTACAACAGAGTGCGACGTTTCGCTGTTAATTGCAATCAGCTTCATCAGGCACCTTGACAAAAATATATTTTCTTGGGTTTGCTCCCTAACAGGCAGTGCTGCTGAAGTAATAAAGAAATTACACATTCTGTTCACGAGACAAACCCTTACTAATTGGCAGTGTCGGGTGTAGGCTGGTTTACGACACTAATTTTTTTACGTGACTTAACCCAAACGTTCTTTATTGTGGATCATCATTGTCATCATAATCAGCTTTACCGTCATCATCATATTAAACGTTTCGCGATCCAACGATTGAAGATCTTCAGCATCTCCAATTCCGCAACGTCGAAATGATTTCCACCACGAATTATTTCTTGCTGAATAATGACCGGATCACTCGTGGACTGGAGCTAAGCGCGTGACTAGAACTCACAGCCATAGCGAGAGGTATGCTGGATGTGGTAGACCAGGTGTCGATATATTTTCAGAGTTACCGACTCGGGATGGATCCAGCTGAATTCAAGGCCTGACCATCATCGCCATCACCACTACCATTGGCAGCAGCAACATTTGTTTGAAAAATCTCCTCCCGATTCACACGAGCTGATGTCAGTGCGCCATCAACTCAATGGATCACCTCCATCGTTAGCCATTCTCTATCTTCTGGTAGATGTCCGCGCATTTCAGCCTCATCGCCTAAAGGAGGGGGGTGCGGGCAGCAACGCGTGATATCCGGCGCCGCACATCGACGAGCGAGGAAGAGGCTTCGGATGAGAGTCGCGAGGAGGTGCCGAGACTGAGCAGGCGACAGGGGTCCGTGGAGCTGTGAGGAAGGAGACCTCCTGACACCCCCAAACAGTAACGACGCACGTATTTGCAAACACGACCGATTTCGAGATTTCGAATGTACTCGGATCTACGTATGTATATATGTACACGTGCACACACGGGCAGAGACCGGTACACAAGCATACACACTCGTACATACACACAGGGATTCCTATATCGATGAATAGTCTCCGGGTAGACTGCAGTAGTCGGCACGTGAGCAGAGAGAGATGGATACTGGATGTGGTGTGCCGGGGGGGGAGGGGGCGGAAATATATCGCCAGTTTGCGGAACAGGACAAACTCGGCTGAAACGAATCCCTGCGCAGGCGTAACTACGCACGCAAAATAGTACACACACACACGCATTAACATACACACACACGTACATATGTCATCTCTCAAACCATCACACACGTATACACAGGTGTATAGAACACAGTTACACGCAAAGCTGTACACACGCAAACACATATACACAAAGAAACGCACACACACACACGCGACAACCAGTAATTACAGACATGTACACACAACTGACATTCGCACTAACAAACATATGTTTGTATGTATATACACACACAACAACACACGCTAGTGACAATAAAGACATAATTATTAAACTAATAATAATCTTAACGGTCTTTGAAAACAACATCAAGAGAAATAATGTTCCTATAAAATCTTACGATGATATTTTTTGGCATAATGACAGAGTGGTACAGTAATGAAAACGTTGAAGCACCTATAATCCACAATCGCCGCACGTGTACTTGCGTAACGAAGGTTTTTTTTTTTACGGAATAAATAAACGGATGTATAAAATAAAGTCATGGCCTTGTTTGGGAGCGAGACGTGAGTGATGGCAACGTGTCTTCAAAACAATGCCGTTGTGCATGCCGAATAATGATAATAAATAATGGAATGTATAAACATGATTGAGCGCTGCACTGCTGCCTTGGAAAGAACCCATCAGGATACATCGTGTGAATGCTTACTTTAAATGACCTTCCGCAACGACGTGAAGTTACATTTTAAAAGAAACAACCATAACAATATGGGAACGCGCGTTTAAACATTTACAACAGCCTTCCACGGATAGAAAAAGTAGAGAGATGCTTCTGTTAATCGACAATCGCGCATCCTCTGCGGCGCAGGATGTGTGTGACGTTGCGTTCCACACGCCCAAACTGAAGAATGCTCCCAGAACATGTCTGATCCACCCTCCTTGGACTGCTGCTGCCGCGACCCTCACCAGGACGAGCGGATTAGAATATGAATCGGTCATCCTTGCTCAAACGAGCATTGTGAGAGTACATGTTTGTGTTTTTCGCTTTGAGTCGGTGGAAATTACGCGTTCCCATGCCGAGTGCCGGTTCCTGACTGCCTGCTAAACGGTGCTCGTTCTTTTTCCAGCCTCAGAGGGACGATGGACTGATTGACCCTGACTGGGGTTTGAACTCTCGACTGAGACCTGTTTCTTAGACATGTACGGACTTTCTCAGTTGTGGTTTTAGTTGTATTAATTTAGCTTCGTAATTTCATCGTTAGTTAGGGTGTTCTGCTGTTTGCAGTCTCTATCAGTCTGCGCGTTGTTTATTTTATTTATTTATGTATTTCCCCAATCTTAGTTTTGTACAGCGCTTTGCGACTATTTCGAGTGCTTTGTGCCACAGCGCAACCCAGCCACGAACTACTGCCACGACTGAACAACTACTGACGCTACAACACCGCTAATAGTAAACGAATAAAACAATACACTCGCACAACACAAAAACAGCAACAACATTAACATCCAACATTCACTACTGCTACTGTGCCCAGTTTCCATGGTACCAGAGAACTTCAGTGTGTAGGCCTACTCGAGGTGCCAACCACCCTCACCCCCCACCCCCCTCACCTGAAGCTGGCTACGGGTTGAGACAGAAGCCCGATTTCGCCCGTGCATGATGTCACTTCTCAACTAGAATTTCCATCAGAATTTGCGCCGGGCAGAAATATCAATTACTGGGGGAAACAGGGGCCCAACTTTGTCTCCCAATGCTGAAATTTACAACCTGCAGAGAGCACGCATTTAAGGCCGAGTCGACCTTGGGCAGATGGCCCAGAATAACACCGCTATCGCGAAACCGGTCCTGGGATTGAGAATCAAACGCAGATCGCCGGGTTCGCCACGTGGCGTGCTAACCACCGCGCCACCAAAGAACCCCCCGTGTAGCCTTAACAGACTGCAGGGTCAAGTCCCGTTAGCGAGCACCTACCGAGGTCGACACGGCACACAAGGAGGTGGGTGACCAACACCACGCCCGGCCGCCTTATATCTCCCTAGTGGCAATATTTACACACCGCACAAGGTGCTAATTCGAGGCCGAGTCGCCCTTGATAGGTGCTCGCCACTGCACACACGAACACAGACGTCCCGCTTGTGACCTTAACATCCTGCGGGAGTGCGGGGGGGGGGAAGCAAGCGCCGCCATCGAGCACCCACGTAAACGCGGCGGCCTAAACTGCTCGCGCGCCGCCGAACCCGCGCGGCCCGTCAGCGGGCCCTGGCTGGCGGCTTGACGACCATGACGGCGACGGCGCCGTCGGGGCCGCCCCGGCGGTGGAAGGCCCGCAGCGCCAGCTCGCGAGCGCCCATGCCCGGCTCGAGCAGCCGCTCGCTCACGAGGGCGCAGGCCTCGTCCGCCGACACGCCGCTCCACAGCTCGTTGGAGCCGAGCAGGAGGAAGCCGCCGGTTTCCCCGAGGAGGCCCGCGGAGCCGGCAAAACGCGCCGCGCCGCCGCCGCCGCGGGCCTCCGACGCGGCGGCCGCGGCGCCGGTGGCGGATTCGGCCGGGTCGGGGTTCGTCTCGCGGGTCACCACGTCCGGGTCGGCGATGACGATGCGCGCGGCCTTCAGGCCCGGGTCGCCGAGAGAGCGCGACGCCGTGAGGACGCCCTGCACGCGCCATGCTCGCTCGCTGAAGCTGATGTAGCCGCCTGTCGCGCGCACACGCACATGCACACACAAGACAAAGATCCCCCCCGTGTAGCCTTAGCAGACTGTAGGGGCAACTGCCGTTAGCGAGCGGCACCTATGAAGGTCGACACGGCACATGAGGAGGTGGGTGACCAGCATCATGCCCGGCCGCATTTGTCTCCCTAGTGACAATGTTTATACACCGCACTAGGTACTCATTTGAGGCTGAGTCGACCTCACGGAGGCCTAGGACCGGTTCAGAAAATCGTCACGAGTGTTGGCCGTGAGCGGGATTCGAACTTGGGCCGCCAGGTTTGGAGCCCAGCGCGCAAACCACTGAGCTACCGCTCCCCGTACACACACACACATCTGAACGGTCACAAATACAAGTATATGCTGTTGCTGCCAATTTTCAAACATCACAGACATTCCCAATTTCTAATAGCTAGTTAAAGAAATGTATTTATACTGCACAGAATTCTCAGAAGTGATCAAACTTGGCACACAGAACTGTTATGAAGTGTGCCTGACTTATGAAACAGCTGTCCACATCACTGCGACGGATGGAAAGAAAAGATGGATTATTTTTCCACTCTGCAAATGTTTACCCACATGGAGTAATAATTAAAATCTCATTAAGAGGTCAGTCCATTGACGCTAAAAATATACAAAAATATACCCGACCCCACGTGATGTTTCAATAGGCTTGTCATAACTGTGCTTTGGTACAACATCTACTATTCCCACAGTTTATCTTTCTCCCTGAGTCTGAGCCAGTTGTTGAAAGGGGGCACGGTGGCACAGTGAGTAGCGCAGTAGCGCTGCCGCCTCAAGGGCAAGAAGCCCTCTGATTCGATTCCCGGCTCGGGTGCCTTTCTGTGTGGAGTTTGCATGTTCTCCCCGTGTCCACATGGCTTTTCGCCGTCCAATGACACGCTGCCGAGGTTAATTGTCCTGACTAAATGTCCCCCCGGTGCCCTGAGATGTTGTAACTTGCTTACCTCTCCCCGCTGGACAACTGTAAAAACGAGCTACATAGCTCAACAAACAGTTCCTTCCAGCATAAATAAACACCGACTGACTGACTGAAATTCCGCATTGCTATGCCTGGGATGATGCCCACCAGTGACAACATCCCACAAGAGTTGTCCTTGTGTTCACGCACAGCCCTGTAGTTAATCCGCTGCTGGATGGCGGATTCCCCCAAAGCGGTGCCGGTCACGGCGGTTGTTTTGACCATACTTCACCACTCTCATCACCCCAGGTCGTCAAAGACCGGGCCGCCGCGGGCAACGGAGTTTGTCGCACGGTAGCTACACGTCCAAAGATTATCCCGGCTCAAAACCCTACCACGACTTGTGAGATGTGACTAGGCGGGTTGGGGGGGGTGGATTCCGGGAGATTTTATCACGGCTCGTCTGCGTGGGAAGCCGGCCGCGGAGAACGTAAACCGTCGGAATCCACTCCCAATCGCTCGCAATCGGGCGCAGAGACGCCGCGCCTCACATCTGCCGGCTCGCGGTTCCGTGAGACTCCGCGGAATTACGGGCAACAAAAAGCGGCCCGTTCCGACCCAGGCGGCGTTGCGGTAAAAAATCTGCGCGGCAGCAAAAGCTCGCACGTGGGAGCGGCGCGAAAAAACACAACGACACGGCCCCCGGGTGTCGGCGGTCGGTGGCGACGGCGGCAAACGACGGAGAATGCGCAGCGCGCCGCTCCCGTAACGAACCGGCGCCCCCCTTGTAAACGCTCGAGGCAGCGTAAAGGATACCTCGAAAGTACATTAATTATCTCCTCAGCTTTAATTACGTAAAGCCGTGTTCAAGCGAATCATTAAGTTAATGCGATATCTGTTGGGATTAAGCGGTTTAATTAAAGCGGGAGTACGGCGCGCGGATCGCCCTCCTTGCTCGGGAGTCTCGGGGTGAAGCCGGCGCCCTGACGACTCCCTCTCAACCGCAATTAGCGCCGCGAAAACCACCGCGAAAACCAACGCGTGTGCCGGCGCCGAGGGGCTCAAGCGACGCGCCTGCCACCGGACACACGCTGTGGAAAGCGATTCTCCGTGTCACCGTCTTCCCCGTGTCACCAGACAGCCGCCTCACGGCAAGAACGAGCCGAGTTCGGTTCCCGGCTCGGGTGCTTTTCCGCGCGCGGTTTGCGTGTTATGCCGGTGTCCGCGTGGGTTTTTAGCCGGACGTTCCGGTTTCCTCCCTGCCTAGAGGTTGATTGGCCTGCTGATTAAATTGCCCCCTGTGCCTGCACTACGATAGACTGGCGTCCTATCCGGGGTATAGTCCTACTTTGCCCCCCGTGACCCTGTACAGGATTAAGCAGTTTCTGACTGTGGATGGATGGATGGCTATTGCACTGATGTAGGTTTGAGAATTGTATGAGAATTGTTCATCATAGCTGTTATTTCGGGATAGCGGTGTCGAGCGTTCCTTCTCTTGACACGGCTATCCCGAAAGAACAGCATTAAGAATGAAGCAATTTAACAATGGGAAACGTCAGCACACAAACAGCATGCACATCTGAGCCGTGTCCAATCATGCGGCTAAACAGTGTGCGGCAGTGCAGAGAGAGCGGCGGAGAGAGAGGAGAGATACTGACAAGAAAATGGCCATTCAAAGGTTGACTGCAAATTGCTTTCAGCTTTGAGATTCAAGTGCTGGTCGCTGTTGACCTTGATAATGGAATGATTGGATTGATTCCCTGTTATATTGCTGCAGGTCCCAAAGCTATCTCATGTGCAGCCTGCCGCCAACAAAAACAAAGATCCCCCGCCTAGCCTAAATAGACCGAAGGGTCAAGTACCGTTAGCGAGCACAAATAAAGGCCAGCACGACACGCTAGGGGTGGGATTGCCAGCACCACTACCGGCCGTCTTTGTCTCTCTAGTGGCGATCTTTACACACACCACTAGGTACTCATTTGAGTCGACCTACGGGAGGCCAGAGGAAAACACAAGCGGACGGGGGGGGGAAACTGTGGCCGGTCACGTTACGGGCCACTATAACAGGCGCTCGTTTTGCACTGAGCCCACCTAGAGGAAGCCCAGGCACGGTCGGGTGCAGCCACGTATACCGCGCGCCACGGGCTCCACTCGCGGCGGACGTTAAAGACCCCGTGAGGTCATTCGGAAACAGTCGGCAAATGTGTCGCGGGCCTAATGGCCCACGGTAGCCAAATTTGAAAATCGGATGTGAATGACCCAATTGGAATCACGCACGACACACACACGCACACACACACACACGACACACATGACAGCTTCGCCCTCCACGGTGACACGACTGCAGACTGTGTCCGCGAAACGCAGCAGTGCATTCCTGCGCGACAGCCTTGACCAACAAGCATAATAGCGGGCAATGATGGTTGTGTGTCGAGCGAGAGAGCGCTCAGCGACACGGCTATCCCGAAAGAACAGCTCTGAAGAGCAACCATCGCGAATCGAGTCGTAAAAACCCACATCAGTACAATAGCGGGAATACCAATTTTTTTTGTTTCCAGTCATAACGTGTACAGTATTAGTCCATTGTCGCAGGTATGTGTTCAAAAAGAGAGTGACTCAGAGGCGTGAGGAAACCGCAGAGCAGAAGCGGCACCAACCCGCCAAACACTCTGTCATATGTTTTATGATGTTATCGGCCAATTCATTCGTGAGGCTTTTTTTTGTTGCTGTGGAAGGAAAGCAGAGGACCCGGAGGAAACAGGGGGAAAAACACACAAACTCCACACTAAAAGGTGCCCGAGTTGGGAATCAAACCGCCTCGGGCAGGACAGTCATTCTGCCCAAGGATGCTCATATTGCTGGGAAGCCGCGCGGCCGATCACGGCGCCACTTGGAGCGTTTTAAACACGAGAGCATAATCGCACGACGCGTAAATCTAAGCAGGCTTTCATTTTTTTGTTTAAAGCGATGCATATCAAGGTCACCAAGGGTCACGGCAATACGTTTCCATTCACAACGTAGCCGAGGTGTTTTTTCACAGCCGCGGCATCTGTTGTTCCTGCATTAAAAGGGGGCTCCTGCATCTCCGCGGAGGCAGCTCGGCGGTGTTTAATAGCCGCGTCAGAGCAATGAGCCGGCACTCGCGAGATGCTCGGTTTCAATCTCTGCTTTCGATTGCCGTGTCGGCGGGGTCACGCGCCGCCGCGGAGGTCAACACCCGACCCGTGACGCGCATCGTCACCGTTCGCAAATGGCGCCTGAACCTGGCCCGAATTGGCGACACGGTGGCCCAGCGGTGAGTAGCGCTGCCGCCTCATGGCAAGAAGGCACCGGGTTTGAATCCCGGCTCGGGGGGGGGCTTTCTGTGTGGCGTTTGCATGTTCTCTCCCCGTGTTCCGCCGTTGGGTTTTCACCGGGCACTCCGGTTTCCTCCCATAGGTTAATTCGCCTGCCGATTAATTTTCCTCCGGTGCCCTGTGATGGACTGGCGTCCTGTTTCTGCCGGGATAGGCTCCGGTTCACCGTGACCCTGTACAGGATTACGCGGTTTCGGACCTGGCCCGGGCGGCTCGGCAACAACGTGTGCACTTGGAGCGATCGACGTCAGCGGTGGGGAGACAAAGGTGGCCTGGCGCGCACGGTCCTGATCACACCACCCCCTGTGTGTGCTGTGCTGCCGTTAACTCAATAGCTTTAGCCGGTAGGCTTATAGGGCGATACAGGGGATCATCGCTTGTTGTGTGTGTGTACACTTCACGTGTTTGCATGTGTGTGTGCCTTGTGGTGTACCTGGGAGCGGTGGCTTAGTGGTAAGTGCGCTGGGTTACAAACCTGGCGACCCGAGTTCGAATCCCGCTCACGGCCAATACCAGTGGCGATTTTCTGATCCGGTCCTGGCCCTCGCCTAGGTTGACTCCGCTTCAATAGAGTACCTAGTGCGGTGTGTAAACATTGCCACTAGGGAGACAAAGGCGGCCGGCCGCGGTGCTGGTCACCCACCTCCTAATGTGCCGTGTCGACATTCATAGTATTATTTATTATTATAGGTACTCGATAACGGCACTTGCACCAATAGTCTGTCAAGGCTTTACAGGGGATCTTTGTCTTTGTGTCTGTGGTAACATGTGGTAAGCAGAGCTTAGCGATGTCTGCAAACGCTTTATACGAAATGTAGATCAATAGATATATATGTGCACATACTGTATCCGTATATCTAATAAAAGAACGGAACTTTTTTTTCCCCCGCTGACCACTGGCCCCCTTTCTAATAAACCTCAGACGGCAATATCAAATATTCGCTGAGACAGCTGCGCGTGCATCGCTGCCGCGATTCAAAATACACCGCTGTGCCTCCTGAGAGGCCCGTGTAAAAATAGCGCGCACAGGGGCAGAAGGGACCGTAATAAAGTGATCTGGCGGTGTGAGCGAGCGTGCAACAACTGTGGGGAGCGGTGGCGCGGCGGTTAGCGCGCTGAGCTACGAACCCCGGCCGCGCGGGTTCGATTCCCGCTCGCGGCCGACGCCAACGGCGATGATTTGAAACGGTCCTGGGCCTCCCCGAGGTCGACTCACGTCGGTATTGGGGAAATAATGGCGACCGGGCGTGGTGCTGGTCACCCAACCCCTCGTGTGCCACGTCGGCCTTAATAGCCGCTCGCTAACTGCGTTTGCCGCGGGAATCTGTAGAAATTTAAACGGGATGTGAGTTGTTTTTGAGGACATGCGTGTGGGTGAGTACGCGCGTGCATGCGTGCGAGTGCACGTGTGCGTTTGCGTACGCGCGGATATATTTGTGTCTGTGTGTACAGTGCTCTGTACGTATATACAACTCTAAAGAAGCAAATTGTTTCTGCTTCATTGAAGAAACACAGGAAGATAACGGGGTATGGAACGGATTAACGTTATCTTCTTCTTCTTTGCGATTCTTCGAAGCACGATGGTCAGCCTCTGGACATCGTTGTCTTTCAGCTCGGCCTCGAAGTGTTTGGTAGAAACGCGAGGGTTAACATCTAATTCTGAGAGAAGGAACAGTTGCTGTTTTGGCAAGGAGGGCTGGGAGCGTCTCTCATCATGCAATGTTCTTTATTTATAGCGCTGTCCCCCGGGTAATTCCCATCTCCACCGGCCAGAGCCACCCAGGGATATTGGACGTTCCAGAGATTAGGCTCTTCATAACACAACCCCTAAAATATATATTATCCACCCAGGAAAAAAAAATAGTACCGTATTATTATTATTGGGTTTTTTTGTTACCACATATCCAGGAACGTATAATGTAAACAATATATAAGGTTTTACCGTTGCTGGCAATGAGACAAGTGTTAAGATCTTTGAAAAGGTAAAACCTTGTATATTGTTGACATTATCTGTACAGTGCTAAAAAGGTGCCCATAGTCATATCCAGGAACGTTTTGACTGAGTCTTATTTTCAAGAGCCTTTCGCTTTTGGGATGTTTGGCTACACTCACGTTGTGATTGCGTAAAATGCCGCCTATTTTTTATTAGATTGCCGCTAATGCAGCGATAGAACATGTTTGAGTGACAAATCTGAAAAAGGTGCTTTTAAAACGTCTCTCCGAGGAATCTCCTGCCGAGCGGAAAACGCGTAAATTATGTACGGCGTGTATTCGGTACGGCGCTCGGGAAAACACGCGGAGGGAAAAATAACGCAGCGAGAACACGACACGGCGTCACGAAGCAGGACGACAAAATAATAAGCGATGCGTTTACCCACGCCGCTCGGCAAGAATAGAGCCCGTCTCTCGGGAATTTGTCCGGTAAATTCTCTCCCGTGGAACGACCGCCAAATAATCCCTCCCACGACCTTTTTCTGAGCGATTCATCATTATTACTATTATTATTTCTGTGATTTCGTATTTACGATGCTCGCCTGGCCTTTGGCCGGCGAGGAGCAGGGAGGTTATTCAACTCAATCAGCCGCGTGACCCGCGCGCCGTAAATCACACTCTCTACAGAATCTAATAAAGTCACCTCCAACGTTATCTTGAAATGTAATCAGCTGGTACATGCTAAGTAAAGGCGATTTGATCCGACACAGAAAGTCAAGTTAAAGTAAAAGTGTAAAAGTGACTTGCCGAAACGAATCGTACTGTCGTGTGCGTGCTTGTACTCTATTCCCGGCTGACCGGCCCGGTCGACTCCCCCCCGCCTCTCTGCGGCTTGCTCGCCCCGCGCCCTCTTCCGCACCTGCGTCTCGCCCACGACCGGGGGCCGCGCGGCGTTCGCGCGACGGCGCCGTTCCGAGCCGCGTCGCCGCTCCGACGCCGCGGGGGGCGGGGGGCCTACCGGCCTGCTTGATCCGCCTGCGCTCGGCCTGCAGGTAGGGCTTGTGCGGGCGGGTCAGGGGTCGCGCAGGGCCGGCGCCGTCGCACAGCACGGCCTGCGAGTCGCCCACGCTGACGACGGTGAGCCCCCGCTCGCCCAGCACGGCGAGGAGAAGCGACGTCCCTGCGGCAAGCACGCGCGCACGCACGCACGCGGTTACGCACGCACGCGGTTACGCAC
>JAZEWU010000049.1:3439020-3449329 GCA_036362915.1 Geotria australis | reverse complement strand
TAGTAGCCTTTGTCATCTCGACTCGACTGGCCACTTCCCGTCTGATATCAGCCCTCTGCTGCCCACCATCCAGCCCTGCAGCCCCTATGACGCTGTTGTAGGTGTGGTCGTCACCCATCCTATCACTATCCACGCTCGTATTTGCTTAGCTTCCAAGACCGCCTGAGGATGCCTCCAACGTGGGAGGCGAAATGTCGCGAAGGAGAGAGAAGGCACACAACGCGGCTTTCCCAATAGAGCAGCTATGGCGAGCAATTCTCTGACACGATCAAATCAACTTGCAGCGATATGATCATCGGCCGAGGTCTTTAACAAGAACCTGCCGTAAGAACTGCATTGATAGATATTTATATCACGGCGCAGTTTGAGACTTAAACTGTATGTTGAGCGGTGCTTATCTCCGTTGGCAGCCTTGAGTCAGCGGTGGTTGCAGTGAAGAAGAGGGCCAGGACCAGTAGATTCCAACACCCAACCCCCCACTCTGACAATAGCAATGTCCTTGGCTCGAGCACGCTCGCCGTATTCCCTGCTCGCGCTAACCCTCAAGAGATTTCTCTTCTTGTAATTGTTGCACTCGTTTCCTTCAAGCCTTCACGTCACCGTTAACAACGCAGAGAATGCGCCTGACCTTGTGGTCTCGCTGAGGCACGACGACACACTGTACAACGAGTGACGTTTATTTCCTGACCCGAGTCTCCCTTCCGGGGCGTTTGTTGTGTCGCGGCAATCCCGTAAAGAGCTTGCAAGCTTGCTGGACATTTTTTCCGCTGTAATAATAAACGTCTGTAATAATAATAATCTTGTCAAGCGGGTGACGATAGGCGCCGGGTGCTCACGATCGTTGAGGAAGACACCTAGGCCGCGGCAATCTGTGCCGCGGTGCGCGTGTGCGCGCACCTTGTTGATCTTCTCCTTGGCGTGCGTGAGCAGCGCAGGGAAGTGGGAGAGCGCGTCGCAGTTGAGCACGACCTGCGTCTGCTCGTCCGTGCCCGTCACGATGTTGCCCACGGCGCGCAGGGCCGCCGTCTACGCCGGCACCATCACAAAAAGACACACGGTAGGGTCAAGTGATGATTGCGAGTAGCACCTATACAGGCTGGCATAGCGCAAGTGCAACACAAACAAGAACCATAAACCACACATAGGTACACACACAACACACATTTTCACATATCTCGCACGCACCGCCGATGCAAGTTAGACTGACCTGAACTTTGACCTCCTGGTGGCTGAGCAGTGGCACCAGGTAGGGAACGACCCCAGAGTCTATGACCATTTGAATCTGCTCGTTTCCTCCGTCCGTTAAGTAGGAAAGGGCCCACACAGTGTCCACCAGGATCTGTAGAGCAGCACACACCGGGGCTTTGTCAACAACGCTACTGAGACAAACGTGTTTAGTATTCTGCAAAGCGGCCAGAATTGCCGACTCACAGTGAACAGGTTCGCTATTTCACGTCTCCGTGTGGAGAGTTGAATTGACGCCATATCCCTGGCTCGTGTGTTTAAAGTAAGCACCACTTTGTGGAAAAGGAAGTAGTCCTTGAAGGGAAGATTGGCCAGTGCCTCAGGAATTCGGATTTCCTCCGCTGATTTGAGATGAGCGCTACCACAGACGCAGAAAACACTTTAGGCCTGGTTCACATGGTGGCGAACATTAATCTTTGCCCATTTTTGGGTCAAAACGTGACCAATGTCTCCGTCAATAACGGAGCAACTTTAATGACACGTTTTGGTTGTTCTGTCAAAATGTGACGCTTTGATTTTTTTATAATCCCTATTCTAATGGTGACACATTGTGAATAAACTTTGGTTTCTGCGGCTCATGATAATGAAGAACTACTTGGCGATGACCCTTAAGGAGCACATGCCGATTCCGTCTATATATTCCATTTTAATGGCTACGCACGGCTTTCATTTTCCTCTCATTACGACATAGGGAACTTGCAAAGTTGGAGCAAAATTAATATTTCCATGCGATATCAACGCGGAGCATATTTTTTCTCCAACACTTTTTGTTCTGCCGCAGTTAAAAACACACACTTCAAATCGGCTAGGAGTGTCTTGATAATGCATTTGTTTCAGTAAGGATGGTCATTATTTCTTGAGTCTTTGGACAACAATTGTGGTGTGAGCATTCTCAGCAGCAAAGGCATCCTCCAAACACTCACGTTAATATCTGTGTGATGGATAAGAACGCAGAGCGCTGGAAGGATCTGAAAAACAACAAGAAAAACAATAATGTCACGGTAAATTTCACTTGGTTTGTAACTAGCACTGTGTTGTATAACAGGCAAAAAGTAAAAAATGTTCTCTGGCTATACTCTTCTTCACAGAAAAAGGGCAAACAAGTGTGATCTCAACTATTTATAGTCGAGATCACACTTTAGAGCTGTTCCTTACAAACCCTGAAGTCGACATGAAGTTTTAAAATAATAAATGAACAGCTTTCAAAAGAGATAGCGTAGCTTAGACGACTTTTACAGTGGCCGACAAAATTATCCAAACTTTTAAGCGGTCAACTTAAATTCTGCGGTGGACACGCACCTCCTGAATGGTTTCCATCGGCGGTGGTGGGTCCTTATTGCGGCAGAGGTTGACGATGACCCAGGTGACATTGCGCAGGAAGGTGATGGGGATGGCGGGGTTGATGAACGCCAGAAGTGGCTTCACCACGCCCAGACTTATTACGTAGTCCCTGCATTGCGGCCCATCCCCTGCGGCGACAAAGAACCCCAGTTAGCTCCAACACACCGCTCACACAGCGGACTCTGTACCCATATACTGCTACCATAGAAAACCTGAGAATTGCTCTCAATAGCTGTTTGTTCAGGATAGCCGTGACGAGCGTTCCTCCTCTCTCCTATGCGGTGTTTCGCCTCCCACATTGGGAGGCATCGTCAGGCTAATTAATGGTTGGCCTGAAAGTTCAACCATTCATTATCCTGATGAAGCCTGGTTGACCTGTCAGCTCAACCTCTGCTGGTCCTGCATCGCTCTCCCTCCAGTAATCCACTGCCCGCTCGACTCCACGCTCAAGACTTGTCCTTACCTCTACTTGTCGGCTTCTATTCTCACATCGCCTCATCTACAGTTACTGGCTAACGTGCACCCCTCCCCCCCACATTCGGAAGGCACGTAAACCACACTGCGTTATATTGTTTTGATTCTAATAATTTGATCTACTGAAGCCCGAAATAAATTTCCAACCTCTAGTTTCACCACATTTTGAACCCGAGTTCTAGATTCAACGACGCACTCAACATATTCACACACGTATCCAACGGAAGGGGGGAGAGAGTTAGCACTTGAAATACAGCAGCGCAAAGGCAACGCTCCCAACATCCCTAAACTGACGTCGGAGTGAATGCACAACGGCATGCTTCACTGGGAGCTCCGAGGCATTTATTTTCGAAGGCCTACACACCAACGTCTGTAATGTTACACTGCTATTTATTTATGGGGGGGGGGGCGGTGGCAAGGGGTGGCTACCGAGAACAGAAAGAGAGACGACGATGTTAAAAATAGCAGGGGCAAACTCCTAAGCGTTTGCGCGGGGTTAAAAATAACGCGATGGATTTAGGTGCCTCGTGATTCCACGCGCGCAGTCAGGATGCAAGGGTAACATTTTTGCCAAAACGATGCTTCGGGAACCCCTTGATTTTCATATCGACTTACGGAGAAACAACGTTCAACATTGCGTAACGTTCACCAACGCCGACCTAAAACCAGCGCCAAGCCGCGGCGGCACACGGTGGATCAGTCTTCGTCGTGTGGTGAAACCGCTCGACCTACGTGGCTGTGAGGTGACTGCTGGACTATATAGTGCAACACGTAGGTAGCTGGTAATATAATAATGTAGTTTACAACCCTGTGCCAATCAACTGCTGGACGACAGCCTTTGCACAAAATGTCAGTCAGGGTAGTTGTTTGATCATACGTCACCTGGACAGCTGCAGAAACCACTTGCACATTGATGTTAGCCGTGGCCAGGAATTGAACTCGTGTTTGTAGCTCTGTATGCCAACACTGCATTACTACTGCAATGGTTTTTGAAAGTTACCTTCACACACGAATGGGTTTTCTCCAGGTTCCCTATAATCCCGGCAAAAACTCAAACGTTGACCAAACCACTTCAGCTAAAATCTACTGAGAGCGTTTAAAGACTTAAGGTATTGCGTAAACTATTACCATAGAATGCCAGGGTTGTTCACAGAAAAAAAACGTTAAAGAAATTACCCTAGTCCCTCACGAAATCGGTTAATCAGTAAAACAAATAACGGATGCCGTGATGTCGCAACGAAAGTGAACCTTGACCAATTTATATGTGTTACAGTGGTTTGCAGTGTAGCTACAAAAGCGGACAAATGTGAACATATACCAATGATGTTTCCAAGGGCCCACACTGCCTGCTCGCAGACGTTCTGATGGGGCGAATGCAGCAGCTTCAGGAACAGAGGAACAGCATCTGAAGGAAAACAAGCGACTTTTAGCAACAGGCAGCGTATACGAGTTACCATGGCATTTCTACAGCTTCTGTTTGTGCGCCATTACCAACGCAGTCACTGACGGTTTATTGTAAATTATGATAATTTCTCTGTCACTTTGACCGGGTGCTTAACTTACAACTGGTTTGCATCCCTCCCGATTCAATAAAATTAGAACTGTGCGCGGTGAACATTAGTTTTCCTGTGGACAGAATGGACACACTGCCAAAGCAAAGTGAAACAATCTCCACCGATCGACAGAAGCACCACCCAACCGAAGCTCATTTGAGCAGATACGCCATCACTTGGCGACGAGTAAGTCGGCTAAACGTCCAGCTCGTAAAAGCGGCTAAAAAACGGTAGTGGCCAAGAGCCGAGACGCCGCGACCGTCACTCACTGGACTTGACGACGGCTTGCGTTTGTGCGGACGTTCCCGACGCGATGTTGGTCAACGCCCAGGCCGCTTCGAACTGCAGTGACGGACTACAGTCAGACCAACACGCATACACACAAATAAACATGACACATCGACAGGGGATGTCGCCGTTACACGACACTCTGCGTATGCATTCTCCTTAAACTCGTTCCTCCGTGGGCCGACGTTCTAATGTATCCGAGTATTTTAATACTTATTTTTTTAACATAGACTCGATTGTGGACCTGTTATAGCCGCCACTCTCAACCGTGACCCATCAGTGGGCTGCGAGAGCCACCTAGTGGTCCATGGAGACCAGACCCAAGTGGGTCTTGAGGTGCAAAAGATTGAGAATCCGTGTGTTATAGTATCTGAATAATTACAAAGAAGAATGGAGAGGTGCATGCTTGGATTTACACCACGAGAAATGAAAAATAACACGTGGTTGATTGAGGGCATAGGCAAGTTAAAGACGCCAGCTGTCAGGACGGTGCATTTGGGCAGGACGCGTCGTTGGAAGGGATGATGCCTGGTGGCTGACTTGATGCAGCGGTAGCCAAAGGAAGCAACACACCCAAGAGGACAACCACCGGAGATGTGGCGATGCAATTGGCTCATGTGGAAGACTAGACCGACTGTTACATCTTCAGTGTCACAATACTTGCACGTACCATTAAATGCAATGACTTTTATATCTGCATTTTTTTTAAAAGATCCAATTTAAAACTATTATTGTCAAATGTTTTATATTAAATGTAACACTAACGTGCTCCAACAGCAGTAACCTAAACATTAAAAAGAAATCGGTTTAGTTTAACCGTCGTGAAGCACGTAGCAATTCAACGGCGGCCGAATAAAATGTGCGCGTGCGCGAGTGGCACCAGCGATCAGACACTCACTTATCCTCCCGCTCAAGACACTGCACGAGGATGGGAAGGATCCCGGAGTTGATGAGGTCGTCAATTGGGGGGTTCCGATCGCTGGACAGTAGCTTCCTGCAAGCGTTCAACACCATCGTGATTATCACACATAGCAGCTTGTTAAGTCATGCGTTTGTATGTACGCGTGGCGTAGCCTCTGTTGAGTACTCTATAAGGTGTGAGCGTTCGGGAGACTAGTTTGGGTGTGCTTCACATCAGCCGGACCACTGCTTTCTGGCAGGCTAACCTTAATAGGTGCTCACTAACAGCTGGGGGTGTGAAAATACATGTATTAACATTTAATCTTAAGCGTGTCATACCTGCATTGAAATTTGTAAAAATCCTAGAATTGAGATGTATGTGACCCCTATAACCGCTAGAGCCTTTAACATTAACCACAATAACACGGAAAAAAACTATTGATTATTAAATCCAATTCCTACCATGCATTTTGAAGAGGCGGGGGGCGGCGGAAATCATTACACCCATACTAAGTGCTGGCTGTAAGACTGAACAGTGACCTGTGTGTGTGCACATGCACCCATATAATAAACGCAACGATTGAACAAAGACCTTGCATGTGAAATTTCAGTTTCGCCCCGGCGAAGGCTCCACCTTCATATTTGCCGAAACCATCTAACCAGCCACTTATTTCCTACGACCCGAGGAACACCCGACAAAAGGACGGAGACAGTTTAACGACAACCGAACAATGCTGCTGCGGTGGGGGGGGTCTATACGGCAGAGGTGACCGTTGTGCAAGTTAGCGAATCTCACCGCGCGGCCTGAACGGCGCTGAGCTGCACGTTTGGGTTGTCGCTCGCCGCGTTCTGCACGCCCAGGCAACGAAAACAACGGGGTTAGAAACCGCCGCCATCGACACGAGCGGCAACACGCAAAGAAAACTACCCAGGTTTGTATCGCCACTCGGGTGCGAGGCGTTTTTGCTCGTGTGCTGCATGCTTGTGATTTCCATTTAGCACGGAGCATTGGTCGATCAAACGCATTGCTGAACCCCAAAAGAAGCCGAAATTAAATTTAACAGAAAGCTGTTTTGCATGCGTTATGTCACATTGCTGTTCATCATAATTTGAGGACACAATCAGATTATTGGTTTCTTAACTGAGCATCGAGTGTTGGGCAAACATTAAAATGATTTAATTTACAGCCATATGATAACCCAGTGTTGTAATCTACGCAATTTGTCATCTTGTTGAAATAAATATTCAATAGGAATCATGTAGCGATTGGCCAAACCGATATTCGGTGCTAGAACCAGAGGGGAACGTCGTTCACTCACCTGCACGATGGCTTCCAACGATGCGTTTTGCTGCAGGGAACAGATGCGAGGGCGACAGCATATGGTTAGACGAGGATCATAAACGCACCCGTACACAATTACAAACGGGTGTCAACAGCACCGCTTGTAAATGTAAGAGAGTTAGTTTGAAACTACAGGGCAACAGAGAATAAGTGACCACCTTCTGAGCAGACGACTAACCGGCGTAGGGAATGTGTGGAGGGGAATAGTAAAAAAAAAATCATTAATGATTTGGCCGATAACTTCATTATATATAGGAAGCAGTCTGTGGCAATATGGCGCCGGCAAACCGCCTAGCTGCCTCCTCCGCCTCTCTGCGCTTTCCTCGCGCCTCTGAGTCGTTCTCTCGTCGATGAATACCTTCGACATTGAATGAATATGTGCGCGTTATAAATGTAAAATTATTATTATTAATAGAGCGAGATGAGAGAGGAGAGGGACATGCGGGTGAGTGCAATGAACTCGTCATTAACACCGGATAGACCAATGGGCCAAGTCACAAAATCTAAGCTCTATTTAAGCATTTGGGTTGCGGGGGGCAAGTGATGCAAGCGTGCACCTATTAAGGCTGGTATGACCCCAGGATTGGCTATGTGGCTAGTGCAACTCATGCCCTGTTTCTATCTTTGTCTCTCCACACATGACACCAGGTACTGCTCAGAAAAGTCTGAGTCAACCTTTAGGGGAGACAAAAATAAATTCGGCTATGCATGTGCACGGTTGGAAATGGAACCCAGGTCGCTGGGATCATAATACACTAACAACTGAAGCGTCATGTAATGATTAAACACCCCAGTAATCAATTATATGAATCATCACAATGAGTGGTGGCAGTTCGTTTCATGTTTCCATACTTTTAAGGGCTCGCTAATATCGTTTCTCGTTTTCAGCACCGTTTGTAAAATGTTGTCTGCTCCATTAACCTACTACATCTAAAATTCCGACCCTACAGTCACAGACACAATTCAACGTACATATCGCACGTTTCAGCATCCGTTTTGAAAACGAACGAAACAAAAGTATCGTTGCCACGCCCCCCGCGTCGGCGTTAGATGTGCGTGGCCATCTGGCGCACTTCACACAAGGCCCGTGCAGCCCTACCAGCCGGAAATCGCCATCAAAGTCGAGCTCATCAAGGATCTCCTCGTGAGGGACGTTTCTTCTCTTCAGGAGGTGCTCGTCCCGTTTGTTCTGTGGGGGGCCGAGAGGCAACAGCATGGGGGCAATAATAGGTGAGCGTTGAGCTTTCGCACAGTGCAGTCGTATCTGTTTTCCCGCGCGTGCTATGCCATTGACGAGCGTAGGATTTTATCGGCGGGAAGGAAGACTACAGCCAGGGGTTGAATTGGGCGGGAACGCACGCGAATACCGCTCACAAAGTGAAAATCCCACAGGCAACGTATTATTAAGCTTTCACGGTCTTAAATTTGGATGGTTATTTTATATATCTTAAGCAACACACACGTGGGCAATGTGTCGTCATAAAATCTAAATTATTTAGGGAACGAACCCTAGATCTATGCTCGAGAGTTAATCTCTTACGATTCGACCCCTGATTACAACGCTAATAAGACCACCCATAGTTAGCATATAAATATGTATGACGGCTCGCTGACGTAAGATAGTTATCTTCATACGCACGCATTTGTTTAATAAAATCTAACGACTGAGCTCACCATCCCTGAGGCTGAGCACCACCGGGAAACTGTGTCATGGCACATTGCGGAACTTGCACCACCAGTGCATGGATTTTAACGGAGATGCTCACTGCACAAGCTCGTTTGAGCAGGGAGACCTTTTCTTGACAATTCACTAGCGGGGGATGCGTTGACACAGAGGGCCTGATGCATGTGTTGGTCAAAAAAACCCCATTGGTTTCCACCAATTGTCAGCAATAAACGGCCGGACCAGCATTCCACAATATATCAGTGAACACTGTCTCGTCTCCACAACACACGAGAAAATCTAAATGTTATTGTTTTACAAGTGAGCTTTAAGGCTCAATGCACATTTTAATATTTTTATTATTTTCATTATTAAGAACTAAGTAAGCTCATTGATATACAACTTTAGCGAGTTAAGATATTAATCCTAGACATAATTCCAACACTAATCTACCCTGTGATACTCTTGGACCTGCAGTGAACTACAGAGCGTGACATGTAATTAAACGTAAGAATCATTTTAACGTTCAATTGAACTCACCTCACATGCTGCTGCTGCAGCTTAAAACTACTATCACAAGTTTTTAAAGGTAAAAAAAAATCACCTGTGGCTTACAACCGCTCAAAATTTTCGAAACACAGTATCGATATTTACCCTGGACGGTCTCTCATCGTTGCGAGAGTACACCGAGATAGATGTTTATTATTACAGCAGAAAAATAACCAGTGAGCTTGCAAGCTCTTTACAGGACTCCTGCATTGAGGCAACACTAAGAAGGCCTCTCTTCTTTGTACCCGGCGATGGACGCGAGTGGGAACACACTCGCGACGCCCGTTAGTGGATGATGGCTGCGGCGGTAAGGGGTGTTTGAACCAGATACGCGCACGTACAGGAAGTACGCAATCGTAATGAGAAAACAACTCACCGCTTTCACATCACTGCCATATGAATAAAATATATATTTAACGCAATTAACATATTCTTGCTATATGATGAATTCGCTTTATTAAACATTTCAATAATTAAATCACAAGATGTCACGACCAACAACAACCGTCGTTTGCCACTAAAATGGCGGTGATGTCACCAGGCCAGGTGCACCTTCAGGCCATGTCAAGTGTCAAACGCTCGCTGACCGGAGGTTACGGCCCTCCTACCCCCACAAACAACTATTCTATGAACCCTGAGTTTTACACTAATAACACTGCATGAATTTTCTTTGTCCTTGTGTCCCTGACGTCAGGTGTCATACACCCTTGGAGATTTCCACACTTTTACTTTAAATCTCTCCTTGATTTTCACGAGTGACTGTTCATTAATTGCAGCCAGTTAAACATGTCAAAGTCCCTGGCTCTGCCCCATCCCGATCCTGATTGGCTGCCACGTCATGAGCCGATTGGTAACGTTTACTCTTGTGAACTTTGTAGCTGGTTAATGATACATTAACATCACCTAATCGACGCGTAAGTTGCCACCGCGTTCACGTCGCGACCCCTGTCAAGT
>JAZEWU010000049.1:3404960-3419174 GCA_036362915.1 Geotria australis | reverse complement strand
GCGACCCGCCGCCGCCGCTTCCCCCGCCCGGCGATCGCGACGCGGCGCGGCGGGACGCCGAACGGAGGGAGCGCGACCGCCCCGACAGCGGCGGCGGCGGCGGCGTCGACCACCGCGACCGCGACAAGGAGAGGGAGCGCTCGGGCGCCGAGCACCGCGACCACCGCGACAGGGAGCAACAGCAGCAGCAGCGCACCGACGGCGAGCGGCGGGAACGCGAGCGGGCCGACGCCGACCACCGCGAGCGGGAGCGGCTGGACGCGGAGCACCGCGAGAGGGAGCGCGAGCGGCTGGCGGACGCCGACAAGAAGGCCGAGCGGGCGCGCGCCGAGCACAGGGAGCAGCGCGAGAGGGAGCGGGCCGACGGGCCCGACGCGGCCGAGAGGGAGCGCGGCAAGGAGCGGGAGCGCGAGGCGGAGAGGGCCGGCGGCGGCGGGCGGGGGAGAGGGCGCGGGCGCAGGAGGGAGGAGCGGGAGCGGCGCAGGGAGGAGCCGAAGGAGGAGCGCCGAGAGGACGGAGACAAGAAGAGGTGAGCGACGCTCGCCGAGGCCCCGAGAGATGCGTGACGCCGCTGTGCCGTCTAAATCGTCTAAATCGCAATTTATCAACTTCACATAGTTTTGCTGTTGCTCATTTCCATCGATTATTTTTTGTAAAATCAATTGCCTGAGACAACTATTGTCCCAGGAATTTGATTTTGTTTTTGTAACGCGGTTGTTTTTGCCCCCGGTCTCTTCGAGTACTCGGCCGAGCTGAACGAGTGAAACGTGAAATCCCGCGCGCAGGAAGCGGATGCGAGAGGCCGGCAGCCCGAGTTCCCCGCGGCCGTCCGCGAAGAAACTGCGACTCAAGTCACCCGACAGTGACACGTCCAACAGCGGCGATGACCGAAGTATGACCCCTGCTTGCTCGCACACCACCAGCCAGCCAGAGTACACACACACCCCAGCCGCAGTGCATTCGCTGCTTGTTGCAGCGACTCTTTGTTTATGCTATTTGTTGCCCACAACGTAGCCCCATAGAGGTCAATAACAACTTGGCATGCGCGTAGTTTCTGAAATCTGACGCTTATATTCAAGCAGTTGCTTTCCTGCTCAATGGAGACGATTTGGAACTTCCACATTCCTATTTCAGGGATGATTCAATCCATATGACAACCCCTGTTGACTTCCCCACAAAGTGGTGCTCATTTTACCAACCCTGGGGAGATGACGCACCAAGTCAACCACAAATCAAGTTAACCACTTACTGTACCAACGGCCGGATTCCTTCAACAAACAGTGACATTTTTGTTGTAAACCGCACCTCGCTCGGTTCCCGCTTGCTTGACGCACCCGCCGCGACGCTCCCGTCGCCGCGCCTCGCGGTCCGACCTCCGCCGACGGCACAACGCGCGCGTGTCGCGTCGGTCTGGCCGCGCAGGGCAGCGCCGCGAGCGCAAGACGCGCCTGTCCAGCCAGGTGGTGCTGCCCGTCGAGTCGACGCTCGCCGGCGCGAGCCCGCCGCGCCGCTCCGACCTGACGCCGGAGCGGCGCCCTCGTGACGCCGAGCGGGCCCACGGCCTGACGCCCGACCGCAACACCAGCCTCATCCAGGAGCGCCTCAAGTCGGTGGCGGCGGGCGAGGCGCTGCCCACGCGCGAGATCGACGTGCGCGAGCAGTTCGTCGACCGGCCGCGCATGCCCCAGTTCCGCAAGCGCAAGCCGGGCCGCCCGCAGCGCCGCAAGCACGGCAAGGCTGCCTTCGGCGACAGGGCCGCGGGGTCGCGCGCCGGGAGCAGCGCCGGGGAGCGCGAGGCGCCGCACACGCCGCAGGCGCCGCGGCCGTCGGAGCGCTCCGACGACTCGGCCCCGGAGGGCGGCCGCAGGAAGCGGGCCCGCGAGGAGGCCGAGTCCTCCGACGACGACTCGGTGACGCACGCCAAGAAGCGCAAGGGCCCCAGCACGCCGCCCGTGCCGCCCGCGTGCAGCCCGCCGGCGGCCTCGCAGGCCGAGGCCTCGCGGGACGACGCCGTCGCCAAGAAAGAGCCGCCCCCGCCGCCGCCCCCGCCGCCGCCGCCAGAGCTGCCCGACAGCCCCAAGGAGGTGGACGAGAAGCCGGCGAGTATCACGGCCGGCGAGGTGTTCAGCGACTGGTCTGACGAGGAGCTGCCGTGCCGGCCCGAGGCCGAGCCGAGGGGCGACGACGACGCGAGGAAGGCCGAGGAGGCCGCCGGCGGCAGGCTCCGCGACGAGCGGCCGCCGCGGCCCCTCGCCGGAGAGGCTTTCGACAAGGGGCCGGAGTTGGAGCGCTGGGAGCACGGAGGGGCGGAGGAGCGGCCGCGCGGGCCCTGGGAGCGCGACGCCGAGCCGGAGCGCGAGCAGGGCGACGGATTCCGCAGGCAGGCGCCGGTGCGCGACGAGCGCTGCTTCTCGCCCGTCGGGTTCCTGCCGCCCGCCGAGTGGTTCCACGCGCGCCGCGACGCGGGCCTCGAGCGCGAATTTGAGGACGCGAGGTGAGTCACGCGCTTTCGCCGCTGTCGCCCGCCCCCACGTCTTTTTCACTCTGTCTGATTGCCTCTCCATCACAATTGTCACCTCTTAACACCTTCACGGTAAACAGCTTATCCTGATAAACTAAACAAGTTAGCGACAGTCTTGGTGTAGAACAAGATCGATAGATGTTTATTATTACAGCACAAAATACCCAGTGAACGTGCAAGCTCTTTGCGGGATTCCTGCGACACAACACGCAAATTGAATATATTCGCGTATATCAAAAATAAACAAGGCAGTTCTATTTTTTCGGTTATCATAACTCATCTCTCAGTGCTCTGGAGCCTCTGCGACCCACATTGTCGCACCACCCAGCTCGCTGCATTTTCAGCTGCCGGTCAACGCGTTTCAATTTGGCCGCTTGTCGCTCCACCTCGAAACGACTCCGTTGTGGGAGTTCCCAAGTATCAACGGTCACGGTTAAACCGCTACAAGCGCCGTCGCTATGGCGTGGTCTCACCCGGCGTTCGGCTTTAAACGCGGGCGGCGACGTAAGTGGCGCAACCCGTGCTGGGCTTTGTGGACGGCAGGTTCCGGTGCGATGTGCCGCTGGCGCCGCTGGTGCCGCTGGTGGCCCTGGCACGCGAGGCCGATCGGCCCGGCTGGGCGGACAGCGTGATGGTGGCGGAGCGCGGCTTTGAGGATCTGCGCCGGGACAGCCGTGGCCGCGAAGACGCACGGTGCGTGTGGCGTGCAGGGAGCGCTGGTGTAGTTGTTAGCTAGGCACGCCGATTGCTCTTCAGAGCTGTTCTTTCGGGATAGCCATGTCACTGAGCGATCTCGCTCGCGACACTTCACCTCCCCACGTTGAGAGCGCTCGACGTGGCCATCTCGAAATAACAGCTCTGAAGGGGCAACCACCAAAAGGGAGTTTGTTCGTTTTTTGCTCTACGGAGCCGAGACGTTGACGCCCTGCTTCAAAAACCGCGAACGACGCGGCGCAAATAAACCCGACGGTGCCCCCCCCCTCGCGCCGCGCGTGAACCCCCAGGCCGACGCGCGACCACGCCAGCCTGCTGTGCGAGCACCACGGCCGCAGCAGCAGCATCGGCAGCAACCAGAGCCGCACGTCGAGCCGGCACCGCCGCTCCACCTCCACCGAGTCGCCGCAGCGCGCCGCCCGCACCGCCGAGGAGGACCGCGCCGCCGCCGCCGCCGCCGCGCTTCACAAGCCCATCATGCTGCCCGTCGGCCTCGCCGTAGGCCTCCCGACCGGCCTCCCCGCGGGCCTGTCCTTGGGACTTCCGCCAGTCGGGGTGGGGCCGCCGCTGGCCGCGATGCTCGCGGGTGTGGACGACGCGGCGGCGGTAACGACGCCGCCGCCTCGCGCCGGGTCGCGCGAAGCTGATCGCGACCGGCGCAGGAACCGCAGCGCGGAGCGCTCGCTGGACCGCCGCTCGTCACGCCTGGAGCAGATACGCCGGGAAGAGTCGCGGTCGTCCGGTGAGACGCTCGCCCGTCGCCCGCGTAGCGATGGTTTGTTTCTGACCGAACGGCCTTACGGTAGCTAAAAGCGTCAATTAGTAAAACAAAAAAAACTCATTAATTTATTGACGATAACATCTTAGCATATAGGAAGCAGTGTGTGGCAATATGGCGCCGGCAAACCGCCTGGCTGCCTACCCCGCCTCTCTGTGCTTTCCTCGCGCCTCTGAGTCGTTCTCTCGTCGAATGAGTACCCCTTCGACAGTGAATGAATATGGGCGCGTTATACATGTAAAATTACGATCATTATTATTATATTGGCCATTTACACTTTACGTGTGATAAGGGACTTCGCCGCCGGAAAACTTACTTCAGGAACCCTGCCGTGATTCATCAGCTTTTACGTAGGGGCCGTCTCGCCGGCTTTATACTTCGCTCCTCCCGGAGCGTCCGCGATTGCGCGCGTGGTGGCGGTTCTGGGCGCCCGCAAGAAACGGTCGTCGTCGGAACGGGCGCCGGTAACGCCTCCGCGTCTGCCGCCAGAACGCCACGACGCGGACCGACACAGCCGCGGCTCGCGCCACAGCTCCCCCGAGTCGGGCCGCTGGGGCCACGGCCGCGCCGGCTCCCACGAGGGCCGCGAGCGCGGGGCGCCGCCGCCGCCCCGCGGCTGGAGACGCGGGGAGCGCGAGCGGGAGCGCGAGGGGGACAGGCCGCAGGCGCCGTTCGACCACCAGCACCACCACCATCACCACCACCACCACCACCACGGGCCGCCGGTGCCGGGCCTGGCAAGCACGCCTCGCGGGGACCTGCCCGCCGAGCTCGGAGCCGGGCGGCAACCGGAGGACGGCGCCGGCCTTCGAGCGGCCCAGGAGCACGGGGGCCACGACGGGCGGGCGGGCGACGGCGCCGACGGTGAGAGCTCGCGACTCGCCGCGGCGCCCGGAAAACGCGCGCCACGCGCCCTGTTTGGCGCCGATCAGAATCGATTCTCGCTCTCACGATGCACGCGCCGAATTACGTAAGAACTGCGTATTCTTAGCTTATGTAAATTAAGCAAATTAAATGAGATCAAATAAAAAATTCGAGTTAAATCTAATAAGGGCTCTTGCATCGTCACAATTAATCAAATCACCAAATGGTAGGCATGGGATGGATGGGTGGATGTCTATTATTACAGCAGAAAAAATACCCAGTGAGGTTGCAGCTCCTGCGACACAACAAACATGCGAGTTGCTGACAAAAAATTATTACAGACGTACTTTTAACCTGTTCCCCTCTTGTGTGCAACGGGTTGGTTCGCCTCACGCCCTCCCGGTGCCGCCCCGCCGATGCCCCTCCCCGCGCAGGAAGGGACGCGGAGATGGCGCCGCTAGGAGCCTCGTACGAGGAGTACGAGCCGATCAGCGACGACGAACTGGACGAGATGCTGGCCGACAGCGCGGACAAGCGCGCCGACGGGCCGCACGACCCCAACAAGCCGACAGGTGCGGTCATCGCCCGTCCGCCAGGCACGCGGTGACGCGGCACAGGGCCGCAACACCGCACGGAGCGGTGGGGGCGGGGAGACGCGCGCGTTGACCCAAAACCGCTCGCGTGGTTCTCGTGCCCCAGACCCGGCGGACGTGGCCGCGGTGGACTGGTCGAGTCTGGTGAACGAGTCGAAGGAGGCGGACGGAGAGCAACGCGACGCCGGAGTGGCGCTGCTGCGCTTCACGCCCGGCGCCGTGCTGCTGCGGCTCGGCGTGTCGACGCGCCTGGCCGGGCCGCACCTGCTGCAGCGAATACGCGACGCCTGCAAAGAGGCGTCTGCCAGCGCCGCAGGTAGCTCTTGCTTGCCCCCACCCCCCCCACCGCCCGCGTCGGCACGGGTTTTGAATTCGTGTGTACGTCGGTTGTGTTTACAATCTGTTGAAACAAATTATTCGTCTTGACACATCTCATCTCAAGCTGCTGCTAACTACTCGTCCTGTAGATGGCATATTGCTCGCACATATTTGCATCTATATCTGTACTATATTAGTCATATTTCCACTAATTATGGTTTTTGTTCTAGATCTGTGCCTTGTTATTGTGACCCCCCTCTCCCCCGACCCCAAGCTTAGCTTAACTTGTAATTATTAAAAATTGTTAGTATTTTTTTGTTTTAAACCTTTGTTGTTGTGTTCCAGTCCATGTATATGGCAACACCGGGGTCTGAGAGAAAAGGCATTTCGATCCTCTATATGTCCTGTACATACAAAAAAAAAATTGTTGATCATTTTCCGTGCTCTGTCGTTGTTGACATGTTCTCTCCGCAGCTTTGTGCAGTGCTTTGTGACCCTCGGGTGAAAGGCGTTATATAAATGCTATTATTATTATTATATGGCAGAATTGACAATAAAGTTTAATTGAAAATTGAAAGGGCACCCTGAGTGGCAGCTGTTCCCAGTGGGAGGTGATGATTGCTACGTTTAAGCCCGTATGGATTTTTTGTGTACTAATATTTTGAATTTGGAAAATTGCCGATGTTGCGTGTAGACGCTAGATAAACCGTATTGTGTATTTATTCACTAGAAAGGAGATGGTTATCAGTCTGTCTCTTGGTTACGGCTGAATGAGCAGAAACTTCTAAGTCTGTCCAAATAATCCAGACTATGGATTCATTTGATGTGTGGTGGATTTCTTGTATTGAACAATGGTTTTCTCATTGTTTCTGCAATCACATGCCGGTTTATTTATTTTTTATAATTTCCTTTCGTAAAGGTTATGGTCAGATCTGCCACGTGCGGATTTTATTAAACGCACACCACTTTTTAAGCTTGAGATTAAATCTCAGAGGATCTTTAGTGGGATCGTCGATTTAGACGCTTGTTCAGGGGCGGTTATCGGCGAGAGGACGCTTCCCCCGAATCGGCGAGCGCGCCACGCTGACCGCATCGCTCACTTTATGTGCCATGCTGTGTGTAAATATTTTTTTTTGTTTGGCTAATTTGTTATTTCTATATATGTTTTTTTTGTCAATTCACATGTTTGTTGTGTCGCAGGAAGTCCGTAAAGAGCTCGCAAGCTCACCGGGTATTTTCCTGCTGTAATAATAAACATCTATCTATCTATCTATCCGGGCTGCCTCCTCCGCCTCTCTGCGCTTTCCTCGCGCCTCTCAGTCGTTCTCTCGTCGAATGAATATCTTCGACATTGAGTGAATATGTGCCACGCGTTATAAATGTTAAATTATTATTATCCCTGTCCTCGCCCCCCGTCCCCAACCGGCAACCGCCGTGGTGGCGCCGCAGACGTGGAGGCGATGCTGGAGCAGGAGCTGGGCGCGTTGGGCCGGGCCGTGCTGGAGCGCCGGCACGAGCACGCCGCCCTGCTCCCCGTGGCGGCGCCGTGCCACCGCGCGCTCTGCTACCGCCGCGACCTCGCCATCCGCAGGCAGATGCTGGGCAGCAAGGTAAGGGAGGAGCGACCGCCACCGCCAACGCCTCGCGCGGCTCGACGGCCCGGCGGGCGGGCGGGGGATGCGAGCGGGGCTTAATCCGTTTTAGCGGTTCGCATCGAGCTTTCGCAGATGTGGGGCTTTAGGTCTGTGACGGTATTAGCCGCAATGTGTCCGGTCTTGTCAGATCGCAGACGCTGAGCGGGCTTGAGCCCTCGATGGTGCTCGGGTGGAAGAGCTCTGCACACAAACGGCGACTGCCAGTTGTGGGGATATGTGCTGGACAGTAGAGGACAGTGCAGCAGATTCACTTGGTGTACCTTTATGGTCCCATCTCTTTTATGCTTCCATTTTACTCGCTAACCAGTACGGTGAAGTAGAGTTAACTAACCCTCACGACCCATATGGCATCGGGGAGGCCCGTTTTAACAGTAGACTGGGAAATGTGGATTGAGAAGAGCAATGCACATTTCTCATTAAAATCACGGATTTTATAATTTCAATACATTCGTCAAAAACATTGTGGCTTTAACAAAAAATATAATCGGTGAAATATGGGTTGTGGCCGTTCTTCATAGCACATAAATGACATTTTAAGACAATGTTATCGACGAGTTTTGTTACTTGTGCACCACTGCCAATGCAGAAGCTGCATTGCTAAATATTACACATTATAATACTACTTAATTTCATATTTTATTATGTGCCGAGAGCTCATTAAGATAGAGCACGTTTGAAAAATACAGCTGGGTGGCCAGACAAATGAAATTATGTTAAAGAAATAGGAATATATCTCGGAATTTATGAAAATTAAGTTTTAATGAACGGTTTAAACATGACAGAATGTTACACTTGTACAACCAGACGCTTTCAAGATATGCTTATAAACTAAAGTGGCGTCCTAGGAGGTGTGTGGCTAAACACACCAAGCGACCATAGTCTAGCTCTTTGCATGAGTTAGGTCACGTAAAAATGTTAATGACACCGCATACCACCGCGCGTGGAGGCGGCGGCGGCAGACTGACGGTACAGCGACCGGTGCAACCCGTCTTGTCGCGCAGATCGCGGGCCAGCAGGCCTACACGAACGCGCCGAGCCTGGACCCGGAGCTGCTGAGAGCCAGCCTCAGGCTGTTCAAGAGGCGGCGTGCCGGAGGACCACCCCTGTCACCCAGCGATGACGTCTGCTTGGGCGTCCCCGACGTCCTGCACAAGATGCCGGCAGACCGCTCGCTCTCCTCCTCACCCTGCTTTGTCATCCCGTAGGGTTTGCTGGAAACTGTTCGTTTAAAAAAAAAAAAACTGTTTTCACAGGACATGCAGCGACACGGAGGAATTGTCTTCTGTTTGACAATGAGTTTTTTTTTCCTGACTTCCAACACCTCGGACCGCAAATTGGAATTTTCAGACAAGATTCTTTGGGATGCGCTGTATTTTTTAAGAATCTGGTCAGCAATGGCTAGAGGTGAAATTCAATTCAAGAGTTTTTCTTTTCGAGTGTCGATGTGATTCTGATGGACGAACTTGGCGAACTCACCTACAATGCTGTCATATAAAGAACATTTGTGGTGTTTGTTTTCACTGGAACTGCACCGAAACTCATTACTGCCTGCCCAGATTGCATCCGATTTTAAATCTCAATGTTGTTTTCCCCCAGGACTGGTTTGCCAACATCTGTCGAAGCCTTGCGGTTGAATGTTACCTTGTGTACACGACACCTGTTTAGCACTGCACTCATTTTACGACGGGCGGTCCGATCGTTCGATTCATGCTAACGTGTTTGTGTTGTCACAGTAAGTTGCTATTTTCCTTTTTCAGTAAAAGAAATACCTAGAAAATGTGACGTTTAATGCGTGATGTTTTTTTTGTTCACTGGAGGTTTAGTTTAAAATGTTTTAATTGCCACACTGTGTCTTAAGCGTTCATTTGTATAACGGGGCTGGGACCCTTCTTGACGTCGATGGAGACCGGGACTCCGTTTTGCCACTCGGCCGATCACATCCTTCACGGTGCGCGCACACGAGCGCAGCCGTCGTGTTCACCGACGCGGGGGGACTTGACCAGATCACCGCGACTCAGGGCACGGTTTAACCAAACGCTTGATGGGCAAGCAGAGGGGGCATGATGCTGAAGAGCTTATTTTTCATCCGCCGCGAAATGACTCGAGCGACGTGGAGCTAGCGCGATCGGAACTGGAACCTTCGTTGCAGCGGCAGCGGGTCGGCCGTCGTATCATTCTTGACGCTAAAATGAACTCGTGAACACGTTCCTTCACTTGCAACCGTGAAGAGTGCAAACGTGTGGACCGCACGACTGCTGCAGCAAGACAGAGCAGGTTGTAGCAGCTGCCGCCGTTGCGGGCATCCCCTCCGCCTGGAACTGGGGGAGTCGCCTCTGTGGCCGCCACAGAGGCGGGGGAGCCGCCTCTGTGGGGGAGCCGCCTCTGTGGCCGCCACTCGTGAACTTGTGGCACGTGTATGGGACTACCGCCGAGTTCGCTGCACACTCAAGCTGCTCGTCATTGTATTGGTTGTGAATTCTTGCTGGGCTGTTGGGACGCTTAATAATAAAGCCAGCCAGTCTCTTTTTTTTTTTACCGCGTCCTTACCAATAAAAACTGACAACCACCCACCCATTCACGTAACGATCTATATCACCGTAGCCTTTCAAGTGTCTGAAATTTATCAAATTCAATTGAAGGCTGTCGAGTGGAATAGGCGAGTGTGCAGGCTTTGCAACGATTCCATGACCCAAAGGCCAGAGGAGGCCAGGTGCCGGGCTACGAAGAGGTGGTCTGGCGCGGGGCGAAAGTACTAGAGTTGGTGGTGCGCGCGCGTGTCGGTGAGTTACATTTTAATATGCACTTTTCAATGCTGTGTCGCGAGGGTTCTCGTTATCCAAACAAAATAACATACGGATTAACTTGCACGTGAGTTAACGTGGGGGGCTGTGTGACCAAAGTAACAACCGTAAAAAGAACGGGAGCATGAAAGCAGCCAATAGGAAGTTGGTAATTGGCAATTTGCGAATACCTGTGTCTGGAGAATCATGGAACCAAAAAATAGTATTTATCGCCCAATAATCGGACACGGTTGAGATTTTTATGTCACACTTAACTCTTAAAATTACATGAAAATAGACATCAAAGTTGGCCTCTGGAATAAAAGTACAATATAATACAACTCCCACCGGGTGTTTAGAAGCACAGATTTTTTTTTACTTAACGCGAGCTTAAGAATCATCATAAGCTTCATGGAAAATACAACTACATAAAGCAGCCAATGCACCTCCTTCCCATACAGTGTCTGTCGACAAAAATATAAACACGTTTACGGAACCCATCAGCCACATGGCCTCGGAGGATATAACATCAGCAGCATTGGTTCCATACGAGCCAAACTGGACTGGTTTTGACATTAGGTGTCTCATCAGCGGTCACGCTGGCTTTAACATTGGTCTTGAACTGCCAGAAATCGGCAAGGACCCTGGTATGTAAGCTTGACTTGCTGAGACACGGCCAAGAATTTGGGTGTGTTGAACCAGCGCTGCTGAAACGGTGCATTGGGACAATCAAGTCAGTCTTTAAGCTGGAAGGAACCGTTGAGCTATGTGGCTCTTTTTAATGGTTGTCCAGGGGGGAGGGGTAAGCAAGGTACAATAGAGGCAAATAAACCAGTAGTAAAACAAACAACTTGTGTTTAACGACGAGCCTCGCAAAGCTGCATTTTGTCCGCAATGCAGATCAGAGGTGTGGAGATTCGGGCTCTGCGTGATTACGTCACACTCTTAGTGACGTCCACGCGGACCGGTTTCGCTTCGGGGGGGATCTCGGAATTTGACTGCGTGATGACGCCATCACGTCGCGGGGCTGCCCGCAATGCAGCCGGGCGGAACGGTAATATTTGACTTTCGACGCGTCTTGCAGTCCACGATGATGTTTGCCACTGCAACGTGGAACGACAGCGCAAATGACGCGGCGGGTGTTACGACACCCGCACTTTCACAGAAACATGATTCCATCCCCCCCACTTTTTACTGAGGTAGTCTCATATCATATTGCGACACCCCCACTTTCACAGCAACATGCTTCCACCCCCCCACTTTTTCCTGCAACACCCGCGGCTGCGACGCGCCTGCCCGCGAGCGTACAAGCCGACGTTTAGACGTGCGCGATGACGTCAAATGTCTCAACTCGAGGCGTGCCGGCGACAGCGCGAATACGACGTCAGAACACCACCTACGCCCCGCATTGCAGCTAAAGCGGGAGGCGTAGCGGCGTGTTGACGTGGCCGGCGTGCGTGATGACATCCGTCGCCACGGCCTCTTAGGCTCCCGCCCACGGCCGCTCGGCCTCTTGTCTAATCCGCGCCGCAGCAGCAGGGCCGCCCGGGCTGAGTGGGCATCTCAATCCGCCTCACCATGATCATCTACAAGGACATCCTCACCGGTGAGTGTGTCCCTAGGCGCCGGTAACATCCCCCGCGTCGCGCCCGCTCCTTATTTTCGTGATATTGATCCGCCGAGGCTGTGGAAAGTTTCAATCCCCTCAGCCGTAACTCATCCGCCCCGCCATGACTACCGGGGCCGCCATGGCTGGCCGCCTGTCCCTAGTTCAATCTTCGCGCCCTCACGGCCGATCGCGTTCCACCGTTTGCTCACTTCTCCCCCCCTCCCCGCCTCCTTCCCCCGCGCAGGGGACGAGATGTTCTCGGACATCTACAAGATCAAGGAGACGGCTGACGGCGCCTGCTTCGAAGTGGAGGGCACGGTGAGGGAAACCGGTCTCGGGACCGACACCGTCTTCAGATTTCCTAGCCCGCTTGCGCGCCGCTTCGTCGCCTGCCGGCCGGGCGGGGTGTCACGTGCACGGCTGCGGCCAATGGGGAGCGCGGCGACCATGTGCAGTGGGGGAGTCCGAAGCCTCGGCCGCGTAATGGCGCCGCCGACTTGTGTTCGCGCGAAGAGCCTGGAACAAAGACGGGATTTGAGAGAGACGGAGACGCAGTTTGGCCAGGAGGGAGGGAGCCTGACTGGAGAACTTGGGACGAGAGGGGTTCGGCGGCTGGCTTTGTCGAATCCGAGACGGGGATAGTGACGAGATTTGCTCTCCGTAGCTGTTCTTTCGGGGTATCCGTGTCGAGTTATTCCCGCGCGTTCCTGCATCATGAGGCGTTTTCGGATGTTAGGAGATGAGGGACTCGGGACGGACGCGACAGATGACAGGTCAAATTGAGAAGACGCGGGACGGCGCGTAACGAACTCGAGAGACGCTGGTGACGAGAACACGGGGTCTTATGAGGGAATTTAGACCCGTGGGGTTCCCTCATAATCCTGGATGTGAGGCCGCCACCGTAGGGCGTCGCTCCCTGCCCGGCCTTTTGTCTCGTGTGTTCAGTCGATGGCCGGCAGTCGCTTTGTTAGGCGTTGGCGCGTCCCGCTCTATGGGCCGATCCAAAAATGTCTACCTTCTCGGCGTGTGAGCAACGATCAAGGGGGTTATGTGGGACAGCCATGGCTGGGACTGCCTTATTTGCTTAACAAGTAACTCTTTGAGCCGCTTAGAGGCGCTGCCCCGGACGGGAGTGGCCCGTGGATTCAATGAGGGAAGGTTCCACCCGGCCGCGGCAGGGCCACGTCACTCGAAGCGAGCGAGGGCTTAACCCCGCGGTAGCGGGTCACGCAGGCGCGTCGCAGCCGCGGGTGTTGCGACAACCGCACTTTCACAGAAACATGATTTCATCCCCCCCACTTTTTCCTGAGGTAGTCTCATGGCATATGTTGCGACACCCGCACTTTCACAGAAACACGATTCCACCCCCCCATTTTTTTTTTCTACAACACCCGCGGCTGCGACGCGCCTGAGCGGGTGCGTCACCGCCGTTGAGTCAGATGTTGACGCCAACTCTGCCAGGAACCTGAGGCGTTTGTCAATACGCTGGTACATTTCGGTCGTTATTGGCCCGACTTGCGAAACTTTGTTTTAAGGCGCGACGGGCTCGAAAGTGAAGTTTGGTACCGATTTGGTTGTGCTGGGTGGAGCCCCGCAGTGATGTGGGGAAGTTCATACATCCGTTGTCAGAAACCGCTTCATCCTGTGCAGGGTCGCGGTGAGCCGGAGCCTATCCCGGCAGACACAAGGCGCAAGGCAGGGAAGTGTCTGCCTATAACAGCTGGTAATCCGATGGTATCTGTCACTGCTGATAAGACTCAAACCAAATCCACGGTTTGGTTCTTAGTTCATCGATGTTTGATTATGTAATGTTTGCCGTGTAAAATACGCCATTATTTTGTTCCGCGAGTCGAACTGGCATATGTGAGTTCCCGTGCCGTTTCAACTTCACCTGCCAGTAAAGGGGTTTAACAGCGTTTTGGGTAAAGGTGGTTTAAAGTCCAACAAATTTCAAGATGTCCTTTGTTTCCTGGTGAGTGTCAAGCCGGCAGCACGAAGTCAAATAACTATTATCACCGAAGGCAAACCTTACCTTTTGGACTGCTCGTGTGTGTAGAGCTGAGACTAATTGGCGTCCTCTTAAGCCTCGATAATGTTTATTGGCAAGGTTTCCCGTCCAGGCGCGTCGCAGCCGTGGGTGTTGCAGGAAAAAGTGGGGGGGGGTTCATGTTTCTGTGAAAGTGCGGGTGTCGCAACACCCGCGGCTGTGACGTGCCTGTCTCCATCGTCATTGTCTCGGGCCCCAACTGTACTTTACCACAGCGTCTGCCTGTACGAACATGGGCCGCAATGTAGGTTCAAACCCTGTTGTCGCTCCTGGGAAAGCGTGTGCTGTCTCGAGAGGTGAGGCCTGATATGCCACTTGGCTCCAGCCCCGCCTGG
>JAZEWU010000049.1:3337457-3358809 GCA_036362915.1 Geotria australis | reverse complement strand
ACGCGTGTGGGCGGCTACACGCATCCCCCCCCCACCTTGCTCCTGACTGCATAAATAAGACCACGCAATAACCACTCACTCTCTCCTGATAAAGCTGAAAGCAACCTTCAGCGAAACGCCGATAACTACTTTTAAAGGTAAGTGTTTGTGTGTCCAGTCTTTTTCTAACATATCGACGGTCACACCACACTTGCATAACCTTTTCATATGACCTAAACCCTTAAAACACTATGGAGTGATTAAATATAAATATAAAAAAATAACAATAACAAAAAACACGCTTCATGTAAGAATATGGTATAATGTTGCTGTTTTTAAACTGTTGAATAAATCTTTCGGATGAAATATTACAGAACAATCGATGTTTGTTTTGTTCACAGTGCAATAAAGACAAAAAACATCTATCCTATATTTATAATTGTTTTTGATAAATTTGATTTTTAATGATTACATTATACAGTATACCAAAGAACATCGATTTGCATTTTATATAAGGGTTCCTTAAATTCCACATCGCATCTCCATCATTGGACAGCACGGTGGCACGGTGAGTAGCGCTGCCGCCGCCTCACAGCAAGAAGTTCCAGGGTTCGAAAAATCCCGGCTCGGGGGCCTTTCTGAGTGGAGTTTGCATGTTCTCCCCATGTCCTCGTGGGTTTTCGCTGTGCACTTCGGTTTCCTCCCACAGTCCACAAACATGCTGCATAGGTTAATTGGCCTGCTGACTAAATCGCCTCCGGTGCCCTATGATGGACCTTGGCTTCCCATCCTGGGTGTAGCCCTGCTTTGTGCCCTGTCTGCCAGGATAGGCTCTGGCTCACCGCAACCCTGTACAGGATTAAGCGGTTTCTAACGATGAATAAATGCATCTCCATCATTCAGATGCCCAGCTATCTCCCTCGCGACGTTTCGCCTCCCAACTAATCGAGCCGTGAAAACCTACTTCTTCTTCTTTGCGATTCTTCGAAGCACGATGGTCAGCTTATGGACATCGTTGTCTTTCAGCTCGGCCTCGAAGTGTTTGGTAGAATTCGCAGGCAATACCAAGTATTACCTGACAGGGTAATACTTGGAAGACATGAACTGTACAGCAGTACAGTTCATCAACTCCCAGTTCTAAAACCATTGTTGGAAGACATTATTTCTCAGCCAAGGTTATTTTCAGACGGGAAACAATGTTAGCGTAAACGTGTTTAAAACATCTAAAATGACGCCTGATGATGTCTCTAACGTGGGAGGCGAAACGTTGCGAGGGATAGATGGGGATCGCTCGATACGGCTATCCCGAAAGAAAAGCTCTGAAGAGCAACCACCAACATCTAAAATAATAGTTGCCCCCTTCAGCTGGCCAGGTGGCTCTGGGCGAGCAAGCAGCTCATAAAATAAATATCACTTTGTGAGGAAGTCAACAGCAGTGGTGGCCCTGCGGACCAACATAACCTCACGGCTGTAAACAATAAGCGTGCTCCACCTCACTGCTTATTTGGGGATTAAGCGGTTTATGATAATGAGATGAGACCACTTACCCCCCACAGCCCCAACCGTTGAATATCTACGATAATAATAATAGCGATTTATATAGCGCCTTTCACCCGAGGGCCACAAAGCGCTGAAACGTGGAATGTTTGCGGGACATTGTATACTACCTACTGCAAACAACGATTTTTTTGGGGGACTCTTAAAAAAATATCAAACAAATAAAATGTACATTGCACAAAGATCAAAAGATCAACAGAATGCAAAGCAATTCTAACTTCACGTGCGGAGTCTCCACGTTGCGCAGAAACATCCCGCGTCATACAGTCACAGTACTGCGCATGTACAGTAACCACTGTACAAATACAGGGTTCTTTTGCTTTCTATTTTATATTGCTTTTCATATTTTCACAATATAAAACGCAATATAAATACCGTTACTAGTGCGTGTCCGCAAACACCTCCTGGACGAACAGGTTGGCGCTGGAGCTGTGCTGCCACCGCGACCCTCACCAGGACAAGCGGTTTAGAAAATGGACGGATGGTTACAAGTCGTAAGTTTTAGTCTTCGTAAAAAAACACAGGGGTTTCGGAATGAACACGGATACACTGGGAAACATCGCCTTTAACGCCACAGGATGTTCCGAGAGGACACACTTCGTACCGTGCGCGCACTTTACAGAGAGCGACTCAATTCTGCGAACGGTGGTGGGGATCAGCGGCGGCGTTGGAACGAGCGTTGGAACGAGCGTTGGCACTAGCGTAGGCCGCAGGCGACGTCTCGTCACCGGCGGCGACGTCCTGGCGGCAGTCGTAGTCCCACGTCAGCTCCTCGCCGGCGCGCACGAACCTGGGGCGGCACGCGTCGCGTTACCGCACGGCGCCACCGGCAAACGCCGCTGCCCGGCGCCGCTCGGGTTGCGCGTCACGGCACTAGAGTGGGACGCCGGCGCCAGGCGGAACGAGCAATAACGCGGGGGGGCCGGGGGGGGTGAGCACACGGCGCTACGAGCCCGACGTCGCTGAGAGATATCCAAACCGGTTGTGGGCCTCCCCGACGTCGAGTCGGCCTGATTAGTACTTAGTATCGCCTGCCCTCAAGTCTGTTATGGGCTCAGTGTCGCAGCACTCGATCGTACCTCGCGGAATCTGATCACGAGTAAAACCGCGTGATGTCGCGTCACAGCGCCCGACCGTGCGTTAAAGCAACCCGGTCACCTGTCGCGGTCTCACGGTACCTGGCTCGCGTCGGCATCTATTACAGTAGCCGGACCTCACGCGACAGCGACTGATCTAACCCCACGTCACCCGATCGTACGTCACAGCGCCCGGTCGCGGGCGAGCACGAACCGCCACGCGCGCAACTCTGTCGACACGCGTCGCCGGAAGCCGCCGCCGAGCTCACCTGCTGGTGAAGAGCGCGAGCCACGGGAACCGCTCGTCGTGCGTGTCCACAAACACCTCCTGGATGAACAGGTTGGCGCTGGGGCTGTGCTGCGAGCCGAACGGACGCCCGCACACACGCACGCACGCACGCACGCACGCGCACACACACACACACGCACGCACGCAGCTTTGCATTGATTCGCGTGCTTAAGTCCCAAAGCATCCCACGGCGGTCTTGTTCTCTCGGGACGGTTCCCGGCGAAAACCCACGCGGGATAGCATGCAAACTCCACACAGGAAGGCAGCACCTTGAGCCGGGAATTGAACAGAGGGCTAATAGGTTGCTGAAAACTTGGAGGACGCCGCTCTTAATAACTAGTGCTGAAAGGGTAGGCCTCGTCAGTCAAGCAATCTCCTCCGCTCCCAACCACGTCCCGCGACACCAACTCACGATGTCGCGAGCGGCCTCGACATAACGAGCTGCCGGCATTAGCCTCGCTTTAGTCTCGTGGGTCCTCAAGCCTTGAATCTAAGTTTCACCAGGACTTCCGAAGTAGTCCTGCGACGTCATATTCCAGCGCTGCTCTTTGTCGGGGAAATCCCGCGGGCCGAGACGAGCGGGCGCCCTGCCGCGTCGTACTCACGTTCATGAATCTCCCCACGCTCCCCTCCCTCGTGTCCAGTTGGTACGCAAAGTGCTCTCCTTCCGACTCCGCGCTCAGACTCTCTGCGGGAGGACGCAACGGTTCGGATCAGTTTTCGCGGAGATCCACCTTTTCAGAGCGACGTTTAACAGGACCGGCCTCATTTACGATGCCGGTTGCCAGAGCATCTACGCGCGGCTGCATTTCAAGATGCTGTGGAGAAAAAATGGGCACAACTGTATTCATCCATCCATCTTCTAAACCGCTCGTCCCGTAGAGGGTCGCTGCGGCAGCCTTCCACGGAGGATGGACCGGGAAACATCCCTTTCCCGTATTTATAATTTGTAGAAAACGAGGCAGCCAGTCGTCGGCAGACAGATAGACAGATGTTTATTATTACAGCAGAAAAAAACCCAGTGAGCTTGCAAGCTCTTTACGGGCTTCCTGCGACAAGGGCAGCGACAACACAGACGGTTGAGTGCAGTTTGTCGCGGACTATGAGCACAGCAGAAGGACCTCCCTAGACGTCGACTGGCGGCTTCGAGAGACGCTCACGAGACAGAAGCCTCGGCGTTCAGTGACGCAAAGTCGCCAGCCTCACCTGGCCATCCCTTGGAAGACGACACCGCGACTCCCACGATCCTCCTGACGCCGGGACCAGGCGTTCCGTGATCGGACATTGCTGTGGCCACGCACGCACAGACAGAATACGTACTTACGTACGAGGACAGCGCGTTTTGATTTTTCCGCTGCTGGATGAGGGCTCCGTGCGGGCCGCGGTGCCGAGAGCGGGGCGGCATGTGTCCGCTACGGTGTGACTGCATCCCCACGACCGTCACGATAAGCAAGAGTCGTGTACGTATTGCATAAACGTATGTGGGGGCGGCACGGTGGCGTAGCGGTGAGTAGCGCTGCCGCCTCACAGCAAGAAGGTCCCGGGTTCGAATCTCGGCTCGGGGGCCTTTCTCCGGTTTCCTCTCTCGGTCCAAAGACATGCTGCTGCATATGGTTAATTGGCCCGCGGATGGATTGGCGTGCCATAATGGGTTTAGCCCTGCCTTGCGGCCTGTGTCTGCCGGGATGACAATGAATGAGTGTATACGGCACACGAGTTGTTTTACTAAATACCGAATCGTACGTTGAGAATGTGTGCGCGTGTCTGGGCGTGCGTACCCTCCGCCGCTGCGACGTCGTGACCGCCGCCGTTATCCTCCGCCGACGCCGACCCCTGCCGACTCGTGTGACTCTCCTCCATGACCCCTGCGTGCGGCCGAGCCGGGGATTGAACGGCGGTGAGCGTCAAACACGCAAACAACGAAACCAAGTTAATGACCGCGTCGGCATTCACCGCACGCTGGAATAGTGCCTGATAAGCGTATTGTGCAGGCCTTACGTTTATAAATGGCATATTCGACGTTCAGGATTATCGTACCGATGTAGGTTTTTCACGGCTCGATTCACGGTGGTCGCTCTTCAGAGCTGTTCTTTCGAGATAGCCGTGTCACCGAGCGCTCTCGCAAATGTGACGACGGCATCCATCTGGCGATGTTTCGCCTCCCACGCTGGATGCTTCCAACGTGGGAGGCAAAACGCGCGCGAAGGAGAGCGCCCGACACGGCTATCCCGAAAGAACAGCTTTGCAGCAACCGGTAAGCATTATCGACGACATCGTTATGACGACGATCGTAGTCTATCCACTGCAACGCTGTCTGTCCCACGACATTGACATCGCGAAAGATTACGCGATGATATAAACCGCGAGTTGATCTCGCGGTTTATGATCCGCATGTTCTCCCCGTGACCGCTTCCTCCCACCGTCCAAAGATATGCTGCCAGGTTAATTGGCGTACTGACTGCATTTCCCCAGGTGCCCTGCGATGGACTGGCGTCCCATCCTCGGTGTTCTCCTGCCTTGCGCCCTGTGTCTGCCGTGATAGGCTCTGGCTCACCGCGGCCCTGTACAGGATTAATCGGTTTCTGAAAATGGATGGATGGATTGATCTCATCGTCATCTCTGCGGTGGACGTATCGCCCGGCGCCGTCAAGCGAGCGCCGTCAAACGAGCGGCGGGCCTCACCGGCGTGGATGCACACGAAGGTGCCGGCCTCCATATCGTCGACGCAGCGCACTCCCCACCCGCCCGCCGAGCGGAACACCTGCAGCCTGACGCGCAGGCCGTCGCCGGCCACGCGGTTCTCGCAGGCCCACCGCCACTCCGTCTCCGAGTCCTCCGCCCGCTCCTCCTCACCGCCGGCTGCGACCGCCGGTCCTCCCGACGCGTCGCCTGCCGCCGCTCGCCCCCTCACGCCGCTGCAGGCGCACCGCTTGTTGCACTCGTAGATTCTGCGCGGGGCCGGGCAGGGCGGCGAGAGGTTGGGCCGACGGGAGGCGGGAAGGTCGACGCAAAGAGGCCTAAGGTTTGTCACGACGCGTTGCTACGTCCGTCAACAAAGGAGGACTGGTCCGCGTGGGCAGGCACGCTGCTGCCGCGACCCTCAACCGGGAACGGCGGCAATTTCATAGTGGACGGACGGGGAATAAATAAGGGCGCTACATCCATCCGTCCATCGTCACAACCCACTTAATCCTGTACAGGGTCGCGGCGAGCCGGAGCCTATCCCGGCAAACGCAGGGTGCAAGGCAGGGCTATACCCAGGAAGGGACGTCGGTCCATCACAGGGCACCGGTGGCTCCGCAGGCCAATTGACCTAGGCAGCAGCAGCGTGTCTTTGGACTGCCTGTGAGAGGAAACCGGAGTGATGAGGGCGCTACATTATTTTAAAAATGTTTCAGCTCGCGCCGGCGTGTCGGTGCGGATGAGATACCCCGAGAGAACTCTGGCCGGCAACCGTCCGTCGACGTAGCCCGTACCGCTCCCTCCCTCCGGGGCGAATCTGGCGGACAGCCCACGGCAGGCGCACCGTTTCCTGAGCACGGTCATAGCGCGGCACAACAATCACACGTGCGCGCGCGCGCCGGTTACATGAAGCCACGGGGCGTTATCCAGGTATAATAATAATAATAGCATTTCACAGAGCGCCTTTCACCCGAGAGTCACAAAGCGCTGCACAAGGGCCGCAGAGAGAACGGCGTGTCAACAACGGCAAAAAATAATAATAAACCAAAGCAATAAAAAACGTAATGATTGAGGCTGCTCCGAATACACTGAAAGTTGGAGAACCACTGACCTAACCCATTACGTCTTTCGGGATTGCCGTGTCGAGCGATCTCCCTCTCTCGCTCGCGACGTTTCGCCTCCCACGCTGGAAGTATCGTCAGGCGTTAGGGAGGCGAAACGTCGCGAGGGAGTTCCGACGGACACGGCTATCCCGAAAGAACATCTCCGAAGAGCAACCATCACGGAATCGAGCCGTGAGAACGCTACGCGCCGGGGGCACTCGCTTCGACTCCCGACGGCGAAAAGTGGCGATAATTACGCGTCCGCGCAGCCGTCGACGCAGTCGCAGGTGACGCAGAAGGGGCGGTCCCGCGCGCGCGCCGAGCCGTACGACGGGCGCCAGCGGTACAGGAACGACTCGGGCGCGTCGCTCCCCAGCGCGTTCACGCACGGCACCGCCACGTGCTTCTCGGCGCCCGCAGACAAGTCCTCCACCAGCGGCCGAAGCGAGACGAAGCCGGGCGGCCCGGAGCTCGGGGCGGCCGGGTCGGGCAGCAGCGCCGGGTTGGGGTCGGAGGCCACGGCCACGGACGCGCTGAAGGAGAAGAGGCGCGCGCACAGGAAGCGGCGCCAGCCGGTGACGGCCAGGAAGTGGCGCGCCTCGGCGGCGGAGCGCAGCAGCCTCCCGCAGGGCGCGCGGTAAAGCACCTGGCAAGAGCACGCGCACGCGTGTGTAAGTGTCGCATGTGTCGTGTCTTTGTGCGTGTGTGCGTGTGTGGCATGTGTGTTCATGGAGGAGGTTCGTGAAGGACGCCACTGGGTAGTTGGAGGCAGTCGCCCTCCAGCAACAACGGAGGGCGGGGAGGAGCGACGCTCACAACAGCGAGCCGAGCGCCGAGCGGCCAAAGCACAGCAAGGTGGCACGGTTGGGAGCTCAAGTGGTGCATCTGCCAGTCATCTCAGTCAGGCAGCCCATCATGACACCTGGGTCTGTCCCGTGAAAGACCCAGGTGACGATTTCCTGAACCGGTCCTAGGTCTCCCCTCTAGGTCGACTCAGCCTCAAATGAGTACCTAGTGCGGTGTGTAAACATCGCCACTAGGGAGACAAAAGCGGCCGGGCGTGGTGCTGGTAAGCCACCCCTCGTGTGCTGTATTGACCTTCATAAGCGCTCGCTAACAGCACTTGACCCTACAGTCTGTTAAGGCTACACGGGGGGATCTTTGTCTTTGGACATATCAGGGCATTTGTGTGCGATCGACAGGAATCAGTGGCGATTATCGGAATCACACCTGCGCCTCCCCTAGCTTAACATAAACCCAAACGAGTAGTACCCGTTGCGACGCGTAACCATCCGCAGCATGCCGGGATAGGCTCCGGCTCACCGCAGCCCTGTACGGGACTCGGCGGTCTCCGACAACGAATGAAGTTATTAATCATCATCGCCGGCGCCGTCTTCAGACCGCGGGCGAGCGTTCGCAAAAAGGCGGCTCCGCGCGCTCGCGACCGTGTCCGTCCGTTGCTCGCGCCGAACGAAAGCACCTGGCCGCGGCTCCGCAGGCGCCGGAAGCCGTGCAGCAGCGGCACGCGCAGCGGGTTGGTCCATCGCGGCGCGTCGCGGCACAGCCGCGCCGGGCACGGCGCCGCGGAGCACCGCTCGTCGCACCGATCGTGCGGCCGCGGCGACGCGGGGTCGCGCCGGCCTCGCCCGTGACCCCGAGCCGGCGGGGTTTCCACGGCGACCAGACTCCGCAGCCGGCGGCCCTCCTCCTCCAGGCGCCACAGTCGCTCGGCGTGGTCTGGCGAGGCGCCGGCAACGACACGACGCGGGAGTGAGGCGGGACGCCACGTGACGCGGGCCGGATGACGACGCGAGAGAGACTTCACGTTCGCGGCGGCCGCGCGATCGCCTTCGACGTCGAGTTTTAACCGACACCGCGAGCACTATAGCCGGACGCTAATCGGGCCGCTAGAGGGAAATGCTTTCGAGAGGAACAACAACGGTGTGTTTGTAATGTTAGTGCGCCCGGTCACCTCGGTCACCACGGCAAAGATCTGCCCCAAAATTACGCAAAGGTGGCTGTGTTGTTGTTATGATCTGACCGCGCAGACTTTGCCGCCGACCCTCAGACGTAGCCCAGAGCTGTTGACACCCGCATCTACGTCACCCTTACCGAGCTCCTGATTTGCCACAGTCCCTCAAACGTCCGTCGACCCCCAGACGATAAGCTCTGTTATGTGCCGAACATCTAAACAATTACCTAACCTATCATGAAACCCGATCAATCTACTGCTGGATGAAGACCTCATCAAGCCGTTGCCACTGTCCGCAGTCCTCGGAGCAGCCACAGGCTGGTTTCAGTGCTCCATCTCCACGGTGAACGGCCCTCCAGCAAGTTGACTTCACAAAACTTTAATTTCAATTTAGTCTAAAACTATTTAGACGAAATTCATGACAAGATCCAATTACACGATACCCACCCCACAGACACTGAACCGAGCGACGAATCAGGAAGGTTGAATACCTTCCTTCAGGGTAGACAGGATCACGTCATACTTCCCCATCACAGTGATCAACGAGAAGCCCTGCATGAGTGCTGTCACACACGCCAACAAACACACGAGGACACACACGCGCTATTAGACTTACGAGCAGGGCCCGGGCGATCGATAGCGAGCACCCGTTAAGGTTGGCACAGTCCTACGGGTGTCGAGTCAAACCACAGTTGAGAACTGACTCAACCCATCATCCCTCCAGGGTCGATAAAATATGTACCTGGGTCGATAAAATATGTACCTGGGTCGATAAATTATGTACCAGGGTCGATTAAAAAAATCACGTCGTGAGGGAGTCAACAGTGCTGGCCTATAGAGCGAGATTCACCCTAGCCCTGTAGAGGAATGAGGAATTTATAATAATTTACATTTTTAATAATTTAGATTTATAACGCGCACATATTCATTCAATGTCGAAGGTATTAATTCCACGCGAGAACGACTCAGAGCCGCGAGGAAAGCGCAGAGAGGCGGAGGAGGCAGTCAGGAGGTTTGCCGGCGCCATATTTCCCAACACTGTTTCCTATATATTATGATTGGCCAAATTTCCATCCAATAGCTCAGGGCTGTGCAGAGCAGAGGAGCAACACATGAATGCTGATGGGACCAGGAAGCTGTCTTGCGAGAGTAGGTCGTTTTAGCCAACGTCATCTGTCTGCTGGACGGAATAACTCGCTCCGAGCAAGGGTTGGAACCGCAAGCCGAAAAATCCGGCTCCATCGCAGAAACGCGCCGAGAGTTTGGTCACCCTGGCTGGTGGCGTCGGCAGGTGCCACGTCCCGCTTGAGGTCGTCGATGGCGTGCGAGATGATGTCAAACACCGTCTGCACCTTGCCCATCTCCCTGACGTTCGTCCAGAAGCGATGGACGAGCTCTGTAACGACACGCGCCATCGTCACGAGTGTGTCGCGGGGGGTGGCTGTACCGCGTCAGACAAAACCACGCGCGCGCCTGGATCTGACTGAACCCTATGCAACGTTGAGCTCGCGTTCGTAAGTAATTCATCTCCGAGTTATTTCCTTCAATTGGGGAAAAAATATGGACCGTGACACTGGCACACGACGACCGACTCCGAACACAGAAAGGCACCCGAGCGCGGGATTCGAACCCGAGTGCTTCTTGCCGTGAGGCGGCAGCGCCCGCTCGCCGCCGCGCCACCGTGCCGCCCCCTCGACCCCATTCAACTAAAACGAGTCGAAGCTGCATAACCTCGTGGAAAAACTCGGCCCGGATAAATCCGCGAGCTCTTTGAAACTCACCCACGTCCACCTGCGCTGCGTCCTGCGCGGCTGCCGACAGGAGCAGCGTAGGGGTGGACGAATCCCGAGACTCCTCCGCGTACGTCGTGCAGGAGTTTACGGAAGACCCCGGCACGTTTGTGGCAGACGCAAGCGGCGGGCGGGTGTCTTGGATGGGCGCGGGCGCGCTCGGCGTTTGAGCGAACGCCGGGTCCGGGCGGCAAAGCAGACTTTTCACCAGGGTGGCCATTATAAAAGGATTCAGGAGCTGACGACGGAAACAGTGACCACACACACGGATACGCGCGGTCGTGAAGGTCAAGGTCACCGATTAAAGCGTGGCACCATGCGCCGGTTAGAAAGGTACGTAGGGAATGACAGCACGCCGCCAGCACCACCACCACCATCATCATCAATAAAAAGGACGGTAAATAGTTGTTGAGGATTATTTAGGGATGATGCCGCGGTGCGATAATGGACGTTGCTGCACCGCTCTCCGCTGCTCACATCCGTAGCTCCGCCACGGCCTATAAAACCTGTCATCCACAATGGTCGCCTATCCAAGCGCTGCCCAGGCTCAATCCTGCTCACCCTCTTAGGTTGTACGAGATCGGGCAGAGTTCACGTGAATCGGCCGCAGGAAGTTGCCGTACGCGACCCCTCAAAGCGGGGTCGCGTCGGCGGCGAGCGTCCAAAGACGACTTGCGTGCGCTGCCGCACTGCATCCTGGGATTGCCAGTCGTGGCCCCAGTTGCTGCTCCACCACTGTGACTCCCCCAGCAACCCCCCCCCCCCAGGACCCACGCCATCGTTCCGCCCATCCCCGGAGGGTTTGCTCACCGACTGGCTTGCCATGCTGTCCGAGTCGTTGGCGTTGCTGAGATCGCTTCCGCACTCTGCTGTTGACGAATCAGAGCGGTCACGTGTAAACGCACTTCACTTTAAAAACACGTACTTTGGTTAACGGTTTATCCGGCTGGGCGGCACGGTGGCACAGCGAGTAGCGCCGCCGCCTCATCGCGGCGAGAAGGTCCTGCATTCGATGTCGTGCCCGTGTCCGCGTGGGTTTTCACCAAGCACGGTGGTCCCTCGCTTTACGATATTAATCCGTTTCGGAACACGTGTCGTAAATGTGAAACCGTCGTAAAAGCGAGAACCGACAATACCGTGCATTGTTTTCCGGTTTCGAAACAAAGCAGAAGTAAACACTGAGATGTAAACACTATAAAAAGCGCCGTTATTGGCCGAGAAGCTACCCGATGAATAAATCGGGCAGTAGCGTAACCACGTCATCTCTGGTTTGAGGTGAGCGAGTTTCGGGCTCATCGCAAGCAGTGGCCTGCTGCAGCCAGTGTCGAGCACACACCTCGCTGGCTCTCCATATTCCTCTCCCACACCGCAGCCGCATCATCCGGGTCCTCTGCTGGCGTCGAGTCGGATGTCTGCTCAACACAGAGACGACGGCAAATACAGACACACACACACACGTCACGTCACGTCACCTGCTCGGAGCAGCAACCTCCGCTGCGATCGTTGCCATCGTTACCGTCACCTTCTATTCAACCCTGATGACGCTGGGTGGAACTTCCGGCGAATCGTTTGGCAACGTCTTTGAAGGGAAGTGCTGTGTGCGTTCGCTCGCTCGCTTCTCCAACATATCGAAGGGCGGACGACACTTACACACCTTATCACATGACCTAAACTCATTTAACAGAGCTTCCCTATGGATAAAATTGGTCACGAAAGCCTTCATGTTAATTTTACCATCATTAGCGTCACCACCACCGGGGGAGGCAGGTCCAAGCGGTGCGCCGACGAGTCGTTTAACAGCAATCCCGTGAGAATCTGGTTTCGTCGCGAGCGTGGAGGATGCTACGCGTCTCTCGTGTTTGTTGCGTCGCAGGAGTCCCGTAAAGAGCTTGCAAGCTCACTGGGTATTTTTTTTATGCTGTAATAATAAACATATATCTATCTCCATAGTGTTTTATGAGTTTAGGCAACGTGAAAAGTTACATACAGCACTTACCTTTAATAACATCTTTAAAGGTACGTCCAGTCGTTATTTCCAACACATCGACGGGTGCACAACACTTACTTAACTTTTCACGTGACCTAAACTCATAAAGCACTATGGATAATATCGGTCATGAAAGCCTTCGAACTAAATCAATTTATCTAGCTGCACTGATGTAGGTTTTCAAGGCTCGATTCACGATGGCGGTTGCTCTTCAGAGCTGTTCTTTCAGAGAAGGCCGTGTCACTGAGCGCTCTCCATGTCTCCCTCGCGACGTTCCGCCTCGCGCGTTGCCCGCTTGACGCAGCCGCCCCGAAAAGAGCAACTCCAGAGAGCGACCGCCGCCACCACTACGCAGCTCTTTCTAACAGCTTGTCCCGGCGCGACGGGGGCAGGCGCTCGGTTTCGTCGCGGAAACCGTCCGCCGCGACGCTCGTCACCTGCGTGGACGTCGCCGCCGTGGACTCCTGCGCGAGCGACTCTCCGAGCGGGCCGCCCGGGCTTGCCGTCAACCGCGACGAGAGGCTGCGCCGCTGGCGCCGCAACCGCCCCGCTCGCCGCTCCCGCTTTCCCCCCACGCCGCCGTCGCCGCCGTCTGCGATGGGCGAGGCGGAGCGCGCAAAATCCCACGGGCGTCGGGGAGAGGGCGAGGGCCAAGACGGGGGCGACGCGTCGTAATCGGCGGTCGACCGTCGCGTTGCTCAGAATCGTTCGTCGCGTCGCGCGAATCGCGGCCAGCCGCGGCTTGCGAGTGGTTTGAGATGGGGAGACTGTTACTGACGGATGGCTCGCAAGCTTTACTGGGTATTTTATGCCGCGATAGTAAGACGTGTATCGATCCATCCGTCCATTATCAGAAACCGCTTAATCCTGTACAGGGTCGCGGTCAGTCGGAGCTTATTCTGGCAGACCCAGTATGGGACGCCAGTCCATCACAAGGGGCAATTTAGTCCAGGAGCCAGCGTTAAGAGACAGCGTCCCGTTGCTTCCTAAGTCGGTTGAACAGAGGTCCGCGAAATCGAGCTTTTCCCGTGCTTAGAGATGGCCCGACACGGCACGTTGTCAAGGTGTCGTTGTTTCTGGCGCGCGCGCGGCGAGACGGCCCCGCGGGGCTGGCGCACCTTCCGTCGTCGCTGCGGTCCACTGTCGCTTGCGCACGATGCCCGGGAATGCCGTGGGGGAAGGCGACGGCGTGACAGGCCGCGCGTCCGGGCAACGCCAGCTCTCCTGCGCCGAGACACGCGCGAGGGAGAGCGGCGCTCGCGATACCCCCCCCCCACCCCCCCCGCGGCTCCCCCGCAGATTGCCGTCGTTCGGGTTATAGGTGCAACGCAGGTTTTGGGGTCGAAGCGAGGCTGGCACTGGCCGCCCCCCCACGCGCCAGGGTGAAGGGTGGGGTGGGTGGAGGAGTGGGTGGGTGGGTGGGTGGGGGGGTAGGCTGGGGTGATATTCACTTGACGAACGAATCCCAGCTCAACGAATGATTAAAACGCGGTCTTCCACGGGACAACAGAGTGATAAGATGCACCACCACCGTTTGCTTTAAGGAGCGTGGAAAAAGAGCGCGTGTTAAAATATGGAGAAACACGGAATTTACTGCCCGTTTACCGTTCACTCAGTTCAACAGGAAACGATCGCCGGGGATCTCACTCACTGCTGCGGTCGCCTCGGTCGCCGCCGCTGCGTCAGAAGGGCGTCCGGTCGCTGGCTGTGGGGTGCCGGGCACTGCAAACATAGCGCACAGCGGGCGACCTTGAGCAACGATGAGCGGCCGGAGACGGTGGGAATCGGCGCCCCGCGTGCCCCACTTACCGTCGCCTCGACACCGACTCAAGCCACGCGAGCAAGCCAACCGCTCGCGAGCGGGAGCGTGAGCGTCACAGATTCGTGGCCTTTGCCTGAACAAATGCCCGGATAGAACTCATGAATCGTGGTGTGATTGTCATGAAGCAGCCCTCAACTGTCGCGATTCGATTGCGGAATTGATTACGTTTACTTTGCCATCGTGGTGAACGTGGTTCCTCAACTCAAGGCTGCGGGGGGGGGGGGCGGGAGGGGTTCCGCGAAATACTTACCGCACGTACAATCTACACAAATGTACTGATGTATCGTCAGTAATATGCCGCGTTAATTGTCTAAAATAAATGTGTTTTCTTGATAAAAAAAACATAAACAGGCCAGGTGGCCCAACGCTAGAACAAGAAGCTCGCAATCGGAAGGTTACAAGTTCAAATCCTGGTTGACTCATCATCCCTCTGGGGTGTAAAGTGTGGTCCGCTTTGTGGAGAAGTCAATAGTGGTTGCCTTATAATAATAATAATAGCATTTATATAGCGCCTTTCACCCGAGGGTCACAAAGCGCCGCACAGAGCTGCAGAGAGAACGACATGTCAACAACGACAGAGCACGGAAAATCAGCAATAATTTTTTTTGGGGTTTTTTTTTTTTTGAGAGAACGGCACAACAACAACGGGCAGACAACGGGGGAGACAGAAAACATCTCGGAAAGACTCTCCCCCGTCATAGGAATGTAGAATTTCCACCAGTGACTCAGGGCTGTGAAAATTAGCATTGTCGAGATGCTCATTTGAGCAGAAAATCACTCGGGACTTTTTTTAAAGTGCATCAAATTTAGGAAACAACTGCACCATCACCACGTGTCGCTGAAAGTAGCGTCGCGTCTAATTTACCTGGCAACGTTTCCGAGCTAGTGTTTGTGCTTATATTGATCTTGTGAACAAAAAAAACCCAAGAGAAGCAGCGACCCTTGCACTTTGGCACAATTGCATTTGCTGATCCAGCTGCGCCTCTGCTTGTCTCCAAAATGTTCTCTCAACGTACGGACGCTAGCGATGGACGATTCACCTAATTTCCGGCAAGAACCCGGTGCTGCGCCCAACAACGCAGGTGACGAAACCATTTCGAAACAAGAAGACGCCAGCAGCTCTCCGATGTATTTTTCGATTGTAGATTTTTAGATTTCGATTGTAGATTTTCGAACACAGCCGCCTTCTGTGTTCGAAATCACGTCCCGACGTTTCGCTCCGCGCGCTGTGAGCTTCGCCGGGGACCGAACGGCCGCAGCGGAAACGGCGGGCACCGTGTTGAACGGCGAGCGGGACAACCGGAAAACGGACCGAAGGTCCGCACGGCGCGGCTGAAAAAAACCTACGCAAGTAGCAAACGAAAGCCAACTCCAAATCAGCAGGAAACAGTTTTATTGAAGTATTTTTTTTTGGAGATTATTACAGTGCTTGGACAACGCTTTCAATAAGAGAGATCCTCCGAGTCAACACGAACAAGGCACAGCTGTTTCAGCAAATACAGCACAGCAACGACAACCGCCAAAACAGGACGCTACTCGAACACAACGAGAAATTGCGGCGGCGGCGGCGGCGAACAGGTCGCGACCGGCGACCTGACCCTCCGCCGCGGCGAGTGCGGCGGCGGTGCGCGGGGTAACACGGGGTAACGGTTAACAGGACCTACGGGGCCGACACTGAAGGTGGGTGGCAACGGGTGTCGTTGATGTCAAAAACTAAAACAGCCCAAACGATTGAAAAATGGCAAATTTATGCAAATGAAAAGAGGTGAGTGAGCACAGGGCGGAGCACACTCGAGGCGGTCAAAACGTCCCCGCAAATTCTAACCAACCAGAGGCGAGCGCTGGCCCTTCCAGCCAATCAAAACACGAGCGACTGTGTTACTCGGCAAGTGAGCTGAGTAACACGCGCACTGTGAGCGCCGCGTTCCGGGCCAGCGGTTGTGTCAGGCGGGTCGGAACGGCGCCGTAATTATTTAACGGCGAGACACCAGCCCGATATGTCCTGTTAGCACGAGCAGCTCTACATTTTGAGTGCGGCGTGCACAAGAACGAGCGGTCTGCAAGTTCCGCGTTCACCAAAGAAAACAGACGCTTACAGACGAGACGAACCGACTGAGAAACGGTAGAAAAAAAACACAGATCAAGGTTACGTAAAAGTGTGCACTCATCAACAAATAAGTGGAATGTACAAAATAACTGGAGTGGCAAGAAAGATGGAATACATTCGTGTTAAGCCTCCGAGTCCCACAGGAGGCGGCGTCCGTGCGCGTGTACGCACGCAACCGCACGCACACACACGCGCACGCACACGCGTACGCACACACACACACGCGCCTCCTGAGGGACTCGGAGCACCCAGACACTCCGCATTTCTGGACAAAAACGAGCCGAGCCAAGTGATTTTAAAGGGGCCCAACATTCGGACCACAGCCTCAGACCACTCACCTGCTCGTGTAACGCCTGCGCAACGGCCGGAGAACCACGGGTTTTAAGGTCAAACGTCAAATAACTTTACCCGCCGTCGAACGCCGCGAACCAACGTCTGCAAGCGAAGGGCGTAACGGCGCACGCGGACCAGGCAACGTTTAAAAACGCAAGCGGACTTAGTCGTACGGCACAATCGCTAAGTGCGTTTCCAAAAAGTTGCCAGCTCCGACGCCCGAGTCACGACCGAGTTGCTCGGCAATTGACGAGGAGTCGAGTTTCGTCTTAACTTTAGCGTTGACTTTCCGAAAGACAGAAGAGGTGGGTCTTGGTTTGATACCGTTGGCCCGCCTTACCATCGTACCGGTGTAGCTTTGGAAAGCAATTCCCACCTGACTATCGTCCGATCAGGAATACGGCCCGAGGCAAAATCTCCACCACGCCCGCTGCCCCCACCTTGACATCATCGCCAGTGGCAAAGTCACGCCGATAATAAACGTTATCAACGAAGTGAAGCTCTGTTTGTGAGTTTAGGTCACGTGAAAAAGTGTGTAAGTGTAGTGCACCCGACGATATGTTGGAGAAAACGAGCGAGCACATACAGCACTTACCTTAAAAGATGGTACCGACGTTTCGCTGAGACTTCCACTCAGCTTTTCCAAGCCCTGATGAAGCTGAGTGGAGGTCTCAGCGAAACGTCGGTACCATCTTTTAAGGTAAGTGCTGTATGTGCTCGCTCGTTTTCTCCAACATATCGACGGGTGCACTACACTTGCACACTTTTTTCACATGACCTAAACTCACAAACAGAGCTTCACTATGGATAACATTGGTCACGAAAGCCTACGAGTTAGTTATCAACGAAATTATCTGCGGACTCGGCAGCTTGGGTTCCTTCCCGGCCACGATTTCGCACTGAAGTATGGGCAAACAACGGTCACATTTCACAGCATAGGGAAGCCTTTATATAGAATTGCATAAAAGGTGTTTTTTTTTTTGCTGAGCTCCATCAGCCGAGAGAAATTCTGAGCCAACGTTCTCCAGCTGCATCAGTTTCAGGAGGCAAACATCTAGTCCGATTTCAACCTTTTTTGCATCTTCGCAGCAGCATAGTACACACCGTTTAATAAAAAAATAATGTTGCCAGGTCGCCTGATGTCATCAGAAAGAAAACTCCCTTAAAAGGGGAAATGCTACATCTTCTAAGAAACGATTATGTGCTGTAAATACGATTGTAAACAAATATAAGAGCATCTGTTTAATTATCGAAATCACGGTGTTCAGCTAGTGGTCTAAGCAGCATCCCACGCCTGGCAATTAGAGACTCTAGTAGACACAAGCGGTATGTGTAATGCAGCACAAAACTACACAAGACCGTCCTCAAAACCGCGAGTAGGGGTGCGCGCGCGCGCGTCTGTCTCCGCCGCTTAACGCTGTGGCGTTTCAACGTCGTTAGTTTTTTCATCGAATCTTGGCAACAAAAATCCCCCTTAAACCAGGGTAACGCTACACTCCAGAGCGCCCCGAAGACGGTGGCGCGACGACGTTTAACAACACAGCGCGTTTTCATCATTAACGACGCGCGTTTACGCGAGACCCCGTGGAAACGCTACGTCTGCAAGAAGCCAGCGCACGCGGCCCGTTTTCATCCGGCGCGGCGGCTCGACGCACGCGAGAACGGAGGCGGCGAACGACCGGGAAAGTGACCCGCATGGCTACACAACGCGAGCGTGGAACACGGCGAGCTGGGCGCGTTGCCTCGAGCCAGCCGGGACGGCGAGGCCGGTGGCGTAGCAGGCTAGGCGGAGGGCCTAGTGGCGAGGAATGAAACGGAGCCTTCCCCTCTCCTAGTTCCCCTCCCGTCGTCGCAGCCCAGCGTCTGGGCCGGGTGCGGCCGCACCGCCCGCGCGCCAGATAGCCACGCCGATGCTGCGGACAGCTCTCGGAGAGGGCAATCGCGGGCTTCTGCGCCAAACTAGGTCGCGCGGCTTTTCACGATACCGGCGCGCAAACTGGAAACCGCCACCAACCTGCTGCGCTGCGTAACGCAATACGGGCCGCCGAGCAAGGTCGCCAATACGCCGGGTCGGGTTCCGGCGATTCGAAAGACTTCCGACTTGAGCGCACCGTATGTGGAGCGACGTATTGATGAGAGCTTCGGCTAAAACGGTGCCTGCGTTGAACTTCTCACGTGCGATTTATGCGAATGGTACGTGATGGATATGCCCGCGTTACGGTGACCGCAAGAAGGGAAACTGTGCAGGGAACACAGAGTAAATAATAACAATCGCTGCAATCGAGAAGAGTAAAAATATGAAACTGCTGAATGAAATCGCCACCCTGATTGGTGACAATTCCCCCAATTGCTGGGAACGTGATTCGTTGCGCGCCCAAATCGCAATGCGCGCTCGCGGGCAGCGAAACAACGGAGGTTTTGTGGCAAGAACGGCAACACTGAACTCCGCTCGCGTGTTGTGGAACACAGCAACTAAACAATCACGTGCGAAAATGGGAACGTGTTTGTGAGCAATTCACGAAATTAACAACCGGTTCGCAGGCGTCGAGCATATTTAGCGGACAAATGATGAACGCAGCCTCGAGAGAAACACATTGAAAGGACAAAACAAAGTAATCCAGCTCACTGCTGTGACTTTTCACAGGAGAAATCCTTGGGACAAACAAATGTGCCGACCTCGGCGAATCGTCCCAGTGCTCTCCGCCACTCGGGAAGCGACGCAAATCGTTTAACCGAGCCGTTTATTTTTTTAAACTTCATTTCGTAGCTGGCGGAGCGGTTTCGGCCTAACAGCTACACGGACAAGTGCTCGCATAATACGGTAAACTCGCTCTACAATCTGCTACCGTCGCGTAATAATAACAAAGGTACATTCATAACATCAGGTTCGGTTACAGTTAAGCCGTAGGTGGGTAGCCGCGAGAGTCCGCTCACGCCGGGGGTCAAACGAGGACGCTCGCGCCCCGCGGCCGCGCGACGTTTCGCCGGCGCGGCTCGTGGCGTCGTCGAGCCGGCCGAGCCCCTCGTGGCCGCCATCGCGGCCATCGACGGCCCGGTGATGCCTCCTCGACGGATGACGTCCATCCGTCCGCCCGCGTGTGTTTTCGCGACACCGATCTGTCATCAGGGCAACGACCGCTCACTTCCCGCCCTGTAGCCGCAGTCTCTCCGGCGGGTCGTGTTTAATTCACCATCCCCCTACACCGGCGCTCTACAATCTTTTAAAAGCGCAAGATCACTTTTAGAATCGATTTTGGATCTTTTCGATTATGCATGATCGTGCGAGCCATTACAATTCAGCCCACACCGGCTACATCGATTGCTCAAGACTCTGCGATCGATCCAGTCGATCGCGATCGCCATAAACGATAATAACAACGATGATGACAATGGCGATGCGGCTAAATCGACCCTGGACCAGGATTTGAACGCGTGGCCACGCGACTGGGAGCGCCTTGGTTCCGCACCACCCGAACCGTATTCGAGTCTCCGGGTTAACTGTCCGGCTCAGCCACGTGTGTTGAGAAACATCGCTAATGGCCATACGTCATATATTTTTGGCAGAATTTTCGGGTTCGTGGTCTGTGTGTGTGTGTAATCAGCACGGCACCGAGTCGCGTGGGCATTTCACAGGTCTGGCTGCGTCTTAACGTGATCTCGCTGCCGTGCGCACACACCGGGGACCATTAAACCACGCGCCTCTCACGGAGATACCTACAAGTCTGCACGTGCGGAAATTCGCCACGAGTGCCGGACATTAGCCGTGCGACAAACCCTCCCGGCGTTTGCAGCAGAAGGCGCGAGGCAGGCGGGAAGGAACGTGATTAAGGTGCAAAAACTAAAACGTTAAGTGTCTTGCTACGTACAGGTATGGCTAGTTGTGAATCCGCTGCTAGGCTGCAGCTTAGCGCGTGGTGTGAGCCGAGAGAAGCGTGGAAACCGGACGGATATTACTGCATTGCCCTCTGCTGGTCGGCCCAATCCTAGCGCTATCCAGGCTCAAACCTACTTAGCTTCCAAGACCTGTTGAGATCGGGTGCTCTACGCGTGGGTGATACAGTTAACAATAATATTACACGTATATAACCAATATATTCAACAGATGCCAGAAGCCCCCCTCAGTAGTCTGGAGCAAGAAGAGAGGCCAATGCCCGCCGCCTTTAAGGGCAGCACCGACTATTATATCTCTAAATGTCGAAGGGCTGTCTGCGACTAAAGAAGAACTTGTTACAATGGGAAACTGTCATATCACCATCATGCTTCGAAGAATCTAATTCGACAATTTTACAATGAACCTCCACATTTACAAAAAAATGCTCTCTCTGAAACGATACAAAAAACGAAAGTGCCAACGGGGACGTTGCTCGTCTCCGTTCGTGTTCAGCGGCCGGCCGGCGCGAATCCCGCGTTCCCACGGCAACGGAAATCCGGGACGTTCCGCAGCCGCGAAGCCCGCGCCGGGGCACCCTCGCGACACCCGCTCCCGAGTTTCGCCAGGCCGCGGAGGAACTCGGGAGCGGGTGACCCTCGCACGCAGCCAGCGGGCCCCTCGACCCCTCGACCCCCCCCCCTCGGCACTGTAACTGCGTTTCCTAGACGACGCGGGCGTACGATTAAGGCACTACCGCCGCGGAAGACTGGAACGGTAGCGGGGG
>JAZEWU010000049.1:3264534-3279882 GCA_036362915.1 Geotria australis | reverse complement strand
CACCCCGCAAGCCAACTCGACCACCTTTAAAAAGGATCTTTCAGCCAGTGTTCCGCATCGCTCCCCTTCTGCTCCTCGTCCTCCTGCCTGCCGCCGCCGCCGCCGCCTCCGCCGTGTCTAATAGCCGGGAGAAGGCGGCGTGGCCATTCCACGTTGCCGTGCCGAGGACGCGACGGCTTTGCGACTCGCGCAGCTCGGTTGGCGGTGTCGTCGGAAGGAGCCAGCCGAGTTCGTGTTGTTATTTTTTTGGTTTGTACAACCAGCGCCGCGCGCTAAGATGTCTTACTTTATTTTATAGTTTTTGAAAAATTTGTTTCGCGAATGCAGGTCACTCAGCCGCCGTCTTGCGCTCACTGACAATAATATTAGCGGCTGTTGCGGCTGTGAGATTTGTCAGCGATAGGAGTGTGTGTGTGTTCTACTTTTAATGAGCTTCGAGGGACGATTGGTCAGAGCTCCTGGACCTTGGTGCTCACTGCACGCGGTAGCCTCTGCACCACCAGCACCATCACAACCACCACCGTTCTCCGTGCTGTGCCGCTCGACACCGCGGGAGGCCGTCGCGTCCTGTCTGGCGGCGCCAACCCCGAGCATGGAGGAGCTCACGGCCTTCGTCTCCAAGTCATTCGAAGGCAAAGTGAAGGACCGCAAGGACGGAATAACTTACCGCGAAGTTCTCGAAAGCGGCTCACTGCGGGCCCGAAGCGCCATGGCCGGGACGGACGAGACGGGAGCAGCGGCGGCGGCGGCGGCCAGGGAAGACGCGATGTCCGGAGCACTGTCGGGTCAACTCTCGGGCCCGCTGTCGGGAGGCATGGCTCCCAGGCTGCCCCTGCTGCCCAGGCCGCCGAGCAGCAAGGAGTTAGGGCTGGACGGAGACAGCGAGCGGGAGGACGGCGACTTCGGCATGGCGAAAGGCAGAGACGGTAAGCAGAGAGCGCGGGTGCACGGCCAGGGGCTGGTCGAACCCGGCGGATTGAGACTCGAGACTCGGTGGCTGGTGGTGGGTGGTGGTTGGTGGCTGGTGGTGGGTGGGTGGCTTCTGCCGCTGTCAGTCATCACTCTGCTCGCCGCTGTGTCGGTAGTCCCCGGGCCGTCTTTGTCTCGCTCGTGTCTTCGTCGCACTGCCGCGGCTATGTGGGGGTACTCGTGTTGTCGGGTGAGTGAGCCCCGGGCAGAGTTAGCGGCGGGGAAGAGTTTGTGGTGAGTGGCGTGTGAGTGGTGTGTGTGTGCGCGCGTGTGTGATTGAGTGAGTGAGTGTGAAGTGCTCGCTAACGGCACTTGACCCTACAGTCTGTTAAGGCTACACGGGGGATCTTTGTCTTGTGTGTTGTTAGGTGAGCGAATGGAGGGTGAGTTTTGAGCGGGGTGGTGTGTGTGTGTTGTTGAGTGAGCGGATGGAGAGTTAGCGGTTAGTGTTGTGTGTGTGTGATCGAGTGAGTGAGCGGTGAGTGCGGTTGTGTGCGTGTGTTGCCTGCTGTGGCACTTGTCCCTACAGTCTGTTCAGGCTAAATAGGGGATCTTTGACTCTTTGACTCTTTGTGTGTGTGTGCGAGCGGTGGCGCAGCGGTTAGCGCGCTACGCTCACAACACCGTAGGGTTAAGTTCGATTCCTAGCCTTAGCTGCAGGACCATCCGCAGCAAACCTACATCGCGCGTGCTGTAGGTTAGCTCAGCCTCAAATGGCTACCGCATGCAGTGTGTATAAGAGACGCAGTACCGGAGAGACAAAGGCGGCCGGCCTTAACAGGTGAAGAACAATCGCTCGACACTCCTTTGAGGCCGAACGTGACATATTTCCTGTTGCGTATATGTGTATCGGCAAAGGGCTGCACATTTTAAACTGGATCCACAGTGAACATACCGCGCCGGTATTTAAGATTAACAGCACGGTACGAGCGACTACCGTGTGTACCGTGTGTTAACGGTGGCGCACGGACACTGCGACTCGGTACAACGACTCAGCACAGATACTCAGCACGGATACTCAGTATAGATACCCTGCAGTAGGAACCACCTTTCTAACTCAGAGTCATGGTCTCGAACTATCTCACTCTGCATTCAACAGCAACATAATCATCATCATCATCACGGCAAGCCATGGTCGGTCCACTGCTGGATGAGGGCCTTTTCTCGGCGACAGAACCGTTCACTTGCCAGACCGTGCGTTCAGTCGCTCGGGTGTTCTGTCTCGCGATTCCCAGCGAGACTCACCCCGTTTCGTCCGTTTTCATTTTCATTCATTCTCGAGGTGAGCCGCAGCCTATCCCGGCAGACGCAGGGCGCAAGGGAAGGGCTGTAAAGCCAGGACAAAACGCCCAGTACGTAACCCAAGGCAGCAGTCCATAACCATAACCTTGGCGCACTGAGAGGAGACCGGAGTACCCGGCTCACAACCCACGCGGACACGGTGAGAGAACACAGCGCGTTGCACACAGCAAGGCGGCACCCGAGCCTGGAATCGAACCCGGGTACTTCTTCCTGTGAGGCGGCGGTGCTACTCACCGCTAGTTCCTACAACGACTAAAGCGTAGTCCGCGGTTATTGTGACACGTGGTCACGATACCCACCTACCCGGGAAACTAGCGACACGGAACTCCGGATACAAATCGGCGTCGTGGCGTCTAACGCCGCTTGGGAGACAAAGGCGGCCGGGCGTGGTGCCGGTCACCCACCTCCGCGTCGACCGTAATAGGTGCTACTCGCTAACGGCACTTGCGCCCTGCAGTCTGTTAAAGCCGCTGGGGGATGTTTGTCGTCACTCCGTGTGTGTGACCACACAGGGTTGACACGCGTCAGTGAGCCGAGCGTCGGTCTGTGACACCCACCAGTTTGATGGTTCGTATGAATGAATGAATGAATTCCTGTATGATTGCCTGTCTATCCAGTGAGTGTTTATTCAAGCTGTCTTGTATGACTGTATACACACACGACTGTATGTACGGACGAACGACTGTCAGCGTGAGTGTCGGTCTGTGGGTCTAGCTGCACGAATGACTGATTGTCAGCGTGGCTATCTGTATGGTTGTATGCCCGTACACCCTGTTTGACGCCGTGTACGTACGAACGAATGACTGCAGTGCCGTGTGTCTGTACGACTATCTGCGTAACTAACAGTCTGTCCCGTCTGCCTGTGGTACTGCCTGTATGTATGCTAAGGCAATACGGGGATATGGCTGTCAGGATCATTGTACGAACGCCTCTACGAATGACTGTCTGTACGTATGGCCGTCTGCCTTTATTTATGTCTGTATATATGACTGTATATATGACTGGGTAGCGGTGGCTCAGTGGTTGGCGCTATGCTGGGCTACAAACCTGGCTGTGACCCGAGTTCGAATCCCGCTCACGGACACCAACAAACGGTGACGATTTTCCGAACCGGTCCTGGGCCTTCCCGCCTAGGTCGACTCGGCCTCAAATGAATGCCTAGTGCGGTGTGTAAACATTGCCACTAGAGAGACAAAGGCGGCCGAGCGTGGTGCTGGCCACCCGCCTCCTCGTGTGCCGTTGTCGACCTTCATAGATGCTCGCTAACGGCACTTTACCCTACAGTGTGTTGAGGCTATACGGGGATCGTTTTCCTTTGTCTTACGTGTGACTGTCTGTATGGCTGTCTGTCTGCACGTGTGCCTGTATGAACGCCTGTGTGTGTGACTGTGTGTCTTGTATGACTGAATGTCTGAACGACGCAGAAGTCGCCGGGTTAAGTCGAGCGCGGCGACCTTAATATTATCAACACTAGCGTGTGTCTTTGTGCGTTGTGTGTGTGTGTGTGCACACACAAACGCCTTTGATCTCAGTGTGTGCCTCGCGTGTATGTGTGTGTGTGTTGTTATTGCTCACGGCAACCAGTAAGGATGATCTAAACCGGTTCAGGGCCTCCCCTATGTCGACTCGGCCGCAAATTAGTATTTGGTGCGGCATGTAAATATTGCCACCGGGAAGACAAAGGCGGCCCGGGCGTGGTGTCGTACGCAGGTTCGGCTGTTGTAGGTTCTCGCTAACGGCACCTTGCCCCATCAGCCTGAAAAGGTTATACTGCAAGCTTTGTCTTTGCATGCATGTATGTTTGTAATTTGTGTGTGTATATTTGTGTGTGGGGAGCGGTGGTGTAGCGGTTAGCGTACTGCGTTTCAAAACCGGCTATGACCCGAGTTCGATTCCCGGTCACGGTCAGCACCAGTGACTATTTTGTGAACCGGTCCTGGGCTTCCCCTAGGTCGACTCGGTCTCAAACGAGCACCTGTCGCGCTGTGTAATCATCGCCACCAGGGAGACAAAGGCGGCCTGGCGGGGCACTGATCACGCACACCCCCCCCCCTCTCGAATGCCATGCCGGCCTTCATACATGCTACTCGCTGACTTGACCCTACAGTCTGTCAAGGCTATACGGGGGATCATTGTCTTGTGTGTGCGCGTATGAATGTTTACACACACACATATGTGTAGAATACAGTGTGCGTCTCTGGGTGTGTATTTGAACCGCGTATGGGGAGCGGTGGAGCAGCGGTTAGCGCAACGCGCTCCAAACCCCGAGTTCGACTCCAGATCACGAACCAACAATCGGTGACGAATACGCGAACCGGTCTCCCCTCGGTCGACTCAGCCTTAAAAAAAAAAACACGTATCTAGTCCTGTGCGTAAACATCGGCAGTGGGGAGACAAAGGCGGCCGGGAGTGGTGCAGGCCACCCACCCACTCGTGTGCCTTCACCGGTATTAAATAGGCGCTCGCTGACAGCACTTGACCCAGCATTCTGTGAAAGCCTATGTGGGGGATCTTTGTCTTTGTGTACTAGTGTACTGGACATCCTATTTTGTGTGTGTGTGTGTTTGTATATATGTCTCTATGTGTATGTCGTGCGGTCGCGTAGTGGGTAGCGCTGCCGCCTCACAGCAAGAAGCCACCGGGTTCGAATCTCGGCTCGGGAGGCCTTTCTGTGTAGAGTTTGCATGTTCTCCCCGTGTCCGCGTGGGTTTTCGCCACCGGGCACTCCGGTTTCCTCCCACCAGCGGCGATCGATATCTTAACAGGTCCTGGGTCTCACTTAGGTTGACTCAGCCTTTATTAAGGGTGTCTCGTGCGGTTTGTAAACACGAGCGCCGGGGATACAAAGGCGGCCGGGCGCGGTTTTGGAAACAGCTGCGCCTCGCGCGGCATTTAAAGATGAACAGGTGTTCGATGGCAGCACTTGCCCCCAACAGTTCACGTGTCCTACACGGGGGATCTTTGTCTTTGTACGTACGTTTGCTTGTTGTAGCTAACAAGCACTTGCCCCAAAATCGTGCGTGAGCTATACGGGGAATCTTTATCACTGTATGTACGTGTGTCTGTGTGTGTGTGTGTGCAAAGTGGGGAGCGGTGGCTGAGTGGTTAGCGCGCCGCGCTCCGAACCAGACGCCTCGAGTTTGACTCCCGCTCACGGGCAGCGTCCAGTCGCAAATATCTGACCCGGTCCCGGGCCTTCGCTTACGTCGACTCAGCCTTAAATGAGTACCCGGTGCGCTGTGTAATCCTCAGTATTGGGGGGGGGATACAAAGACGGCAGGGCCTCGTGTGTGATGGCTACCCACCCCCTCGTGTGCGTGCCGTGCTGGTCTTAATTGGCGCTAACTCGCGAACAGCACCTTGCCCCAACAGTCTGTTAAGGCTGCACGGGGTATCTTTGTCTTTAAATCGATCCGCGTGGCTTGTAGCTGGTCTCTGTATGTATCTGTAAGTACCGGGGGTCGACAGGAAACTGTATATCGACCAAAGACAAAGATCCCCCGGATAGCCTTTAACAGACTGTTGGGGCAAAGTGCCGTTAGCGAGTAACACCGATGAAGGCCGTCACGGCACACGAGGGGTTGGGTGGCCAGCACCGCGCCCGGCCGCCTTTGTCTCCCCAGTGTTGCTGCTTTAGACACGGCACCAGGTACTCGTTTAAGGCTGAGTCGCCTTAGCGAAGAGCCGAGGAACCGGTTCGGTTAACCGTCACGATGCTCGTGATGAGCGGGAATCGAACTCGGGTCTCCCGACACACGCGCACATTCATCACGCTCAGGGTCGCGATGAGCCGGAGCCTATCCCGGCAGACACAGGACGCAAGGCAAGGCTATACCCCGGATGGGTCGCCAGTCGATCACAGGGCACCGGGAGCAATTTAGTCCGCAGTCGAATTAACCTATGCAGCAACAGAATGTATTTGGACTGTGGGAGAAAACCGGAGTGCCCGGCGAAACCCCCACGCTCATAGAAAGGCACCCGAGCCGGGATTCGAACCCGGGTCCTTACTGCTGTGAGGCGGCGGCGCTTCTCCCCGCTACCCCACCGTGCCGCCCACTCATCACGGTGATTAAGTGAAATCGTTGGAGCATTTTAAAAGCTATAACGATTTCTCAGCCTCCTGATTATCGCCTCAGCGGCATCCGCTTGATGGGCCGCGCAATGCTGAGGATTCCCAGCCCACACGAAGCCCACTGTGAACGGTCGGTTCGATTCTCGCCTCGGGCGCCTTTCCGTGTGGAGTTCGTGTGTTCTCTCCCCCTTGTTCTGCGTGGGTTTCCTCCGGGTTCTCCGGTTTCCTCCCACGAGTAAAAAAAAAACCCCACTCAATAATTAATTGATTGGCCGATAATATCGTACGATATAGTTTGCAGCGTGTGGCAATATGTTGGCGCCGGCAAACCGCCTGGCTGCCTCCTCCGCCTCTCTGCGGTTTCCTCGCTACGCCTCTGAGTCGTTCTCCCTTCAAATGAATACCGTCGACATTGAATGAATACGTGCCACGAGCTATAAGTATAAATTATTATTATTATTATTAATAAACACACACTGCTAACGAACGTGATGCCAACGTTACTCCAGGCTAACGGTGGATGTTTTATAATCAAAGGAAATATTTGATTTAGTGTATATGTGTGTGTGTATATATATGTTAAACTTTGCTGATTTAACATACATGCGTTCAGATGTCCTCGCACAGTCCAAAGACACGCTGCTGTATCGGCTAATTGGCCTGCGGATTAAATTTCCCCCGGTGCCCTGTGATGGACTGGCGTCCCATCATTGGTATAGACCTGCCTTGCGCCCTGTGTCTGCCGGGATAGGCTCCGGCTTACCGCGACCCTGTACAGGATTTAACGGTTCCTTCCAGCTTCAGTGCAAACGGAGCGAGTTTACAATCACGTGAAAATCTGTCCGATTGGTTTTCTTTAAGATCTTAACACTTGTCTCATCGCCAGAATAAGGCAAAAAGGTCGCTCATATAGGTCTTAACAGCGAGACTCGAGTTTACAGTCGCTGGAACCGTCCTCATGCAGAGCGCCCCATACTTAGCTGGCTTCACCCCTGCCGCAGCGTGCTAACCACTGCGCCACCGCTCCCCTCACAACTTCAACAATGACAGAGAACGGAAAATCAGCAACACCTTGCTTTGATGGTTGCTCTTCAAAGCCGGCCTTCCGGGATGACCGTGTCGCGACGTTTCGCCTCCCACGTTGGAAGGCATCACGTTGCGAGGCGAAACGTCGCCAGGGAGAAATGCGTGAATCGAGCCGTGACCAACCTACATCAGTACAAATACACCTTATTGATTTGACGTAAATAAGTAAGGATTGTGTAAGACGGAAATTAATGAGCGAAGCAAAATCAAATGTTACAGGTCAATTAAATGGGGGGGGTCACAATATATCTGGACCAACCTGTACAGTGCTATCGACTGTACTTTCACATATAATAATAATAATAATAATTTTACATTTATAACGCGCACATATTAATTCACTGTCGAAGGTACTCATTCGACGAGAGAACGACTCAGAGACATGACGCGTTCCGTATCTCCACGTGATGATGATGATGATGGTGACGATGATCTGTAATTCGCAGCCTGCCTGTCGATCCACTGCTGGATGGATGGATGCCTCCGCAAGGGAGAAACCATGGTGTGTTCGGGAGTTAACCATACTTCCCCATTCTGACCGCCGTAGGAGAAAGCTTCGCCCAGAATTAACGGCACGCCGTGCGTGTGCGTGTTAGACAACGATGTCCAGAGGCTGACCATCGTGCTTCGAAGAATCGCAAAGAAGAAGAAGAACAATATAATTCGTATCAAAACACGAATCGTCATCGTAATGAACCTGCGTCATGTTCCTGGCACACGCTCAATCCACCGCTGGGGTGGTGCTGGTGGCGGTTAATGCAGGGAGGCAAAGGCGGCTGGGTGTAGTGTCGGCCACCTCGTATACCGTGCCGGCCTTCATAGATGCTCCTGGCCAACGGGACTTGCCCCGAGGGCCCGTTAAGGCTGTACGGGGGATCTTCGCCTTTGTTTGGCGGTTGACGCTCACGCACAAAGGCGGTGGTGCTGCGAGCCGCTGCCGCTACATTACCCGTCAAAACCCACCAGTGTTATTCAATAACACTAATATTTATTAAGAACATACTAGTTGTGTGTGATTATCTTATCGATTCCGATCTCCGCGGGGCGCGGCAGCTCAGCATCCAGCTTGACTGATTTTCCGTTCTCTGCCGTTGTTGGCGTGCCGTTCTCTCCGCAACCCTGTGCAGCGCTTTGTGACCCTCGGGTGAAAGGCGTACTATAAATGCTATTATTATTATTACTCGCACACGTGATTCAAAAAAATATACAAATACCTAGAGGCCGACCCAGGACACGCTGGAGGGATTATATCCTTCGGCTGGCCTGGGAACGCCTGGGAATCCCCTCTCCCTCCCAGGAAGAGCTGGAATCTGTTGCTGAGCAAAGGGATGTCTGGTCCACTCTCCTAGGACTGCTGCCGCCGCGACCCTCTCACCAGGACGAGCGGTTTAGAAAATAGATGGACGTACGGATACAAAGATAACTCCCCCCCGTATATCGGCAGCTAGCAGCGCTTGTCCCAACGCCCTGCGTGAGCTAACACGGGGGGTGGGAGCTTTGTCGCGTGAACGCGGCTCGTTACGAGTGTTATTGAACCCCGAGGCGTGTTGACTTTCGCGCGATTTCACGAGCGGCGCGTGAACGCGGCTGGAGCCGCCGTGGGGATGTTGTGGGGGGGTCGTTACGCGTGAACCCGTGTGTATACGGGCGAGACAGAGCGTGGGGTAGGTGTGTGACAGATGTCCCGTGTGTGTGTGTGGGGAGCGGTAGCCCGGCGGTTAGCGCGCTGGGTTACAAATCTGCTGAACCCGAGTTCGAATCCCGCTCACGGCTACCAACACCGGTGACGATTTTCTGAACCGGTCCCTGGCCTCCCTTAGGTCGACTCAGCCTCAAATGAGTACCTAGTGCGGTGTGTAAACATTGTCACTGCGGAGACGAATGCGGCTGGGTGTGGTGCTGGCCACCCAACCCCTCGTGTGCCGTGCTGGCCTTCACAGGTGCTGCTCGCTAACAGCACTTTCCCCAGCAGTCCGTTGAAGGCTATACGTGGGATCTTTGTGTGTGTGTCCATATGTTTGAACGTCTGTATATAAATACATTTATTTAAATCAAACGAGATATACTGTATTTGTAAACAAAAAGAACACCTAACATATCATAACTAGTGACCACAATAATAATAGTTATTGCAGGAAAAAAAAAATTAGTTGAATTAAACTATCTCCGTTCCGTATCTTGACAAGTAACATATATTTAGTTCGATCGATACGCTGTCATTCGACACGCGTATCGATCATCAGCGTGTGTAGCCCAGGCGCCGCGCACCGGTTTCGACTTTCTGAGCCTCATCAGCGGCGACACACCGCCTCCCCGTTCATCATGAGACGATGCAGCTGAGCGCTCTCTCCCTCCAACGACGGCGAAAAGACAAAGATCCCCCACCCCGTATCGGTCTCATCGCGAGATACGAAGCTATAAAGGCCGGCACGGCACGAGAGCCGGTTGGGTGGGCCAGCTCCACGCCCGGCCCGTCTTCGTCTCACCTAGCGGCGATGTATAACACACAGCCCTCGATACTAATTGAGAGGCTGCGTCGACCTAGGAGAGAGGCCTAGGAACGGTTCAGGAAATCGTCACCGGTGAACGGTGGCCGTGAGCGGGAATCGAACTCAGGCGGCCGGGTTCGCAGCGCGGCGCGCTAACGGCTAGTCTTCCGCTCCCCACCACAACACACAAACAAAGCCCAAGACGAATACCCCCCCCTCCCCGTGTAGCCTTAACAGACTGTAGGGTCAAGTGCTGTTAGCGAGTAGCAACTATGACGGCCGATACGGCAGACGAGATCGTGGGTTGCCAGCACCACGCCCGGCCGCCTTTGTCTCCCTAGCGGCAATGTTTACACACCGCACCGGGTACTCGTTTGACACGCACCCACACACACACAGACGCACACTTACACTTACACACATAACCACACAATGCGTTTAGTATTGCCCCGGGTAAGTTTCGAGTTTCCATGAAACCGTTGCGTACACGCGAGTATGCGGTGTCTCTCTTCCTTGGGGGGACCTTTGTCATAAAGATCGTGAGAGAGTCTCGATGTGTGGGTTTGTCACGGCGAGACGCGTGATGAGAATCTCTCGCGGGAGCCGCTCTTTCGGGATAGCCGTGTCGCGACGTTTCGCTTCCCACGTCTTTGGAGGCATCACCGGACGCGGCTATCCATCCGTCAATTTTCTAAACCGCTTGTCCTGGTGAGGGTCGCGGTGGCAGCAGTCCAAGGAGAGTGGACCAGACATCCCTTTCCTCAGTAACAGATTCCAACTTTTCCTGTGGGGGGGGGATTCCCAGGCGTTCCCATGCCAGACGAAGGATATAATCCCTCCAGCGTGTCCTGGGTCGGCTTCTAGTTCTCCGCCCAGTGGGCCGCGCCTGAAATACCTCCCGAGGGAGCCTTCTGGGGGGGTATCCTTACCAGATGCCCGAACTACTTCAACTGGCTCCTCTCAATCCGAAGAAGCAGCGACTCTACTCCGAGGTTGTCCAGGGGGCGGTTAATAAAAAAAGGAGCTTTTAAGAGCGATTCTGACGCAGTTGGAAATAGCTGATGGTCAGTTCACTCGACACGTGACGCACGAACTCACACACTTCAGCCGATTACTCAGAAATCTCACGGATTTTCGTTTCGCACGCGGATTAACGCTGCTCGCAATTATAAAACTTTCCTTTCCTTTAAACCTAGATTTTAATAATTACACCATGTTGTAACTCGCGCCGATTCCACGCGGACACGGAGGCGCGGAGAGGAAACCACGGAGGGGGTGCCGGTGGTGGGGGAGGCAGCCAGGCGGCCAGCCGGCGCCAACAAGCCGGACAGTGCGTTCTATATATTATGATGTGATCGACCAACTAATTAACAAGTGTTCGTTAGTTCCTGGGAGGAAACCGGAGAACTTCGGAGGAAACCCGCGCAGAACAAGGGGGGAGAACGCACAAACAGAAAGGTGCCCAAGGCGGACAGCACCAGTGACGATTTATGAATCGGTCCTGAGCTTGCCCCTAGGTCAACTGAGACACTCAGATGCTGCTGTGTGTAAATTATCGCCACTCGGGAGACAAAGGCGGCCTGGCGTGGTGCTGGCCACCCACCCCTAGTGCTCATTGTCGGTTTGTAGCCGATGTTTGCACACGATTTCCATTTAACACCGAGTCGACCTAGGATCAGACATTGCCCGGCACCGATTTGAGCCGTATTCGGGAATCGAACTCGGTTCGCCGGCTCTGTAGTGCATCGCGCTAACGGCTGCGCCACTCATCCCCCTCCCCACACACAGCCTGGCGAGCGTGCGGCATTCCGGGCTCTTACCACAGCACGTTAATTTAACACCACGAACACTTGAACTCACAGGATACAATCTAATTATACCATTACGACCACCACCACCACACCATCACCACCACTAACATCATCAAAGACAAAGATCCCCCGTATAGCCTTAACAGACTGTAGGGCCAAGTGCCGTTAGCGGGTGGCTAACGGGTGGGTGACGAGCACCACGCCCGGCCGCCTTTGTCTCCCTAGTGGCAATGTTTACACACCGCACTGGGTACTCATATGAGGCTGAATCGACCGGTTCAGAATTTCGTCACTGGTGTTGGCCGTGAGCGGGATTCGAACTCGGTATTTGTAGCTCAGCGCGCTAACCACATCACCACCACATGACTGAGGGTCTCACCCTTTCTGCCCACCCCCCCCCACCGTCCGCTCTCTTAGAGACACGAGCAGTGGCTCCGATACGAACTCCCTTTAAAATCGGCTGGTCGTGCGTTTAAATAAATAACTAAACGCGTGTGCGAGAAGACACGGGGCTCTGCCAGCTGAGATCACAGCCAATGGCTTTCTCTGTCAATGAATCTGAGGCTGAGATTTCAGCATGCGAACCGTGTGCGTGCGTGTGTGTGCGCTCACACGCACGCGCTATCCACTACGCTACAGCTCCCCCCCCCACTGTGTGTGTGTGTGTGTCCGTGTGAGCGCATCGCGTTACGAAGCCGGCAGAGACCTACGCTCGATTCACGCTAATGACCGACACCGGTAACGATTTTCTGAACCGGTCCTGGGCCTCCCCTCGATCGACTCAGCCTCAAATTAGTACCTGGTGCGGTGTGTAAACATTGCCACGAGGGAGACAAAGGCGGCCGGGCGTGATGCTGGCCACCCACCCCTCTCGTTTGGCGTGCCGGGCTTCATAGCTAGCTACTCGCTAACAGCACTTGACCCTACAGTCTGTTAGAAGGCTATACTGGGGACCTTTGTCTGTACAGAGAGAGAGATGAGGGAGGGAGGGAGGGCGATTTTGTGGGTATCTGTCACGTGTAAAGCGCCCGTGTATCGTGTGATCGCCGCTGAAATCCCGTCAACAGCCAGGGGCTGTGATGGACATTCCACAGTCCCGTGTCGGGGGAGAGTACATCCGCTGTTGAGGTCCTCGCAAAGTGGTAGTTATTTTATCGACCCCGGTAAGGATTATCGGCCGAGTCAAGCCCCAACCGCGCGATTTAGATTTCAAGAGTAACGTACAGAATAGAGACAAAGATCCCCCGGTACAGCGTTTCGCAGACTGTTGGGGGCAAGTGCCGTTCGCCAGTGGCGCCAATGAAAGCCGGCAAGGCACACGAGGGGGTGGGTGGCCAGCACCACGCCCGCCTTTGTCTCCCTCGCGACGATATATACACATTTCACCAGGTTACGTGACGCTCGGAACCGGTTCAGAAAATCGTAGCCGGTGTTGGCGGCCGTGAGCCTGGAATCGAACTCGGTTGTCTGCCGGGTTTGGTAGCGCGGCGCGCTAACCGCTGCGCCACCACTCCCCACAACGTACATAATGTAAACACACACACGCACAAGTAGATGTAGAGTATAGGCGTAACGCGGTGACGCGCATCGCATAGGAACACAACGCACAGACTACACGCAACGTACTCCCCAGGCCGAGTGTACGACACAAGAGTTTGTGTGTGTGTGCTTGTGTGTATCGCGTGTTCGTGTCGTTACGTACGCCGTGTCGTGCTTGGGTGTGCATTTGTGTCTTGCGCGCGCTGCGTTTTCGTTCCGCGTGTATATATCTGTGCGTGCCTCACGTATTAAATACACACGCCCGGTTGTTCCTAAATTATGTAGGCGCGTGTTTCGTGTGCGTGACGCCGGTATGTTTTTCGGTGTGCGTGCGTGCCTGTGTGTACACACAACTGTTTGTATTTCAACGCGCGCGCTGTTTCGATGTGTCCGCACGTTTCACGCACGCGTGTCGCGCGAAAATTGTGAATTTTACGCGCGTCGATCGGTTCTTGTTTTTACGTATTATTGCTTGTTTTTGATTCGATGCGTTATGCGAATGTGTTAAATGTCCACGTGTGTGTCTTAATTACAGGTGTGTTGTGTACCTTGTGTGGGCACGCCTATTCTACTGTATGTGTACATTCTGTACATTTGTGTTCGTATATTGGTTGTGTTTTTCTGTCGTTGCTGACATGCCGTTCTCTTCACGGCCCTTGTGCAGCGCTTTGTGACCCTCGGATGAAAGGCGCTATATAAAATTATTATATATGTGTAAGGACTTTACGTGAAAGCTGTATTATTCGCGTGTGTGAGTGTATATTGACGTGTATATTATGTGAGAATGTATGGAGTAATATTGTCATAACATGACATGACAATATTACTTATATGTGTAGATTGTGTATCTGCATTCATTCTGTATGGGCGGCGCGGTGAATAGCGCTGCCGCCTCACAGCAAGAACCCCTCCGGGTTCGACTCCCGGCTCGGGTACCGCCTTTCTGTGTGGAGTTTGCAAGTTCTCCCCGTGTCCGCGTGGGGTTTTTGCCGGGTACTGCGCTTTTCTCCCACAGTGTAAAGACACGGCTGCCGCATGGGATTAATTACCCTGCCTACATTTTTTCCCCCCGGTGCCCTGATATGTTGTAACTTGCTTACCACCCTCCCTGCTGGACAACTTAAAAAAAAATATCTACGCAACTCAACGATTCTTTCCAGCCTTGAATATCTAAAAAAAAAAAACACGATGTAAAAAAAAAACCTGACCGTAATTTACGCGTAATTTACGGGCATCGCACGTCCGACATATTTCATCCGAGGCCCGTTTTCAATTAATCCCTTTATGACCACGTGTTAGACCTGGGCCAGGCGTAACGCAATTAAGAGACGGTGCAAATTAAGGCGGGGATAATGACTCATTTCCCATCGGTGTCGCGCTAACGAGGCGCGCTCGCCCCATTATTCCTCGCGTCTCGACGTGGGACGCTCCCTCAAAGCGCCTCGGATGATGATGATGCTGCTTCTGCTGCTGATGATGATGATGTTATTGCCGAGGCTGCGGCGCGCGAGTTATTATCCGGGGTTCCATCGGCTTTGTTGGCTCCTAAAGAAATGGGAGATGTTCACAAAGGGCCAAGCGTGGATGCGCGCGTCTTGTAAACCCGCCTGTTCGCCTCCCTTTGTTGTTGATGTCGATGATAATTCGCCGTTGTTGACGACGATTTGAAGTCGTATCGTGCGGGCTTCCAGCGCGTTCACGCCGACGTTTCGCCTCGTCGCGAGACGTCGCGAAGGCACGGAGAGAGAGGGAGCCCTCAGTGACACGGACGCGCCGAAAGAACGGCTTTTGGAGAGCAGTTCTCATCACACGTTCAGCCGCAGCGCTTTGTGACCCTCGGGTGGAAGGCGCTATATAAAATGCTATTATTATTATTACATCAGAGCCGTTTGTTTGTGAAAGGGGCGCGATATGGTCACGTGTCGCTCCGGGTGCGAGGATTTTCCCCCGAGCGGTAATGATTGTGATGATAATAATAATAATAATATCATTTATAGAGCGCCTTTCGCCCGTGGGTCACAAAGTGCCGCACAAGGCTGTGGAGAGAATAACATCAACACAGATTAACTGAGAGTCAAGC
>JAZEWU010000049.1:3187205-3207340 GCA_036362915.1 Geotria australis | reverse complement strand
GGGGTTGGGTCTCAAGATGACGTGGCTCAGCCTGCAGCGGTAACACTTCCGCGTTTATTTTAAGGTTATAAACAGCAGGGAAGGATTAAACACGTGCGGTAGCCAGCAACACCGGTTTAAGTTCCACAGATGCCGCTACTAATCGACGAGCTGTGTAAACACTTGCAACTCGCTAGTTTTCCGCCCACCTGTGTCGTTCTTCTGCCCCGAAGTTGTTTCTGTCGCAAACGCACGTGAGGCCTAGGGGGATGCCGCCTCTCCTGTTTTTCCCCCCAGGATCGTCCTAATTTTTCAGGCGTCGCACTGGCAAATATCTGTCCGCTTTCCCGGGATAAGGATTTCAAAGTGTGGTGTTTTGCCAGCTATTCCGTACAGTCCCCTCTCTCTCTCTCCATCCATCCATTTTCAGAAACCGCTTAATCCTGTACACTCAGAGTCGCGGTGAGCCGGAGACTATCCCGGCAGACACAGGGCGCAAGGCAGGGGGAACACCGAGGATGGGACGCCAAGTCCATCGCAGGGCGCCTGCGGAAATTTAGTCAGTACGCCATTTAACCTGGCAGCATGTCTTTGGACGGTGGGAGGAAACCAGGAGTGCCCGGCGAAAACCCACGCGGACACGGGGAGAACATGCAAACATGCACACGGAAAGGCCCCCGAGCCGAGATTCGAACCCGGGACCGTCTTGCTGTGAGGCGGCAGCGCTACCCACTACGCCGCCGTGCTGACCCCCCCCTTCTCTTAACCTGTTTACCCCCACAATAAGTTCCCATTTGTTTGTGACTCCGAGGTGGGCAAAACTCGTGAAGGCTGCCCCAGAACACGGCGCCTTGAGTGCACTTTCACGAACCTTGAGCGCTCCGGCCTCTTCCACCAGCTTCACCCGGCGAACCACCAGGTTCTTGGCGTGCTCGTCCTTCACGGACGTGCGCTGCTCGGCGAAGGCCAGCACGGTGCGGGTTTGAGGCAGGTACAGGAGAGCGGGGATGCGGTACGTGAGCTCCCCGTCTCCGCGCTGGTACAGGACCAGCGCCTTTGGGGCGTGGGCGGTGTCGGCGCCGGCCATCTATAAGTAAGGAAGGGATAACGCTGCTGATTATAATGATAGGATTTTATAGAGCGCCTTTCACCCGAGGGTCACAAAGCGCCGCACAAGGGCATCGGAGAGAACAGCGTGTCAACAACGACAGGAAAAAACCCAGCTAATAAAAAGCAAAGCAATGAAAATTAAATGAGTAAGGCTCAGATAAGGTGAAATAAACCCCAGTTCAGGCTTTTATCAGATTGAACACATGCTGCTGGGAAATACTGGATCACAAACTCGTAGGTAGGCAGAACGGAATGGGTTTTTTTTTTATGGAACCAGGGTCGCCACACCACAGTGTACCTACCCATCTACCTTGACAGATATCACAGAAGCTAAGTTTATACCTGGATTGGGGTTGGCACCTGTTCTATTTTTTTTGCCGAGGATCCTCCTGTTCTCTGAAACTTGGATTGGGAAATACAGTGCAAGGCATAACTGAATGGACAAAGGATTAATAATCTCAGGTGTGCCAGGGACGACAGGTCATTGTTGTAACGGGCAATGCAAAAAATCTACAAGAAAACGTTTAAGAAATTCATAGTTATATTTTTGCAAAGTTAAACGATATATAAATAGAGCATTAATAAAACCAAAGCCAGGTGTATAACAAGCTGGGTGAAAAGAAAACCAAGACAAGCTCATTATAGGGTCACAACTGGGCAACTGATCCGTGTATGTGCCATGAATAAGGGGGCCATAGCCCGAAACGTTGGCGGTTATGCGTTTTGATCATTGCTCTTCAAAGCTGTTCTTTCGGGAAAGCGCTCCCCCTCTCGCTGCTTCGCGAAGGAGCGAGAGAGGGGGATTGCACACGGCTATCCCGAAAGAACAGCTTTGAAATGCAATTATCACGCATCGAGTCGTGAAAGCCTACATCAGTATCTTATGAGTTTTCCTTTTTAAGGTCGCGCGCGAATGTCAGTGGCTCATGTGTTGCGGTGTTTTAAGCTTCTGTAACGTTTAACACGGTGGCATCACCAAATAAATGTATCGCATCAGAGTGGTATGCGCCTTTGGCAGTTTTTCACGGTGATTAAATCGAGGCGCGCAGGAGCAGGTTGAAGTGCTTGCGGAAAATAAACGTGTCCATCCATCCATCCATTGTCAGAAACCGCTTAATCCTGTACATGGTCGCGGTGGGCCGGAGCCTATCCCGGCAGACACAGGGCGCAAGGCAGGGTTCTACCCAGGATGGGTCGCCAGTCCATCACAGGGCACCGGGGGCAATTTAGTCCGCAGACCAATTAACCTATGCAGTCGCATGTCTTTGGACTGTGAGAGGAAACCGGAGTGCCCGGCGGAAACCCACGCGCACACGGGGAGAACATGCAAACTCCACACAGAAAAGGCCCCCCGAGTCCAGATTCAAACCGGGGAGCTTCTTGCTATGAGGCGGCAGCACTACTCACCGCGCCCCCTTTAGAGAAAACAAACGATAATAATTATAGACAGTGACTTAAGAACTGCGGGCTTGGGGAAATTCACCGATAGAAGTGATGTTGATAATTTAATGACGAAAATTGCAGTGTTACGATTTTATAACGCGCACAGTATTCGTTCCACGGCGCTAACGATTCCGCCGTGTGTTCGGTGTGGGTGCGTAAGAACAACCCCACGAAATGTACCTTATTTCCTCAGACGCTTCTTGCGGAGAGAGGTCCTTTGGAGACTGTCACTGCTGCTGCTGTTGCTGCTTAGCGGATTCCAAACAGCGATGGCTTGCAATGTCCTGACGGGTTTAAAGGCAGATAATCATCTGGAATAGATTCGCCTCCAGGCTGCGGGAGTGGGCTAGATGGGGGGGGGCACGCACAACCGTTTTAACCGGCACAATGGAATTTGACTTGCGGTTGTATTTTATTTTTTTACACGCGCAGGTGAACGTTCCATTCGCGAGGTGTGCCGTGACAACAGTGTGCTTCACGCACAAATCATCATGTACATGCACAGCCTTGTTTTTGCCAATACACTGCCGGATTGAGCGCTTCTTATTAATGCCGTAAAATACCAGGCTGGTCCATTGCGGGTTGGTGAAGGGATTGTGGTTTTCATTCCAGCGGTTCATGGACAACCGGACAACACGCCAGACGTGTTATTGTTACGGTTATTTGCCCAGGAATGTGTAATTCGAGTCTCGCGAACCTGCTCCTGAGGGTCCGGCCGAGTTTATCGGTCAGGTGCAACGATTCCTGCGCCTCAAATATTTTTTTTAAAACTAGCAGAGTACCCGCCTTACAGGCGATCTTGTTCTCAGCATGTAAACCGTTCTTCCGACGTCAGGATAAAGGCGGAATAAGTGCCTAAGAGGGTTGGTTGATGGTCGTGCAAGTGTGAAATTAACGCTGATATAGAGTTAACGTTTCTTAAGATTAATAAACAAGTGGGAAGTAATCTTGAAATAAGACTTAAAAGCCTGGGTGTTGTGCGGATACAATTTACACTCAAAGGCTCCCTCGGGAGGTATTCCAGGCACGGCCCACTGGGCGTAGACCTAGAGGTCGACCCAGGACACGCTGGAGGGATTATATCCTTCGGCTGGCCTGGGAACGCCTGGGAATCCCCCAGGAAGAGCTGGAATCTGTTGCTGAGGAAAGGGATGTCTGGTCCACTCTCCTTGGACAGCTGCCACCACGACCCTCACCAGGACAAGTGGTTTAGAAAATGGATGGATTCAAACCTGGTACACTCAGTGCAGATATACACACACACACAAATAAAACACTTGCTCCATAATTTTTTTAAATTTGACAATTTTGGACCAAGTTGCCGATGTCGCTTGATCTTTGTGAAACCGGCGGCATGTATTTTATATATTGTGGTTAATACAACCAGTGTTAACCGGGACAGCCTGCCAGTTTCAAACCGCGGGTTTGTGCAACAAGCGGTGTCCACGCTCCGACTCGGCATGTCGCCACGCCTTGTCTGAGCATTGAGACAGTTTGGAAATGATTTGTGTGATGGAACCACAATGCCGCGAGACAATTATTAATTCCAACATCCACAGTCACCAGAACACGCTCCGATAAAGCAACGTGGGCGCGATATTAATTACACAGTTTATTGTTAGATATGTTTATGGTTAATAAAGCACTTTCCATAATATACGACCGACACGGTGATAAAATAGCTCGGCAAAAGGCAATACATTATGGGTACATTGTAAAAAATAAAATTCCAGCTTAAAAGAGACACGGAGTTAACAGGTAAAGAAACAATGCAGTAAGTATAAAGCCACGTCCATGGTTTTGTGTTATTTTTTTTCTTCATCTTTTGTAATTTTTATTTAAACAAGAGCAACGTGCAATATCAACCGAACCGAACCGAGAGGTGAGGGGAGGGGGAAAGGCTGTCTCGGGATAAAGGCTGTAGCGAGAACACAGTAACAACAACAACGACGACGACGCATGTCCCTCGCTAGATTTAATTTAAGACACAAACACGGTAATGACGGCTGCGTGCGCGTGACCCAGCTTTTCATTTAGTTGCAATGTCCGGCGACATTCTCGACAAGGTGTGAAAAAATAACCTTAAGGATTGCACTGCGATGTGTATATGTAGCAAGCGTGTGTCGCTGGTCAGCATGTCGTTTAACGTGTTTTATTTTATTTGTTAAAGGTACGTTATAGCTACGAGTTTTAGCCGGATCAGTGTCACAGGCTACCCCTACGTGCCGTGAAAAGATGCTTACTGCCAAGAATATTTTTCATGTGATTTTTTTACATTTTTGACATTGGTGAAAGACTTTGCAAGGAAATTAGATGGAAGCGGGATATTAAACGAGCTACGAGTCTCGGCAAATATACGCACAACCATTACATCGTCTCATTAATAAAAAAAAGGCTTGTGTATGTTTTGGGGCCAAAGTTACCCCCGGCTAACATTAGATTTTTGTAATTGGTAAATATGAATAAGTGCGGTGTAACTGACGTTTGATTCCTGTCCGTATATTTTGATCTACTTGTATACAAGAAAGTAACAATTCCTGTTTTATTTTCTTCGCAACATATTTCCTGTAAGATATGGCCCAGTGAATGCATCACGTGGTGAACAACGAACGTGGAACACAGCGTTCCGTTAAAACATCCCAAACGGTTTTCCAAAGCACCCACGTAAGGCTTCATTGACAAAGGTAATGTGAATTGCACAGAGGAAAATAAAACACTATAAATAACGTTTGGGCCACAGCAGTATTTAACAGCAAAATAAAACCTACGGAATTCAACGCTGACAACAAAAAAAGCTACTTTTTTTGCATGCATGTCGCCAACAACAGCACCCACTTTTGAAAAGAAAACACCTTTGTAATCACTAGAAAACACTTTCACCTACTTGCCTTCATTTTAACCAACGTTTTAATTAAATACTTTGACAATACCTTAGGTAAGCTCTTTGGAAAACCCACCGACATTTTGCCCAATAAGACAGTCCCACCCTGCGTAAGGTGGATGCACACGTGTAACACAGAGCAACAACTGTGAACAAGAAAAACAAATAATAACTCAAAGGCAGCTTGTTAATGATGCGTCTTTCACAATAAATAATCCCTCTTTTAAGATATGGGTAAAAATAAGATGTTTGACTGTTACGCCGACAAGAGTCCAGATCACTCGTTAAAAAATATTAAACTTCCTCAAGAAGAATAATGAAATGGCCAAACAAATAAAGTTTGTTCGAGAGATCCCCCTCATGAATTAGTGAACGGTACTGGGTAAATATATAAGGAGATTAATTAAGAGTATTTTTTTTTACAACTGACTTACATGCAAGAAGCGTTGTCTAGAGATCGCCATTCTAGGCAGAAGCACAGTTTTCCATCAGTGACTAAGAACGCTGGTCATTCAGACATCTGCTGGATTCATGGATACCACATTGACAAAGCAAAGTAACATCAAGTAGAGTGGTTCCCAACCTGTGACCTGTCGGACTGTTGCAGATATACAGTACCACAATTTGGAGTCTTTTATTTAGAAAAATATTCGATCGGTGCGTGAAGATCCGTGAACATTTTTTCAGGGTTGACGGTTATATGCAGGGTCCACAAATGTTGGGAACCACTGACGATTCGTTGAAAGCCGCGAGGAAAGAAATAGTTTTTTTTCAGTGTTCCTCTGCTAGGCTAAGTGCCTCATTCCTAGATTGTTAGTAGTGAAAAATAATTACAGCAGAATACTAAAGATTTGCTTTCAGAACAAAGAATCGCCATTAACATTTTGGAAGTTTATTTTCAAGCATATAGGCAAAATGTGAGTGAATAATTGTAGTGTTCTGTATAAGAATCTGATACATCCAGAATGCTAATTAACTACAGTCCAACGACCTATTTACTTTTGATATGACAGTGTGAATAAACAAAACAAATATATTTTGATCACAAAAAATATGTTGCTGCGCATTTTGCCAACAAATAGACTTCAGTAATGACCGCCTGAAATAGAAGCCACACCGCTTGGTGTGTATATATACACGCGCACACGCAATATTCCTCCATTCAACACAGGCACATTTTTGTTCTGCCAGCTACAAAAGGCCTTGAGCCAGTCCACCGTAACGCGCAATCGGGCGCTAACTCGGGAATAAGGGTCAGCTTGCCGCGCTAACAACCCTCAAGCAAACCGCGAACAACAGTATTCCCACCGTTCCAAGGCCCACGAACTGCAGCAAATCTGTAGAACACCATGTCTCTAATGTAAATCTTCAAGCCCTTGTGAATCCACTGCTGGATGAGGGCTTCCCCCATTGCGTGCGAGTCGCGAGGACGCCATTCGACCGTACGGTACTTCAACGCGTCTGGTAGGTGCTGCTGGCCGGTGAAGGGAGTGAAGCTTAGATGCGGAAGCCCCACGGGGGGGTACGGGGGTACTCACCCGGCGCCGTTCGCTGCTTCCGCAGATTTCTTACCGTGCCAAGCGACGTTACGCTCAAAATTTCGAAATCCGTGGCTTGCACGCTCCGGTCAGCCCACACCTGGTCTAGATGCGGGAGACGCTTAGGCATTGTCAGCTTATCGCCGGCATGCGGACCGCCACACCTGTGGAATGACGGCCGCTGGGGCATTCGAAACGACAGCAATAATGTAAAGGGGGTGGGGGGGGCGGACTCTCAGCAAAACAGTTTACTGAAACAGCTAAAGGCTCCATGTTACTGCAGCACAGCTGTGTTGCATGTGGTCGCCCATCCACCCACACACAGAAGCCATCTGTTTAACTGTGCACACGTAGTACAGTCATCCCGGGTAAAGTCCTGCCTTGCGCCCCGCGTCTGCCGGGATATGCTCCGAGCTCACCGCAATCCTCTGCAGGATTGAGCTGGTAATGATAACGAATGAAAACATTGTAAGAAGGCACCAGCGGCTGTGAATCTAAAGCACACACACACACAGAGACCTGCTTGCGACGGTAGACTAAGACAAGCGGACGTAAGGCAGCGGGCGGCACGAGACGCGGGGGCGAGCGCGGCGCTACTTTCGCAAAACCCGGGACACATTTTGTTCTATTTTTTTTTTGCGCGAACAGAGAAATACACGTTTATCACGGATTAAAGAAAAACAAAACAAAAGGGGAAACAAATATATGTATAAAATGATAAATTGGCTGCTTAAAGCCCCAGTCTATACTATTTTGTCTACAGTCATTGTAAAATGCACGTTCGTATTTGGTGCAATAGGACTTATGACAAGAGTTTCAGTTTGCGAGGCTTTCAGAAGGTCATTTTATGAGTACACGCTAACCTAGTCGAGTCAGACTCATTTAAAGTTTAAAATAGCAACGTCTGACCCCACTAGACTTATTAACTGTGCGTGTAGTTAATGGGGAAGAGGGCTTTAAAATAATCCCAGGGTTAAGAGTTCCGGAGACAGCTTCAAAGAACATTTCTTGAGGACATTTATTCGACCCTTCCTAGTGCGACGTGACCCAATTGCTTTGATTACTCATTCAAACTTTTCTAAAATAACCTTCTTAAAATGAACCAACCAATGGGTCAATTGAAACTCCCATTAAACTCAGCCATTCTACTCCTCAGCCTACGCTGTTAATAGGCCAAGCAAATTGACAACTTCGGATTACACGAGCTAAAAACACCACTTGTAAAAACCAACAAAGCAGCAGCAGCAGCTTTCTAGCATTCCATCATCATCGTCACGATCATCTCCTGCCAATCCCAAAAGGCCCAAGTCATTTACCTTCACCAGTACTTATCCTAACAACACTGGTGGTGGATGTAACGGCCACTAGTGCCTGCAGGGATTTTGTAAACCCATTACAAAATGGTTATCGTTCTCTACAGCCCCTTGCAAAGCCACCGTTTGACAATGGCCTCCCCCACACCATGTCAGTTGTGGGGGTCGCTTGACCATATTTCACCACGCTGACCAGTGCAGATGTACACGATCACTCGCCACTGATGTTAGCCAACACTGGGAACGGAACTCGGGTCGCGGAATTTATCGCACAGCGTGCAACCCACTCTTACAGCTTCTCCACCAAGCATACATCAACCGACAATTAATCAATGTTTCACTACACCTCTAATCCCTCCCATGAGTTACGTATTAGAGAAAGAACATGATTTTTTCAGAGGACGGATTAAGGGACAATGTAAACTGCAGAAAATCACTCTGGCATCTCAGTAGAGATGAGAGATCACAGCATAAAGATGTGCAAAGTACAAAGGAGGGTGTTTGCATGCCAGCTCACCGCAGGAGCTGAGCTATCATATTAGCTACATTATACATAACTCCACCAATTGTTATCGGTTTGACTACTCGACTAAATCGGATAACACATGTGCCACTGGACGGGAGGTGATGGGCGAGGCTTTGTGGCGTCATCAGCATCATCAGCCACGCCATGCTAGGCGTGGCTTGTCGGGGTTTCCTGCCTTCATGGGGCAGGATGTGGGGTCGGGCTACATTTTCAAAAGGACCAGAGTAATGGAGCACAAAAGACAGGTTAATGGACTTAATCGTCCCGGCTTTACTCTTCACGATCTATAAACTGGGGCTTTGAGGGCGCCTTCATAAATACTGCTAGAAAACAGGAGGTCACTAAACAAACCGCCGGCGAAAGTGAACGCAAACGCTTGCAGCCCAGAATTCCTTAATTAAATAAAATCCAGTGTGAGGATTGACTGGTCAAGTGTCCAAGACGCCAGCTCTCCCAGCGCAAACTGAATTCCCTAACCTACAAAGTGTGTGTTGGTGTCGCGACAAACTTGTGTCAATCCGGCCGATATGGAAATAACATACATTCCCCAACATAGACCCAAGTGATCTCCACAAGCAGATGCATTCCTACACACGTGTAACGCGCGCGGTAGAGAACTTGACATCAACAGTAGCCCGGCGTGCTCGCCGCCTGTGGCAGAGGTTCGTGGTTAGAATCTGTTACTACGCCCTGGTTAATACTGCAGCGTGTATTAACCACGATTACGCGCTGTCTGCTTCACAGAGGACGTCAGAAGATCCCGTGATGTAATTCGAAAGGAGTGGATCATTGTGATTGCCACTGTAAAAGTTTGCTAAAATGTACCTACGCAATAGTAAGTTGGGATTGCACATAGCAACATTGCCCCTAATGCAAAACTACTGCACACTCTGAAGCATAGCACCATGCGCTATAAGACTGGTATGAATATCACGTGTACTAATTATTTGATATTGGGTGGCGTGCTGATTGAACTTTGCAAGTTCGGTTATAAAACCCTAATTACCGAAGCAGTCCGTTTGATTGCATACAATTTATCCAATAATTTCAGGTGGGAATAAGCAGGGAAGAATTATGTGCACCCCCACAAAATAATCACGATGACTCCGGATCATCACTACGAAATGCAAAGGTGAAAACTGAACGATGCACAGAGTGCAGTCCAGGGTTACATTGAATGATAACTTAAGGAAGTGACGGCCATCTTAGGGGACGCTGGCATTTTTGCCGCTCTTAAGATTGCCAGTTTCACGACCTTTCAGTATATGCGAAGCAGCCTTAATCATTTCATGTTTTTTTGTTCCTTTGATTTTTATTTATTTATTTGTCATTGTTGACATGCCGTTCTCTTCGCGGCCCTTGTGCAGCGCTTTGTGACCCCCGGGTGAAAGGCGCTATATAAAACTCTATTATTATTGTTATTAACACGAAAGCTAGTTCACCTTTAACTCCGTTCAACTTTCCAGCTGAGCTAAACAGTTGACTAACTTTATTTGGGAACTAAGATACTGGATATGTGCTCGGCCAAACAAGCATAATTAGACAACTAATTACGGCCTCAGCCTGGTCACCAACGACTGCACCAGATAAACATCACAGTAAAGTTTAGTTCTGCATTTAACGTGGATAAATTTCAGTTCCGAAAATGTTAACGTGTCGCTTTAACCGGATGTCCAGAGGCTGACCATCGTGCTTCGAAGAATCGCAAAGAAAAAGAAGAACCGGCACGGTCTTCTTCTTTGCGATTCTTCGAAGCGCGGTGGTTAAATTACAGTTTCCCATTTTCTTACACAGCCCCTTGCATTTTCATTGAACTCCGCAAGGTCTTTTGAGCTGCAGAGGTTGGGTAGTAGAGCACAGACAAGGCAGTGTTCCATAGTATGGTCTGCTTCTCCACATTCACCGGCACGGTGGGAACGTGCTGCCACCTACTGTGTGAATCACGCCACGTGCAGGAATCCCAGATTTAGTTCTGTGATAGCTGCTGCCGCAATACGGACCCCCACTGCTCCGCGACGGATCCGAATTGACATCCTGTCTCGTGAACAGACACCGAGGGCACAAATGCGATAAGGCGGGCGAGGGGAATTGACCCGAAAAATTAACCAAGAAATACTTTAACCCCTTGCAAAAAAACTAGCCGCAGGACAGGGCTCGGTAAATTGCTGTGGACAGCAGAGTGTGAGCATTCCGTGACATTCTGCGACCTCTAATGAGACTGCCCCACTCCACAGGTTACAAAGAGGTTGTTGTGTAAATTACTCCTCCGTTTTAACCTTGTTTCAACGTTTACAAATTTGGATAATGGTCATGACTAACATGTTATTGAAATGCACAGGTTAAACTGTTGGCTCTATTTAAATCACAATGTATCTATGTGTTAACGAGTTGAAATCTCTAAAACGAAATCTCTGAAACCACCTGCGATCAGCCCAAACGTGGTTCGCAGTGTGACCTATACGGTATTAAACGATCTAATTTCGATTTCACTGGGGGCAAACCGCCACCCCCCCTCCCAAAAATTATTGTTGTTGAATTTGAGGATGACATCCCAATTTATCCCACATGCAACTCTACACCCCCCCAACCCCCCTCTTATACACTGTGATGAGCCTTCCACCTCCAGACGAAGAATAATTGCGCGGAAGATAACAAGGCAGCGGCTGAATTGACAGCTAAATCCAATCCAATCCCGATGTCATCTCAAATGAGAGATGACATCACCTAACCCAACGTAACCCATTGATTAATTACACCTCTTGGCTATTGGTTTCAAAATAGAATTGCGATCAAAATCTACACTGTGAGCCACAATTACGCCAATGCACACTCTTAAAAACAAGCGTATTGGACGTCAGTTTCGAGTAAGACACAATACCGTACGAAAGCTTACCCAAGCCACAGCCCATCTATGTACTTAGACATCTCTGAGCGAGCTGACATTACGCAATGACCGCTGGGGGCGATGGCAGGCCAGTTTGGCCACGCAGAGAGAGATAAGGTGATGTGTTAGGCAACTCTTGAAAATGTTGTCGAAGCAAACGTGTGAATCGTATCGAGTGGTGAGCGCCGCATGTGAATCTAAAAACGTTGCATTGGAAAGTGCTGCATGAAAGCCGTTGCCTGTCGGCCCAGCAGAGGGCAGGTGCACAGCACTGTACCCGGATGCCGTGAAAACGAAAGACGATCCGATACAAGTTGTGGGGGGCAATGAAAGTTCCACTTAAACAAAGTCTGCACACAGTGCCCTGAAGGCTACCCCACACTCTGTTACCGAATCCGCACTCCTCTGAGAGGAAATCAAGCTTCACTGGATGTCTTCATTTTTAAAGTTACTCAAGCTGCGGTAGTGAGCGGGAATGGGTTTTGTAGTTCGCCAGGGATGCTGCAATTGGATTCTACCATGTAAACGTGACTTGTTCAGCAGGGAGACATGTGGTGCCCATCTTCTGTTTACAGCCGTGGGGCAGTAGTGGATTTCAACATTTCTATGGCGGGGGGGGGCCGAGTCTCTCCATAACTTACATTAACAGAGTGCTGATGTGTAAAACATGGGCATCTACGCAGGTTTGCGATGCGATTTAGCTTGCTATGGAAGCTTAAAACAAATTGCTTAATTGGTTTTTTCCGGAGTTGAACAGGACAACGGTCTGTAGCCGAGGACCGCACGGACACAATCCGACTCCGTCACGACTGACTGAGTAAAACACGAGAGCTATTCTTGATCCGACGCTTTTACAGATGTAACAGATAACGTTACGCTGTTCGTAAGTCCCAGCACACGGAAACAAATATACACTGCGTATAGGAAAATTAAAGAAATCAAGACGAATGAATGTTCTGATTTTAAAGGCATTTTCAGATCCATTCGTTATTCATCGTAAATCAGTATCGTTATCATCCCCATCACCAGCCAATGGTTATTGGCTGCCAGAAATTGTTAAAAGAATTACGTATTAAAAATGATTATCAACTGACAATTTGTAACTCCGCTATGATATTACCAGCGAAGAAAATAAAATATCAAAAAAGGTTAACACAAACCAAGCACCCCCAGACACAAAACCACCCCCGTCCTACTGACAGTTGATTAAAATGCACTTTCAAAACAGGACCAAAGCAGTCGCAGTCTGGAACGACAGTTGCCGCATTAGTTTGTCCTTTTCTCCCAAACTTTTTACGAAACTTGCTGTCTCTGAGCTGAAGAAGCCTTGGTGATGCGAACGCAAGGAGGCGGGAGGGGGGAGGGGGGACGTGGAGAGACGGCTGTCCACCGCCTTGTGATCGGAAGCCGGAAGTGGCGCGCTTTCGCTTCCTTACGTTCCCGGATTCCTTACGTTCCCGGGAGTTGTACGCGAAATGCCGCCCGGGTTGGCGAGCCAGAAGGACTGCGACGCCGCTGCTCTCCGCCGTCGACTACAGGAAGGGGTTGGTGGATGCGGCGCTGGCGGAAAACTGGCCGCCGTTTGTTCCACCCTGGTTACAGAAACGAACAGAGATGAGATAAATTTAAGAAAAGAAGCACGGTATATAGCAACAACTACGACACACGAAAGGCGCCATTAGTCTACCACCATATGACGGTGGTTGAATGTAACAGAAGTTAGACTGTAGAAGGGGCAGCGCTTGTAATTTGTTTGCAATTGCTCGAACGGTCGAGAGATCGGGGTGAACCGTGGGACGTCGGCTAGACAGCCGTTTAAAAGGCTGAAGGTGCTAGAGGTGCTCTTTCCGGGCCTCTGTGTCCGCGTCTCGCCCTTTGACCGGGTGCAAAATTGTTTTCTTCGTTATCATTATCTTTCAGACACAGCAACAGGTTAAATATACAGTCGTGGAGGTTTTCACGGCTCGATTCATGACGGTTGCTCTTCAAAGCTGTTCTTTCGAGATAGCCGTAGCAAAAGAACAGCTTTGAAGAGCAACCATCCGGTCTCCTTCTTTGCGATTCTTCGAAGCACGATGGTTAGCTTCTGGACATCGTTGTCTTTCAGCTCGGCTTCGAAGTGTTTGGTCGAATTCGCAGATAATACCAAGTATTACCTGACAGGGATCGCGACGTGAACGCTTCTACCTTGACCCCCATCCGGTTCAATATATGAAAAAATGACCCAGTGGCACACCGTGGATTCCTCTTTGCATTGGCCGCGTGACCGTACGCGATGCGTAAAGAGCGCTACCATGAAGGGGTTGCTGGCCATCGCCGAGATGGGCTGCGCAAAGGGAACCGCAGCAGGTGCCTTGGGCTGCACGAATCCTCCGAAGGGAGTGCCTGGAGATGACAAACAACAAACAATCAACACAAATTATCCCCGTAGTCTTTAACAGACTGTTGGGGCAAGTGCAGTTAGGGAGCACCTGTAGTTAAGGCAGGCATGGGTACCCGACGGGGTGGGTGGCCAGCACCACACATGGCCTGAGTTGAGCAAGGAGGGTGGGGGGATCCAGAATCGGTTCAGCATTTGTAGCCGGGATTTTAGTACAGTGTGCTAACCACGACACTACCACTCCCGACACTGCACTACCACCCGGTGTAGCTCACAACGAGCATTTCTCCACGCTTCATTGTGTAATTTTCACGAAACGGCGACGACCTTTCCGCTCTAGCTCCGATTCTCATCAGCGATGACAACACTGAGCAGGACAGGCCGGTACCGGAGCCTAATAATAATGAACATTCCACATAAGGATTAAACCCTTGTTGTTGTAAATTTAGTTCGAAGGCTTTCATGACCGATATTATCCATAGTGTAGCTCTTTTTACGAGTTCACGTGATCCAAACCCTTGTTGTTGTGTTCCAGTCCATGTATATGCCAACACCGGGGTCTGAGAGAAACGGAATATCGATCCTCTATATGCCTCTGAGTCGTTCTCTCGTTGAATGAATACCTTCGACAGTCAATGAATATGTGCACGTTATAAATGTAAACTTATTATAATTATTATAAGGCAGAATTGACAATAACGTTGCATTGAATATGACCACAGTGGCAAGCACGTACATTTCACACACAGCAGAAGCAGCAGGAAAAGTGGCGGCGGCATTGTATACTTACCGTTGTGCTGTGGAGGGTAGGCAGGCGGCTGCATGTACAGTGCTTGCTGCTGCAGGGTCGCCTGTTGATGCTGCTGCTGCTGTTGCTGCTGCTGGAAAACAGCCGCCGCCGCCGCTGCGGCCGCGGCCAACGCGGCTGGCGGTTGCGGACCGAAGGTGCTGGGCGCCGGCTGGAAGCTCGGGGCAAACGCCGAGACCGGGGCAGCTGCGACGAACACGGGCTGCGCCGCCAACGAACTGAACGCGGCAAAGCCTGCGTGCGGCAGGGAGGGCGGCGCGCGACGAGGGCGTGAAGGCGGGTGGCGCTGAAGTCACGTGCCGTCGTTTTATTGTCAACTAGGTGGGGCGACCCGGCGTTGCCCGGCTAAATTTGATCGTAACTGGGGATGGTAATAGCGGCGCCGCTTATGCGAACTGGGGATTGTAATACGCTGGGTGGTGCGTATCGGAACTGGGAATTGTAATAGAGGCAGCGATGCTTATGCAAACTGCGGATTGTAATAGCCGCGGGCCTTCGAGTCATGCTGGCGGCGCGTATACGCCGAGGGGAGGGAGACAAAGTGGTCTTGGACGGCGGGGTTGGCCTCTCGGCACGCGGTAAGTTGCCAGAAACCCGTCTGGGACCGAGTGGTGTCGTTCTGCGAAGGTCCTGCACGATTTGGTTGGGATTTGGCAGAGTCTATCGGTTACAAAAAATACAGGGCCGCTTATCCGGACTGGGAATTGTAAAAGGGCTTACGATTTTATATTGATGCTTTGTAATGGATATTTATTTTCCGCTCGGTTTTGCAATGGACGTTTGTCGAGCTGAGACGGAACCAAGGTAGACAGTCAAAAGTGTTTTTTGCGTGCTCTGCACGTGCCTCCAGATGCGGTGTGGTCTCACCATTTGTCTGGAAAGGATTTGGAGAGCCAGACACTCCGACTCCGACAAACGGGTTGGTCGCACCTGCACAGAAACAAACATATATCAATCAACTGGCGTTCAGCAAGCCGATAAGGCCATACCCTTATCAGACACGGTACACGACACTCTACTTCGCTCCACGTTATTTCCTACCTCTCATCTCGCTCTAAGTCCCCTTCACGCACTCTCCTATCATCTCACTCGACTCCAGTCCACGCACTCTTCCGATCTCTCCACTCTCATCTCACTCTGGTCAACGTCGCACATTTGCCGCTTGAGCAACAACGGCTTTGTCTCGAATCTTGTCTCGACCTGTCAGTATATTCGAAGCAGCCTTAATCATTGAATTTTTGTTCCTTCGGTTTTTATTAGTTGTTTTTTTGTCGTTGTTGACATGCCGTTCTCTCCACGGCCCTTCTGCAGCGCTTTGTGACCCTCGGGTGAAAGGCGCTATATAAATTGATATTATTATTATTAATATGGCCCCGGCAAACCGCCAGGCTGCCTGCTCCGCCTCTCTGCACTTTCCTCGCTACGCCTCCGAGTCGTTCTGTCGTCGAATGAATATGTGCCACGCGTTCTAAATGTAAAATCATTATTATTATTAGATGTGGTTCGCATCCGAATTGAATGTGTCGGTTGCTCGGCGTCGCGGGGGACCGAGTACCTGGGAAGGGAGGAGCAGCGGGGGCGCTGGCCGCGTGATGCACGGCCGCCGAAGGCCCTGCTGGGGGGCCGCTGCCTCCATATGCGCCATCCAGCACGGCTAGGCCCGAGTACTTGTCACCGGGAGGCCCGGACGGCGGCAAGCCGGCTGGCGGGCACGATCGCCAACAAGGGACCCACGGGGAGCACGCAGACACAATCGTTTATAATGATGACGACGTACAAAGGTTAATTTGTTAAAGCAGGCGATGTAAAAGTCACAAACCTAGAACGAACGGACCTCTATTCCATGGACTTTGGGAGCAACGGGGGATCAAGGTAGAAGCGTTCACGTCGCGATCCCTGTCAAGTAATACTTGATATTACCTGCAAATTCTACCAAACCTGCAAATTCTGTCCAAAAGCTCAACAGATGCCAGAAGCCCCTCAGTCTGGAGCAAGAAGAGAGGCCAATGCCGCCTTTAAGGCCAGCACTGACTATTATATTATATTATATCTCGAAATGCTGAAGGGCTGTCTGCAACTAAAGAAGAACTTGTTGCAATGGGAAACTGTCATATAACCATCACGCTTCGAAGAATCGAATCGAATTCTAATTACCGTGCGATGACGCGCTAACCGCCGGACGGCGCCTGGCCGTACGTACGGCCCTCTCACCTTCCTGCGGTTTGGTCACCGTGCTGAACAAGCTGTCGAGGTCGGCCAGAGCAGCGTACTTGTCGGCCGGCGGGACGCTGCCCTTGGGGGCGGTCGTCACCGCCGCCGCCGCCGCCGCAGAAACAGCGCCCAGATCGGCGCTCGACGACTTGGGGAAGTTGTCGAAATCGGCGAAGCTCGGGAACGCCGAGCTGGAGGTGCCCCCTGAGCGTGGCGGCGGTAAAAACACGCGGCGGTGCCTTGTAAGCGCGGTGGTCTATTTTGATTGTAAGGTGCAGGTCATTAGGCAATAACACCACCCGCCTACGTGCTACGAAGAAGGGACTTGGCGCGAAATGTCGCCCATCACATGAGAATTGCTCTACCCTAGCTGTTCGTTCGGGATAGCCGTGTTGACTGTTCCTTCTCGCTCCTTCTCTCGTGCAGAACGCCTGATGATGCCTCCAACGTGGGAGGGGAATCGTCGCGAAGGAGCGAGAGGTGGAAAACTCAACACGGCAATCCCGCAAGAACGGGTATGAAGAGCAATTCTCATACATCGAGCCGTGAAAAGCTACATCAGCCCATCATAGGGCCCAAAAAGTCACATGTTATATGCATGTCTATTTAGGCTGATGTTATCGATGGTTGAGTTTTCGTAATGAGTGAGTATACACCACTACCAAAATGAGCTGACAGAGACTTGTTATAACATACCTCTCGCTAAAGTAACGACTGCTAAGAAAAACAGACAAAAATACCGTTGACAAAATAAATCACGCGACGTGGAAAATGGAAGGAAGCAGAAATGGTCAGAACACGTTAAGGAAATCTGCTGCTTAAGAATACCAGGAATTCTTAGCTGTCAGTGTACACGGCACTAACATGTGACTATGACCTTCTTGACAGCAGAGCGCGACAATGTTTGATGACTGGCACGGCAGCGCCACACGTCAATAGCGGGGAGGGAACTGACCGTGTTCGTTGAATGATAAACAGAGTCGCCATTGTGTTGGCATGAGTGCGCTTAAGGGACAAACACAGATGGGCCGAGTGCTACTGTTCTTACCAGCAAAGGGATTTGATGAATTCGGCAAAACAACCCGCTCACTGGGATAAACAGCGCATTCCTTGAGCCACCGATACCAGTTTTGACTCTGGTATTTGACAACTTTTGCAGCAACGAGTGCCCACCCCCCTACTTTGGGCCAGATTCCGATCACGATTAAACGGCCGAAACGCACTGCGCACTGCGCCTTGGCCATTCACATGTTTTCACCGAAAAATCCAAGGACATTCGCGAAGATCAAACTCTAAGCCCTTTGATTTTGTCAGTGTTATAGAGCCCAAGATCAACTCTCAAAAACTGTCGGAGGCCGCTCCCTTTCCGCTGGCCTCGCCGTTTGGATTTCTCTCCCCGAGTTATCGCCACGACGATGGATTCCCTCCACATTTGAATACGGACTTGTACCGAGATCATTTATAGTCTTAAACCGGTAGAGCGGCGGCGCAAGGTGTTTGTTGACAGACCGTGCCATCAACCTGGCTAGCGTCGATTGGGAGTGATATCTGAACCGATTCTCAACCAGGACCGACTTGCGTGGTTGAAGTACGGTCAAACAACCCCCATGATCGACACGATCAGGTGGTCGAGGCCTTCATCCAGCAGTGATTTGCTGATTAAGGAGCTGCACATTCTGGTGATCGCCATCATTATTAATAATAATCGTACGTCGAAATTGTAATTAACACCGGCTGCGGCCAGAGTAGAGGGGTGACCGAGGTGAGAAGGTGGAGATGCGGCACCTGTGCTCTGCGCCCTCACGGGCTGGTGGGCTTTGGGGAAGTTGGCAAAGCCAGTGGGCACGCCCGGTCCCCCGAACGCGTCAAACGAGGCGAAGTTGGCACCTCCGCTCGACGCTGAAACGATAAAAATAAATGCGCGCCTTCCGGCTCAGCTGCCGATACAATGTCGTTAATCATGCCGAGACAATCTCATTAATCACTCCGACACAATCGCACGAGCCGTCACACCGAGACACCCTCAATAATAACACCAAGGAGAGCAGAATTCCAAACAACTCTTGGGCAAATTATAACCCTTAGGTGTGCTATTAAGATAATAATTAGGAACATATTGTAGGATTGCTTCAACACGTTGCAAACAAACAAGGTTTATTCATGATTAAAGGGTGCTGTAGTTGCCAGATCACGCCACTTCTGCACAAAGGGTATCCGTTAGAACAAACGAGCGGTGTTTGGTCTACGCTTCCACGTTGGCCAGACGTGTTGGAAGAGGTAGCCATACCCAACACTTTACAACACCACATGCGCCCTGCCGGTCAACTACCTGCTGAATCTACGTATACAGCTGGGTGAGAATCTTACACCACTGTTTCAACCCCTGGATTGCAACTCCAGTGTGTTGACCAAAACAGCTTCTCCTTTTAGATGTATTTTATATACACTTATCAGGGCTAGGAGTTTTTAAATATTTGAATTTTCCCCCACTTTCTTATTTCTGGTTGCACGTTGCCAAACGCCTTAGACGCGTTCCGATGTCTCATTTGCCCTGGAGGCATGACAGCCATCCCAGCACGTAACATTCCAATTAAGAAGACTGAAGGTTCAAAATGTCTTCGTATGTGGCCAGACGCTACCCACAGGCTAAGCCAAAGGGCATCCAAGTCATCTATTCAAGCACACAGGAATATGTAAGCAATACATATTAAGTGTGCGCACACGACATCACGGCCTAAAATGGAAACATGTGGTTTTCTAAATGTAACATTTGGGGTGTGCATGTGAATGTTAAAATTCAACATACCGATGTAAACCATAACCAAAAAAAAAGCGGAATGTTCCTGCTGCGATGCACAACCGGCACTTCACTCGCCGTGCCACGTCCGTTCGTAACCAAAATAAATAATCAAACGCACACGGCGAAAAACACCCAACGCACGACGCCGCGGCATTACTGGAGCCTCGCAGGGGCCCAGCTCTTCCGTCAAACACAGTCCTCCACAGCCTTCAAAAAAACTCTTAAAAAGTCACCTCTTCACCGACTCACAACAAACCGACTG
>JAZEWU010000049.1:3150428-3184335 GCA_036362915.1 Geotria australis | reverse complement strand
GCAGGACTTATACGATTTTACCGACGACCGAGAAAAATAACACAGCAACGGCCACGGAGTGGAACATGTCCGAGGGGACATTCACCGAGGAGATGGAACAATGAAATCAGTTCAGGTGGATTGCCGCATCAGATTGATCACGGCCGCCGAGTCATTCTCCCCCCTACCGATACTCCACGTGCACACAGTGGCGTGCAGAAAGGGGGGCAGAGGGGGTGACGGCCCCGGGCATCTATTTCAGGGGGGGGCATCCAATCAAAGAGTGAAATTAAACAGTCCCACAAGCTGGTGTGAATGTGGATCCGTGGTTTAATAAGCGAGACCAGAGTAGAGAAGCCGTTACGTGTAAATACTGTGCGTAATGACGATGAACTCTTTGGGTGCCCCGTCGACGCCGATCGACATTATTTTTCATCGTCCACCGTGTCCTGTCGACGACCGTCGACACGTTATAGTACTGCCTTACAACTCATTTTATGGATGAACGATAGTTCCCAAAGTTGTCTTCCTTTCTCACATTTCTCATTACCAGGCCCTATACTTGAGTCTTGGGGGGGGCATACGATCAAGGAGTCGGAGTTGGCCCCGGGCATCACCGAACCTCTGCACGCCACTGCGGGCGTTCGTCGGGCGCGCCGCCATGCTTGACAGACAGCCGGGCCTCACCTGCATCGGGGTGGGCTTGAGGCCGTCCAGCGTGGGGGTGAGGCGGCCGGCGATGGCCCGGAGCGGCCGCACCTCCGGCGTGCTGCTCCCGCTGCTGGCCGACGAGCCCGACAGAGACGTGTGCGCGGCCGCCGCCGCCGCGGCCCGGGCCTGCTCCGCCGGAACGTACCTACCGGCGAAGCGGGCACTCCCGTGAGACACTCGCCAGCGCCGCGGCTCATGGAAAACCGAGCGGGCTATGCACCCCCTACCCCCCCCCCACCCGGGTGTACTGCCATGTCGACTATTGATGATTTGAGCAAGAAATCACTTCGAAGTTCTGACCATCCGGTTTGAACCCACAATATCTGGCCTTCACCCAAGCCTCACACAAATAGTCTATGGACAAGAGCACTGATTGGTACCACGTAAACTATCTGAACTTTAGTCGTACCAATTTATTTCTACAGCTAATAAGAGTGAAATACTTGATAACCCCACTCATTTAAAATGGTTCATTGTAGTTGGCCACGTTTAATAAATTGGAATCGCTAATGTTACGCCGCCACAGGTGATGACGGCAAGTGACAAACGTCTGGTGTGGGCTCACAGACTAAGCCCGTGTCGCAGGTTGGCTCTGAGCACGAATCAATGCTCATGAGACACAACATCGAGCAGCAGCAGTGCATACCATTTTCGCTTCTCGTATTTGTCCTGTAGGAACTCCTTGGCCTTCTGTGGGTCCTTGAAGTCGGGCATAAGAGCAGAGCGCTCGTTGTACAGTCCCATCCATATGTGCCGGCACACCTAGCACACGAGGCACAAACCGTTTAGTACACAACGACGCGCGAAAAAATAATAATTTACATTTCTAAAGGGACTTTCACACAAAAACCACATTTGCCCAGAAATCGCTTGGCACTGAGTGGAACTCGGGGCACACCGGGTTCCGCAGCATAGTGCTAACCACAACGCCACCACTCTACCCAATCTCGAAAACGAATCGTGTAATTTCCAGGTTGTGCTACACAGCAGCGACCAAAGCTTTACTTTGACACTTCAGCCAAACAATAAATTCATGTCGGATGAACTAGTCCACTCACACCCACATTAAACTGCTATCTGCCATCGGCATGTGGGTGAGCAATAACACAAAAACGTTAATTTTGTTTCTACAGATATTCCATTCAATACTTCTGATTAAAAGCTATCAGGCCAAACCCGTACACATTTTTTGTAAGTTCAAATTATCTTGCTGACGTCACTTCAATTCCGCGTAGGCCTCCCCAAGATTTAGAACATTCTGACGTAACAACCCTGGAGTAATGTTTTTTTTGTCGGTGAAAGCTCGGTATGCAAAGCCGTTCCTGTCCGGGAATGATCAGATGTGCTTACCAAGTCAGGGCTGAAGACCACTGCCTCGCAGCAGGACTCGTGGTGAGTTTACAACACAAGCTTTGCTTACTGTCTACGGAATACCGGAACGTATATATTTACCAGTTGCCGAACAAGTAATCTCGGTGCGAAGCGTCGCTTATTGTTAAGGGAATACTTGAATGTGTTCTGTTTGTCTGCTGCTCAGATAGCTAAAGCAATGCCCTCACAATAGCTGGCGTTTCTATCTTTGTGGGCTGCCACCATGGGAGTTTAACAAGACACCACCACTCTCCTTGCCCAGCCCGTGGGGACTGGCTTCTAAATCCTTACACTTGTGCTTGTGTCAGCAAAACTGTATCACAGCATTGTTGTTAGAAAGCCTGGCATGTGGCCCTTTTCAAATAATAGCAGATGAGAGTCTCCCCAGTGGGCAAGGTCAGGAGCTGCGATCCTGAAATCCAAAACCTGTTGCTTTAGTACATTTTAACCATTTGTTCTCTGCCTTTGGTGATGTTTAAAACTAAAATATTGCGTTTCAGAATTGAGTTTGTGTGATAAAAAAAAGTTTGGCTATATTCCGAGAAATTTTGGCAAAGGTTACATTGAAAATTTATTTCGATATGGTATCTCGTTATACGACGAGGCATACACTGCTTTTGAAGATGTGTTGTTTATTTATAATCTGGCTGGGATGATCCTAAGCAGTCGTAATGAACCACACAGAATGTTATATTATTATATCTAGAGCTGACTAAAAACATGCATGGATTAGATACTTGGGTTTTTATTGTTTTTTATTTCGTTGTTGACATGCCGTCCTCTTCGCGGCCCTTGTGCAGCGCTTTGTGACCCTCGGGTGAAAGGCGCTATATAAATCATTATTATTAACCGCGTTGTTAACCGCTTTATTTTCTTAAGTACTGCCGTGTTAGGATATTTTGTGTAATTGGTACTTTGTTTCGTGAATTACCTTAAATGTATGTTTTGCTGAGCTACCTTTATTCTTGTTATGCTTGTGTACCCAGGAAAGCCTGAGTGAGTCTGAAGACTCTTTTTCAGGAGGTTCCTGCTAAGTGTCCAACATAGGGGGCCATAATTGCTACACTTTTTCCAATTAAGTATTTTGTGAGTATTTAAAAATATATATTTTGCACAATAGTAAATTCTTCTCACATGACGACACGGGATATTTAAAACGGGCTATTTTTATTACTTTAAACCTCCACGGAGGACAACACAAACTGGGATTATTATTTATAACTAGGCAGAAGTGTCACATTCCTTGTGAGCAACAAAAAATATATAAAGAAAACAATGCGTGGCCATCTTGCAAATAATGATCAGCACGTATAAAACATGAAAATAATGATAAAATGTCTTGCCACAGAGCAATTACTGTACTGGGTTATAAATGTAGTCATACACAAGCGTACTAAAAGCCTGCTTAGTCATCGCACAAAAATTCTGCCCAGGACGTAATTTGCCAGCGCACGACTAACTCATAAAGAGCATTTCTGAAAACACTCACAAGAACCTTTTAAATAGCCGTTACTTCATTTTAACAGGTGGAACAGTGACGCATTGGTTAACAGCACTGTCCTATGAACATTGCGACAAGTGTTTGATTCCAGAGCCAAGGCCAACAACATCAGTGTCGAGTGATATTTGAACATTTTTTTGGTTCACCTGCTTCATCAACCTGCACCGCCCAAGAAGGGGAAGTACAGTTAAACAACCCCCCCAATGACTGACAGGGATATGACACCGGGAGGCCTTCATCCAGCAGCGGAATCACAAAGTTTTGGTACGTGGCATTGGAAACACATCTAATGTAGACGCAATCAGTATAACAGCCTGTGGGATGAACCTGGAGAAACGGCAGCATTCCCAGGACCACAGCCCTCTTCGTATTCTGGGGCTTCGGTAGTCGTGAGCTTCTCACTGGACCGCTTGCCTCCTCGGTATGTACGTTGAATCGTATTCATTTTAAAATAGTTCGAGATGGGAAAGGGATTTTTTTTTTTTGGTCAAAGCCAATGATAATAGCAACTGGAAAAGAAACAGGATTCGAATGCAACCGCGGTGGTGGTATTTTTGTGGCCAAGATTTACAGAAGCAGCACCTTTTGATTAACGTTCGCTTTTCTACGAAAACGCACAAGCCAGGGCTTTAGGGTTTAACAGGAAGGGTCGCAGACAGCGCTGATCCTGCAAGCATTTCGTACAAAAGCAGGTCTGTGGCTGGTCGACCCTTTCAACCACTGCCCCCAATTTTTTTAAGTCTTCATTAGCAGTGCCAAAATTCAAGGTTTTTGAAAACCTGACCAACCTAAATCCTCAACACAATGATTCATAATTTACATTTACCACACTCAGACCTTTCACAGGCAACGTACCCACGACAATTTTTATGGTTGGTTTATTTTATCATCAGGCAATGTCACGGCCTCTGCGTTTGTTTTCGGAAGTTTTTCTTCTGTGGCAGGCAGGGAGGTATTGTAAATAATTGCTGACGTGCAAAACTGCAAGTTTATAAAGCTGTTTGGAGTTAAGTCTGAATCAGAACTGGCTGTCCATTCGTGTGCTTTAATAACACAATTATCTTGACATGTGTCTCTTGCATAACAAGCCTATCCGGCCAGGTGGCTAGGCGGTAGAGTGACAGCTCACAATCGGAATGCCGAGGTTAAATTCTAGTTGAGGGTTTACTCAGCCCATCATCTCTTTGCGGTCACTACAATGGGTACCAATTTGTGGGGGGACTCAAAAGTGGTTCCCCTATGGAAAGACTCACCCTCGCCATCGGAATATGGAATTTACACCGCTGGCTCTGAGTTGTAAATAACTACTTTGCCTTTAACTACTTTTTGGGATACAGAAACACTGGCTGAAAAAAATGCCTTTGATTAATACTACGATTTTAATAACTGCCATTACAGGTACCGTTCTAAGGTTTTTTTAATAACACGTAACAGTAAAAAATCGTACCTATCAAGTGGAGAAAAAAATACGGGGAGGAATTGTTTATTTTGCTATTAACATTCTTCACAATTACACTTTATGAATATTTCACAGTGTATGGACAAGAGGCCACTGGAAGGGGCTTCAGATGTAGCACTCTGATATCTGCTTCTGTGGAGGGTTGCACTGCTCTGCTGAGAATGGATACTTCCTGTGGATATCACTCCGTTGGCATAATTGGGGTAAAACTGGGGTTGGGGGGCAGGGCGGAATATACAAAAGAACACAACGTTTTGAAACGGCCCGATAGTTTACACTGGGGTCTGAAATAACCTAAATGGAATTGTACTCAGAAAGGGTTAAAGACAATTTGCGAATGTTCCATTATGCTGGCTCCGTGGACCCAGTTGTCATGGATTTACGAGCTCCACTTACAAAGCTTAGCTGAGCAAAGAGACTACTCTAGCAACGCAAGCATTGAGTGTAAATGTCCAGCCGCCCATAGCTTTTAAACGAGCAGCGCTTGCAAGGCTGCTTTGTCAAACTCCAATTGTCTCCGTTCCAAGCGAATTGATTGATACAATTAGAAACCAGGCCGATGTCAGAGGAAGTGAGAGTAATGAATCAATGCAGCTTACACTGTGCACAAAATTGTTACAACAACCCTTGTTTGGCCTGCTGGTAAACACGCGGACGTGGGATTGCGATGCCCGCGGCTGCAAAGCGTTGCTTCTCAGAACCTTGCATCTCAGTGTCCTCATTATACAGCAGTGTTATGATGATAATAATAATATAATTTTATATAGTGCCTTTCATCCGAGGGTCACAAAGCGCTGCACAAGGGCTGCGAAGAGAACGGCATGTCAACAATCTAAAGAAAAAAACAACCAATAAAAACCAAAGGAACAAAATTTTAATTATTAAGGCTGCTTCGAATACACTGAAAGGTCGTGAAACTGGCAATCTTAAGAGCGGCAAAAATCTGCCAGCGTCCCCTAAGATGGCCGTCACTTCCTTAAAGACAAACACGGAGGGAGGCAGGGAGGGAGGGATGAGCGACAGCGGGAGACACCGGGACACCGAGACAGGAAGACAGAGAGACAGACATGAGGGGGAAACAACGCCAATAATGAATAACAATCAACAGTAGTCGGTGTTAGCTGAAAGACTAACTTCGAGTCTGCGCATGTTATTGGTGGCAAATGATTTGCTCAGACACTGATATGAAGCGCTGTTGCCTTCAGCACAGATTACTGCAATAACAAATCTGCAGAAGCCCCCCTGACGATTTCCTGTTGGCCAAAAGCAACAGGGCTTTGTGCACATCAATGCGTCGTTATGTTTCGCACTGTGGCAGCACATGTTGGTGATGTAAACAAACACCGACATCCACTTGATCATTTGTTTTTAATATGAATACACAACTGCTGGGCTGTTTCTTTTGCACAAAACTGTGCTCGAAGGTTCACGTTTCCAACAGGGGTGGGTGAAGAGCAATCGTGGACAGCCGTTTCATAGCAATAATAATAATAATATCAATTTATATAGCGCCTTTCACTCGAGGGTCACAAAGCGCTGCATAAGGGCCGCGAAGAGGACGGCATGTCAACAACGAAAGAAAAAACACAATAAAAACCAAAGCAACAAAAAATAATGATTAAGGCTGCTTCGAATATACTGAAAGGTCGTGAAACTGGCAATCTTAAGAGCGGCAAAAATATGCCAGCGTCCCCTAAGATGGTCGTCACTTCCTTAAAGACAAACACGGAGGGAGACAGGGAGGGAGGGTGAGCGACAGGGAGAGACATAGGGACACAGAGACAGGATGACATAGAGACAGACACGCGGGGGAAACAATGCCAATCCAAATTAAACAATCAACATTGAAGCACAACATACGCAACAGCAAAGAAAAAACGCAGCCACCCACAACAACAAAAACACAACTTCCAATGCTGGAAGCAAGTTATAATGGTCAGATTCTGCAACACTGGTCTAACAAGAAAGCCAAGGACTGTATCTGAAGATCGTGTTTCTGGTCCTACGAACAATGGAATATTCTGAGTGGCATCTGTAACCTCCGCCCAGGCTGCTTTCTTATCCCCACTGTGACCTTTGATGAAATCGGCTTTGTTCTCCAGCATAAACAATTTTTTTGTATTATTTAACTTTTTATTTTGACATTGGTGATATAGTATCCATTCGGAAGGCACACAGAGCACTATATCACCAACTATTAATAAATAATAATAATTTTACATTTATAACACGCACATATTCATTAAATGTCGAAGGTATTCATTCGACGAGAGAATAACTCAGAGGCGCGAGGAAAGCGCAGAGAGGCAGAGGAGGCAGCCAGGCGGTTTGCCGGCGCCATATTGCCACACACTGCTTCCTATATATTATGTTATTGGCCAAATAATTAATTAGTGGGTTTTTTTACTTGTGGGAGGAACCCAGAGAAGGAAACCTACGCGGACACGGGGAGAACACACAAACTCCACACAGAAAGGCGCCCGAGCCGAGATTCGAACCCGGGGCCTTCTTGTTTTGAGGCAGCAGTGCTACCCACTGCGCCACCGTGCCGCCCCGATAGAATGGCCCGTGAACTAAGATACCACAGAACCACTTCTGAGATCCCCTCAAGTGGCCGTTTTTATCCACATACACTGCTACAAATAAATGTTCATCGCATGGCAATCGGGCACTTTAACATTTGCCGTGCTGGAATTTAACCAAATCAATTAAACAAGCAATTGCAGGGCTGCGCCTTTGCCTCATCCTGGTTATTATGGCGAGACCATGAACTCAATAAACTTGAGAGCCTGGTTTAATCACCGGTGAATGAAACCCTGATTCAAGCCACGGACACTCAGTGTTACCGGCTCAATGCCGTAACCCCCGAGGCACCAGCCCACCTCTCAATCTAAACATTTCGAGTATAAGGGTCGCAAACCGCTTTCAGTGTCGAGAGTAAATGATGCGCTGATGCAGAAATAAACACACGTACCAGTTAGTCTCACTCGTTACATGAACTTGCGGTGTCTCACCTGGGTTTATAGAAAGCAATGACTTTTAGTAAATTAGAACTGCATTGCAGTACGCCAAAGCATGCATCCCTTACCTCATTACCATTTTTTTGTAAAAATTCCACCTCCTGGTCTGTGAAGGTGGTCATGGAGATGGATTTAATCCTGTGCGGAGGGTTCAGACCCCGTCTGAAATAATAAACACGAGCAACGAACCGTCATTAGTGCAGCAAACATTTCAACGTCCCATACATAATGGTCCATTACGTAATTGTCTGGCCTGCCCCGTGTATGCAACTTGAGCTCGCTGGATTGTGAACTATTCTTGCCTCTCTAAAGTGTGATAACAAAACATATCACGAGCAAACAGTGCAAAAGGGAAACACAACTTGGTGACACTTTGTAATGCTTACGATATACAAAACTAACACATCACATGTTTAAAGGGACGTTTGTAAAGGTGGCATCCTGACACTTATAATTAGAGCATTACATTGACAATATGGAAGGTAAAAAAAATCTGGAATAAGAATTACTATAGTATAAAGTCTGGGGCTTATCCCACAGCTAACTTTGATCACACCTGCCAGTGGCTAGATATGCAAAGATGTGGTTATTTACGTTGTAAACCAAAAGTACAGTTTCTGTATAAAATAAACAAGTTATCGCATGCAACAGTCCCCCTAATGCATAGTTAATTTCTTGCATCTAAAACATCTTTATTTTGGGCCTTGGTATGATTACGTCGTGTATAACGGTTACAACAAGACAATGGTTAAGCAATCAATTTCATCACGTCCCAAAAACGTAAATGGGTAAAATCTTCAACTGAGCGTCGTCCTTCTCTTGAGAAATGGTTGTGGTTACACATGACAAGTGCTCAAGGGCACAAACGAGGAGGATGGCAAACCCCAGGAAAGGAGCTATGACACAGCAGAAGGTGGCCATGGGGACACGCCATGAAATATATTTAGAACTAAGAAGACAAAAAACGATTGGTTACACAGGAGCTGCTGGGATTGAGCCACCCCATGTCAATGTCTACCCGTCTGCAAATGTATCTCGGAAATTTGGCCCCAAAAGAAGGAAAGACAACTTCCTCTACTTTGAATGTGCTGTGCTGCGTGTCCTGTTTAATATATTGTTTAGACGGTGTTTATTTTTCCAGTTATACCCCGGTTGTTTTAATCGGTGTCGCGCCATGACATGTAGACATTTCAATTCAGAACTCTTGCATGTAGACACCCCGGCGTGTCAGCGGGCAGCCCTAGAGTGACATCACCAGAACTACTTCTGAAGTCACCTCAAGCAGGCCCGTTTATCCACATTCGGGGCTCACCTTTTACATGCCATTCAAACAGAATGTTTAACTCTCAGAGGCAGCATGATGAATTTAACACCGAATTCATTTCAGCATGCGGTCGTCGGCGGTGAGTCCGAGAGCCGGGAACTCGCTATGTTATTTCGAACCCAACCTAACCTCATCACGGGTGGTTGCATCCTGGATTCAAAACCGAGCTTGTCAGAGCAGTGCCAGCTCAGCGCTCTGACCCCTGAGCCACCCGGGCCACCCCTGAAGAGCAGCATGTTCCGTTTAAAAGGGTCGCATTTCCTGCCTCAGCGTGAGCTCGTGTCGTGCCTGAGCTTGGTAATCTTGTTTTCGCTTTCCTCCCCTCCCTGCTGAATTCTAAAGAAGCCACCCTTACTAATAAATGCTGTTGGAGCTTTAGCGTCAGTGGCCATTGCGAGAGAGAGAGAGGGGGGCACAAATGGAAACTAGGCACCCCCTGGCCCACGCCACTCGCGTGTACAGTGCCGCAGTGGCATCAAGTCCATTAATAAATGGGCCTTTTGTGCCCCTATTGACAAATGTTCGGTTGTCCAGCCTCTCGTAACGTAATCTATAACATTTTACAGGGTGGGGTCGCAAACGCTGGGCGCGTTGTCCGTGTGCATATTTTCTAAAAGTGCACTCGCAAACTTAAACGTAAATTGTTCCTCTCACTCCAAATGAACGCAGTCCTTGTGGAGTGTTAAAACTCTTGACCCATGAATTGGGATCAACGCATTACCACAACCGAGTTCCGTCATCGTCCGTGCTCAATCCAAGGCTGGATGATGGTCTCCCCAAGGCCGTAACAATCTTTCACGATCTGGCGAAGCCATAATCCACCAGGCACCTCCACACCAGCTGATTTCAATGCTCGGTATTAGTGAAAATACACTCGGGTGCTTTTCATGCCTCGCCTGCCACTCCGTTAATATTCTTGACCGAGAGTCATCTAATCTGTGTTGTCACCATCAATACGAAATTAATATTCACACATCACCAACACCTACATTCCGACCGTCACCATCGCCCAAATCGCTCTAAAATTACCAGCACCACCCAAACTAACAACAACAACCACCACAGCCAACACCACTGACAACCAAAGGTCTCCCGTATAGCCGGTACGGACTTTTGGGGCAAGTGCTGGTTAGTGAACACGTATTAATTCCGGGACCGTGCACGAGTATGGGGTGGTACAGAACCACGCTCGACCGCCTTTGCTTCCCTATGCCAAATTAAATTACACCGCAACTGGCATTCACTCAAGGTTAGCTTACATGACAGGTTCTGGTAAAACTCGCCACTGATGTTGGCCATGGCCGGGAATCGAACTTATGTGACTCAGTGCGCGAACCAAAACACAACCGCTCCACCACAACCACCACCACCACCATCATCAATTACCACTACATCACCACAACCACTAACAATCACAACCACCAACTCCACTACCTAGACTTAGTATCACAACCAAATCCATCACACCACCACTATCGCCACCACCATTGTCATATTCAGCACCACCAAAAATACCACAACTATCACCATTAAAACCACCATCACCAAAACCATCACCACAATCATCACAGCAACAACCACCAAAATTACCAACACCATCACATTGAAAACTCTCAGGACCACCACAACAATGACATAGATCCCCCGTGTAGCCTTAACAGACTGTAGGGGCAAGTGCCGTTAGCGAGCAACTATGAAGGTCGACACCGCACACGAGGGGGTGGGTGACCAGCACCACGCCCGGCCGCCTTTGTCTCCCTAGTGGCAATGTTTACACACCGTCACTGGTGTTGACCGTGAGTGGGATTCGAACTCGGGACGCCGGGTTTGTAGCCCAGCGCGCTAACCACTGAGCCACCGCTCCTCAGGACCACCACCAATCACCCCCACCACCATCACCCGCATAACCAACATTTCCACAACAACCACCACCACTAAAACTATCACAACCAGCACAGTCACAGCCCAACCACCAGCACCACAATCACTCACAAAATGCCGCTGCATGTCGTGCACACGAAGGTGCCGATGGTCGTGTTGACGTAGGTGGGCCCGCGCTGGTCGCACTCGAAGCATCGCCTGTTGTGCGTCAGGCTCGAGATCTCCCTCAGAACCTTGAGCTGCTTGTCCTCCTCGCCTCGCCTCCTCGCTGCCGCCGCCGCCGCCATCGTGACTCTGCTTCTCGCTTCTGCCGTTGCCGCCGCCGCCACCGCTGGGAGGTACGGGGTTTGGGGGGGGTAAGTGGGACGTCCGAAACCTCTTGAAATTTCCTAGCACGGATGCGCCTCGCCACCAATGCTCGAGCCGCTACGGCGAATCACGTGCAGACGAAGTCGCAAATCGACGACTCGGTGTCGGCTTATTTTGACTAGGAATTTTACGTGTTATCTGAACCGCCCGCCAGCACCCAGACGCTGTGGGCGTGGTCCCGCAAGAGTAACGCTGTGACATTAAAATAATTTATGTGACGGGTTCGATCACGCCCATCAACGGATTGGGGCGTGGCTTCTCGACAGGAATGCAACGGTGTCTCACTAACATAATTCATGCTACGGCCACCTTTTTTTTGCCAGCGTACAGATAATATAAATAATGTACAAGGTTTTACCTTTTCTGGCAATTAAACAAGTGTTAAGATCTTAAAACACCAGATTGACACATGTTTGCAAAGGGTCCAGTTTTCAAGAAGCCACATGTAATAATATAAACGATATTATCATAGAAATGTTTTGCACTTTTTAGCACAAGCGTGTGTGGCTTCTTGCAAACTGGACCCTTTGCAAAACGGTGTCAATTTGGTGTTTTAAGCTCTTAACACTTGTCTCATTGCCAAAAAAGGTAAAACCTTGTAAATTATAATTTATGCTGTTTTACTAACGCCACGCCCATTCCGTGCACGGCGACCTCGATTAACATACACCGCCGTAGGGATCCCCATGCAACAATTTGCATAATTTATGCGTGACGGCATTCGTGGGTCACGTGAGCCGTCCCCGGCGTTTCGCGCGGGATCGTTTGATCGTCCTTGGTGGTCTGTCGCGGCCCCGCCGCTCACCGTGAGGGGGGCATTTGATTTTCGCATTTGAATAAACACAAAAATTAACACAGAATGAAATTACACAAATGCACGTCAACCCTGAAAAGCATTTTAACACAAACCGCCCGCCCGCCCCTCCCGTCCAAAAGGACTTAAAAATATAGGGGGAACGAAAAAAATAATGAATGCTGAGGGTGGCCACCCACGTAGCGGGCTGGAGGGTAACGACGCCATTTCCCATTGTCCCGTCTGTGGAGGCTGCGCTCGCTAGCAGCTTTATTTCTCTCGTCTAAAACGTTATAATCGATTAATTACCACCTCTACGTATGTCCCGATCGACTACCCTGTATCGAAGAGAGCCAGAGCTGGGTAAGGAAGTGCGCTGTCTGCGGCTGTGCGGGTGGTTTGAAGCGGGGCAAAAGTGACCGCGGTGTTGTACGGGGTAAAGAGACCCCGCTGGACAAAGCGGTGACAACTTGTAGGCCGTGGTTTCTTGCAGAAACTTTGTGCCGGTTTGTGGTCTGGCGGAAATGTGTTCATTTGTTGGCGAGAGTTGCAAATGTGCTCGGTTGTTGCGCGTTTGTCAAGCGTCTGTTGTGCCGATCAAGTTTGGTTGGATTTCATGTTAACATTTTGAGAGGAAAGTAATGAGTTATTTCTTAGCAAGTTGCCAGTGGCTTTCAGTGGGGCTCCCTCGGTATTTTCTAATTTCTGATATGTTTGGCGAATACAGTATGCTTAATTACGTATTTTCCTTCACGCATTGTTTATATTTTTTGGATGCACATTCTCCGATTTAGAATTTTGCTGATCGAGTTGCTACGTTTTTTTGAAAGTTATATCCCGTACAGTCAGTACTTTAAATTGCAACGCAGGTCTCCTTGACAAGACACGTAATACATTATATTTTTTATTGCAAATGTTTACCAAATTCACAATATTCTGAGGATTATAAGACAAACGCTTTAAAATAACTTTCGAGTACAAAAACGGTATCAGGCTGAATTGATCATCCCATCATATTGACAAAATCCTACTTGACATACTCCAGCGGTCTTGATTATAGCCCATCCCTGATATTTTTCACTTTGCAGGACCAGTCGAGATGGCAGATCTAATTTTTTTACGTGGCCTCTCAGCTTACAAGTTCACAACCACTTGTGTAAATGTAATTTATGGTTGTTTCCTTGATAGTGCCATTAGTGGACTGCTGTTTGCTGTCAGAGGAACACGGTCTGTCAAAAGCCCCGAGGCTCATGAAACAAATGAATGCAAATTATAGATGCCAGCCGTGTGAATTAAAAACTGGTTAGAGGAAATCTTCATTAATAATTTCATAGCTCACTAAACACTCATTAATACAGTGTGGTCTGGATGGGGCCTTGGTGGAAAATTACATGGGGACCCCTCTTGTTAATTGAAGGACTGAGGCACTCTGGCCTGTAGTCTCCTGGCACTTGCACCCGTCTGCACATGACGAGGCCTTGCAACCACCCTTCCAGAGATTCAACGAATTGTCATAATTTCGAAACCCGCTTCAGTTAAAGAATATTCTATCTGGGTTGCACAGTATAATCAAATTTGAAATTACATTTTCATTTTAATTCGCACAGATTCGGAATTGTTGATTTTCCCATACTCAGTTGGATAGATCTAATAATACATCTAAATCTAGTATTAAACTCGATGAATAATTTGTGGAAGTTGAAAAAATCTATTTTTAGCTCAATAGCTTTCGATCACTTACATTTTGGAGAAGTTGCTCATTCATAGCTTTCATAATCATGTTTCCAAGACTTAAATATATTCTGTTACAAAACAAGATTAATGCAATCATTCTGTGTATCCTTATTTTTCAAATACCAATAATGAATAATTACATAATTTTTCCAGTTTCAATAGTGTTGATATCACGATGTGGTCGTTATGGGTTTTTTTTTAACAACCAGGAGGATTGATTCGCTAAGTAAACCTCCAACCAAGATTTGAACTCGCCAAACCACGTGACCTGACCAGTGGTCACGAATTGATATTATCCACCAGCGGACAACTCATTCACTCCACAAAGCCTTAGCTAGGTTGCATTGAAACCAGACCTATGTCTGGTGAGAGAGGTAGACAGTCAGAGGCAAAGGAACTTGAACCAGACCGATGTCTGGTGCTGTCCCAGTTCCCACCGCATTGGATGAGCAATTCGAACAGCTGCCTCCGCGGTACGTGTCTCGGAGTTTGACGAGCGGCTAACTTTGGAACAGCAGTTGTCGCTTTGCCCCCCCCCACTTTGCTGCTCTGTAATAAGGGCCGATTGTTTTTGTTTTTGGACGCACAGTGGAGAAGACTAGGTAGGGTCGAGCTGTGAGCTGTCACAAGGCTGGGCCGGCCATCCGTATCAGCATGAACAGCAGCAGCGATGGCAACAACAGCGTGGCCGGGAACAGCACTCTGGATGTGGATGACGACGAGGTAAACGTGGAAACTTTTGTGGTTCTCTCTTAACGTTACGGTTCTGCTACTCCCTCTGGCTTGGATTGTTGGTGCGGGTCAGTGGTGCCGTGCCGAGACGTTGGGTCTCTCTCTCTCTCTCCCGATCTGTGTCTGCTCGGGAACATCTGTTCCCTCCTTGCTTGTTGGAGAATTATTAGTATTTTTTTCTGGTGTCTTTATGTCCTATGTCCTATAATTTATCGATATTGCTTGACTCTCAGTTAATCTGTCTTGATGTTGTTGACATGCCGTTCTCGCCACAGCCTTGTGCAGCTCTTTGCTACCCTTGGGTGAAAGGCGCTCTATAAATGCTATTAGTATTATTACGTGCTATATCGCCTTTGCTGATCCGATAGTCTTGAACTCGCTTGCCCCAGCAGTCTGTGGGTGTCTGCTCGATGCCACTGTGGAATTCCAGGTTTAAGATCTGTCTTTTGTCCTCTGCCTATGACCGGCTGCCTCTTTCTCTCCATGTAAAGTGATACTACCATTGTTTATGCGTAGGGACTTGACAGACGGTCACATTTAGACGCTGTATAAAACCAGATTGCATTGTACTTGTTATTGTATTAGACTGTGATTCATAATTACTTGGCAAGCTGTGCCCTTTCCAAACTGATACCTTATCACTAAATTGTTTGACCATTTTAGTTTGGTTCCTGCCCTTATCAACTTCAAATTATATTAGATTTTTTTTTTCCATAAAGTGAAGCATTCAGGTATATTTAGTTTAAGCAGGTGAAAACTCGACAGATCAGGATAGTATAATTTGCAAGTTAGCAAAAGTTGCTTTGTATCAATCCAATGCAAAGTAGATTTACATAGCATCGAAATCCGACTACATCTCAAAACTCTGCACAGAAACATGCGCATAATACATGCATCAAATTGCGTTTATGAATAATTGTTGATCGATTCGTGTGTTTTATGTAATGGGTTAACTTAATCCCTCTAGCCAATAGAGGCCGCTACGAGAAAATCAGTTTATGAGGCCGCTAGGTTTATTAATACATCACATGATCGTGAGAGGTGGCGGTGGCTTGCGGGAGCCCTTCATCCAGCAATCCATTAACCATGGCTGATGACGGTGGTTGCAGGGTGGGTAGCAGTGCACAGGCCACAACGTTACGGCATTAATAGTAGGGGCATGTTTTGGAGACTAGCGCCCGCCGACATGACAAATCTGGGCACGCTGCAGGGCTGGCTGGTGGTGCTGGAGACGTCCTCTCTGGCGGCGCTCGCCACGCTGGTGTGCGTGGGGAACCTGCTCGTGACCGTGACGCTGTACCGCAAGCCGTACCTCATGACGCCCAGCAACCGCCTGGTGATGAGCCTCGCCGCCTCCAACCTGCTGCTGTCGCTGCTGGTGCTACCCATGGCGGCGGTGTGCGCCGCGCGCCGCGCCTGGGTCTTCGGCGTGGTGTGGTGCCACCTGACGGCGCTGCTGCACATGCTCGTGAGCTCGGCCAGCGCGCTCACGCTCGGGGCCATCGCCCTCGACAGGTGCGCCGCCGCCTACGTGTTTTCGTTCCCCCCACGGTGTAGAATATACGAGGTTTAACCCTTTCCGGCAATGAAAAAAAGTGTTAAGATCTTTAAACACACTAAATGGACATCTATCTATGTTACTCCTGAGATTCCTCTGGTACACATGACAGAGGGCAGCACTTTCTCACGCACACTGCCACTGAGAGTTTTGTTAGTGGCATGACAAGTAAAACCAGTTCAAATTATATTTATTCTCAGAGCTGGAATCTATCCAGATTGCCTATAACTAATTGTTTAGGAATACCAAATTCTGACGACCACCCAGACGCTCATCTGAGCAGGGAGATAACCTGCACATTTAACTCAACTTGCATTGCACAGTTTTTACAAATTAACATCAATATTCAAAACACTGACCGACCATTGCAAGTGGGAAAAGGCATTGAAGCGGCTTTGGCCTAAACCGAGCGTGTCTGTGTGCACGTGTGCGGCACACACAGGTACTACGCGGTCCTCTACCCGATGCTCTACCCCATGAAGATAACGGGGAACCGCGTGGCGTTCCTCATCGCGTACATGTGGCTCCACGCGCTGGTTGGCGCGGCGCCTCCGCTCTTCGGCTGGCCGGGATTCGAGTTCTCCATACACAAGCGGATGTGCACACCGGCGTGGTACCGCGGCCTCGGCTACGCGGTCTTCTGGCAGGTCAGGAAAGTGACATATCGTAGATTCAAAAGTTAGAAGTGATTTCTTTGCGAAAATGAGTGTTGAGGCAGTGCTCATTTTCCTGTTTACAGTCCTGATACAGTGGTGGACGTACCTCATCCTATGGCTGGGATGAGTCTGTATGGCAGCCACTGTTGACAAAGTAACAAAGTAGTCTTAAATAATTTCGTACTTGCTAACTGTCTGTATGACTGATGTAATTTCATAAATACTACAGTAAAACATTTTACTGTAGTAAAACAAGTAGCATTTGATTTGGTGAAAGTGAACGGCTGTGAATGCTGACCTGTGGCGTTAATTCGGCCGACCGAGCCGGTAACAAATGTCCGAACCTGTTTTCTCGGCAGCTGTGGTGCATGATGCCGCCCTTTGCCACGATGCTCATCTGCTACGGCATCATCTTCCGGGTCGCCCGGCGTAAGGCGCGCAGGGTCAGCTGCGGGGTCATCGCCGTGGAGACGGAACAGCTGTCTCCGGACACGAACCAGGACTCAAACCCCGAGGCGGTTGAGGCGGTGCAGAACGGCGCCGCCGCCGCCGCCAACAACAACAAACGGAGACGAAACACGACGGTGAGCCTGCCTTACTCGGGGAACCCGTGCAAGGCGCTGACGACGATCGTGATGGTGGTGGGCTCCTACGCGCTCACCTGGCTGCCCTATCTGGTCGTGGTGACGATGGAGGCGGCGGGCGGCTCGGGCGCCGTGTCCGCCCGGGCCGAGGCGCTGGCGATGTGGCTGGCGCTGAGCAGCGCGCTGTGCCACCCGCTCATCTACGGCCTGTGGAACAAGACGGTGCGCAAGGAGCTGATCGCCATGGTCTGCTGCGGCTGCCGCTGCTGCGGCGGCGAGCGCTATCGGAGGGACTCGTTCTTCCAGCGGCGGAGGACCTCGCGCCTGTTCAGCATTTCCAACCGCATCACGGGTGGGTGCGGCGTGAGCGATGTCGGTATTTACTTTTTTAACGCACGAAAAGTAGTATGAATTAGTGAGTATTGTAGGTTGAGTGTGTCACGTTTGTTAGCGTAAAAAAAAAAACCCAAAAAAATGTTGCTGATTTTCCGTTCTCTGTCGTTGTTGGCGTGCCGTTCTCTCCGCAGCCCTGTGCGGCGCTTTGTGACCCTCGGGTGAAATGCGCTCTTTAAATGCTATTATTATTATTAAGTAGATGGTTGTACTAAATGCAGTGCATCATACACATCTAGTGATAAAACAAGGATCATTATTATTGAATACCTGTTTGTATTTGAACGCAGCCAGAGGTGGTATGACGCACTCACTTTTATAATGAAAAACGGCAATCAATGCAGCACTTTAAGGCGTTCTCTGCCAAGTGCACTTGCACTAAAGTGGGTCTCGTTTCTAAATGAAGCCAATAACCGCGCGTCCTTGTTTCTCTCCCCCTCCACCCAGACCTGGGTCTGTCTCCGCACCTCACGTCTCTGCTGGCAGGCGGGCGGCTTCCCAACCAGGGCAGCAGCAGCGGAGACACGGGATACAGCTTTTCACAGGACTCTGGTGGGTCACCTTGCTGGGTGCTCGCGTACACGAAGATCAATGTTCCCCCCCCCCGTATAGCCATACGCGCTGTTCGGAAAAGTTCTGATAGTGAGGCCGGCACGGTGGTGTGGCTACCACCAATAATAATAATATTAAAATTATAACGCGCCCATATTCATTCACTGCCGAAGGTACTCACTCGACGAGACAACGACTCAGAGGCGCGAGGAAAGCGCAGAGAGACAAAGGAGGCAGCCAGGCGGTTTGCCGGCGTGATATTGCCACACACTGCTTCCTGTATATTATAATAATAATAATATCAATTAATATAGCGCCTTTCACCCGAGGGTCACAAAGCGTTGCGCAAGGGCCGCGAAGAGAACGGCATGTCAACAACGAAAGAAAAAGCATCCAATAAAAAAAACCAAAGCAACAAAAAATAAATTATTAAGGCTGCTTCGAATATAGCGACCACTGCACTACTGCTGCCCGCACTAGTGCGCACACGCACAAAGATCCCCCCAATGTAAGGTTGCGCGCGGGCTCCCACGACCAACGTTATTATTCATTCCTCGACTACATAATTTACGTGTGTGTGTTTGGTTGGTCTCATGTGCGTGTGAACGTGTGTGCGGGGGAGGTAGGCACGGACGTGATGCTGCTGGAGGACTCGGAGGGGGTGCCCAGCGGCCGCTCCCACGGGCGGCGCCACAGCTCCGTGCCGGCCGACGAGCTCCCGCTCATCTCCAGTGAGCTCTCCCCGCACGCGCCACACGCGGACGACTACACCGTGCAAGCGCGTCGGCGCTTGCACGGTGTGCAATGAGAAAAAAAATGAGAAAAAAAGTGTTAAGATCTTTAAACACCGCTCTACCAGAAACTCGGGAATGTGGGTGCATCTGCTCCACTTCTGGGTTCCCAATCTTGCCATGCAGCAGTTATCCCACATCTCATTTTCCTCTCTATTCGAGAGTGAATAAATACTGATTGCCTTGCAAGCGGTGGATTATTATTATTAATACTGGAAGGGAAGGACAGGAAGAATGCCACAACATTTATGTTATCTCTCTTCCTGCAAGTTGCCACACCCTTTGTTTTCTCCACATTTAATTTTGGACCTAAAAAAAGCTGGTATCATCTCTTATTCACTGCATAAGTGTTTGTGAATCTTTTAGGCTGTTTGCAATTAGATCTGTCCTCTGCAAAGCGCACGCGCTTGTTTATTTTTTCAGCATACACTGCCGCGTCAGCGTTATCCGGTTAATCGCGGGGATAAACGTGCCTAGTAGGCTCGGTATTAACGATTCCAGGAAAAACCCCGCGTTATTGCGATCGTCGCGCTCTCTCGACCCGCCCGCTTCGCCCGCCGCCGCAGCCCTGCGGGAGCAGTCCCGGCACGAGGCCGTGGAGGTGCAAGCCGAGGTCCACAGCGCCCTGGACTCGTTCGCCTCCAGCCTGGCGCAGGCCATCGCCACCGACGCCAAGTTCAGCATCTTCGGCGACGCCGGCGCCGCGACGCTCGGGGGCCTCCTGGCGGATTTGCGTGCGGGCCCGAGCGGGCGGGGAGACGCCGTCCGCGACATGAGCGGCGGCGGCTGCGGCGGAAGCGGAGCGGAGCGCCCGTCTGCGCCGCGCTGCGCCACGCCGGCGCCGCTCGCGACCGAGTACCCGCAGCTGCCGGGCAGCGCGACGGCCGCGGCGGCGGTGCCCGGCTCGCTCAACGGGTGCCGGCGCGGCAGCCGGACGTCGGTGGGGCAGAGGCCGCGGCTCGAAAGCATCGACGAGGGCATCGTGAACGATGGCTGCCACGAAGAAGAGGAGCTCTAGGGACGCGGTGATCTTTGGCGTCGTTATTTTGCCGGCGCGTGCAGGGCGACCGGTAGGGTCGAGCCCTTTCTGCCCCGAATGTTGAGTAAGCGAAGCGAGGGCAAACGTAACGAAGGAGTTGCTAATAAAGTCAAAGTTTTCCGTGCCGTTGCCTCTAAAATAACGGGGGATTGGAATATGCCACGGAAAGGTAATTGGCTGAAACAGAATGATTGTGAAATACAAGGTGGGGCATTGTTCTGCCTTTGAGAAGATGATGGTGGTAGCAAGTAATGACCTCAAATGCCTTTTACCGTTTAAAGTGACCCGGCACATACCCTCACGCTAACTGGCAATCTGCGCTTTGTTGCGCAAACTTTCCGTGTCAGATTATCGGACCTGTTACAGCCCATCATGGGGGGGCTGGCTGCCCTAGACTGGATTTGTTGAACTTGTGGGGAAACGTTTTACTTGAACACAAAAAGTGCCCTTAAAAGTTAACCTTGCGGAATGCCGTCATGTGGCTTGAATTGCTCGGTACGTTTAATGGCAATCTTACCGCGGCTGTGTAGCCAGGATTGGTCTTGTCAGTCATGTGCAGGGCTTAATGTCAGTCAGAACAGTCCGGAACGCTGCTCCGGGAATTCTTGTGGCACGCCATATCTACCTCGCCCCGTATTGTCTTCGCGATGCCACGATGGTGTGCGCGATGATGGTGGTTTCCAAAAGATGTGTGTGAATAGTGTTTGGAGTTAACAAATGTCTTTCAGGGGGTCAGTACTTAATTGGAACTTCCTTGTCCTTGAGATGATCCATCTTTAATAAGGACACGCAATTTGTCAGTGACGTCCAATGTCACGTTGATTGGCGTGATGTTAGTCAAGCAGTGTTCCGGAGAATTTAGAATAAGAAATTAAGCCCTGCATTTCCGTTCTATACTGTATTGGGCCTGCCATCATTTGGACAGCCAGTAAAGTCATCATCAAAACATCATCAAAACAGCAGTAGAACACTCCCACAGGGGTATGTCATAATTCGGTACACACTACAGAAAAATTGACTAAATTCTAAGTTTTTTAATAAGTGAAGGGGTTTCGGGGAAAGTTCTTTTGCTGATTTAAAGGCATCGTTGTCGGGACAGAATGGGTTATGAAGCATCTCCATATTCAGAAAATCTTAAGCCAATTCAACACGACCCTCAACTAAAAATACATTTAACGTAAACATCCCAGATGTTTATGTAAACAGCTGGTCATTTTGCTCGAATAGTTTTCGTACGACAAAATGTTGTTGTGTAAACATTCTCGGAAAGAACAGACGTATAGAGCCAAGTTTTATTCTTGATATGTCTGACATGTCCTTTTTTTTTACGGCGAAAGGACAGACAGCATGACGATGGTTTCTGATAACTGGGTTTGGTCAACGGTTTTCAGCAATCTAGTTCACAGCAAACTAGTTAACATTGCCTTGGAACCTGGTGCTGTTAGTGGTTTATGGGCCGAACTCGCGCGATTTATCGAAAATATTTACGGTAAAAAGTTACACAATTTCCGTTTTCACATTGAAAACATTTTACAACTCCTGTGCACTGTTCTTGTGTTTAGTCTATGTTTTGTTTAGACTGCAGTGGAAACATAGGTTGGGTACATTAAACTATGGCAGGTACAGTACTGTTTAAGTTAAAAGTTCAGTCACGTGTTCATTGTTAAGCATTTCATATTTATTTTTTCCACGTAGAAGTGCAGTACTGTGCTTGATTAGAATTAAACATGTTTTTTTTTATAAAATTCCAGTGATACAGTGTTGGCAATAGTGTCTGCACACGCTTTGTATGTAATATAACTAGTGGTGCAAAGTGAAATGTAAAACATTTTTAAAGGTTATCGTGTTTTTAAGTCGAATTCTTTTTGTTCAGTATTTTTAAACTCCTAAAATACCCTAAGATGATCAAACAATTGGTGTTGCTGCTCGATGCCAAATAGAAAGCAGAATAGTGTGTGACCCTTCTCTGCCTCACATGAAGTGCCATTAAGAAACTCAATTTATGCCTTTTATTCCCCTCCCTGTGCCATGCTCTTTGCCAATGTAATTCGCTTAGCTGAGTGTACTTACTTATTGCCTCTACTGGTCACCCTTTGATCAATGGGGGTCACTCGTTCTTCTATACATGTACTGTGCTTGTCGTCTGGAACTGCGTTTCTCTTCTCTGCCCCTCCTGTCTGTGATTACTCAACCCCGTGTTCTGGACATTCCTCTGCCCGTTCGTGTCTTCTAAGCCATTATCACTGCACTGTAGCCCGCGTCTCACAATTGTCTGTCGTCAAACCGATCCTTTCAACTTGAAGGACTCTGTCATGCTCCGTCTAGTGGCATGAGAACCACATTTTGGGGGCTGTAACTTTATCTATATATTTTTTACTTCTTTACATTCTATGACCGAATCACGCAGATCTCAAAAGCTAAGCTGGGCTGAGCCTGTTTAGAGCTTGAATGGTCGACCACCGTGTATTACAGGCAGGAATATTCCACGCCTCCCTTGTTGTGCTAACTATTCTTCCCCGGCTGGAGATAGAAGAGTGAAGCCAGTTTCCTGAACACCACTGTTGCCTGCCCTGCGAACTAAATTGCACCCCGGTGCCCTGTAATGGACCGGCGTCCCATCCGGGGTATAGCCCTGCCGTGCGCCCTGTGTCTGCCGGGATAGGCTCCGGCTCACCGTGACCCTGTACAGGATTGAGCAGTTTCTGGCAATGGATGGATGGACTGCCAGAAGCTCCGTCAACGGTATATTTCGAAGCGGGCCTCCCTTTCGGCTGAGGCTACTCAGACGTGCATTGTGCCGAGTCTGGTCGCAATACCCTGCCGGGGTATAGCTCCTCCAGAGAAACGATTACAGTGAACGTCACATATCCAACTCACTATGTGAAAAGGTCGGATATGTGAACATCTGTAAAAATTATGGTTTTGCACGAACAAGTTACCAGACAAAAATAAGGCTATGCGACGTACTGTACACAGAAACCAAAGCACAGTGTTATAAATACGTTTATCTTATGAAGTCATTGTGACATGCGACACTGACTGATGTGATAAATGTGAACGGCCCACAAATGTTTCGTTGCCTCGAATAAATGTGAGGTTTATTTTGGCGATTAGTTTATGCCACGGTTCACCACAGCATCGAGGTCTTCAAGTAATACATTGAATGCATTTCCTTGCTGATGTGTGGCATACCATAGCGTTTCTTCAGACACCACTATATAATCCAGCGTGGCCAAACTATATTATGTACATGTATTCATACCATTCACAGTAATTATATTCAAGCACCGTATATATGTATTTGAGTTTGTAATTTTTTTTTCTATGCACTTGAGAGATACGTGTAATTGGCAGCTACCGAGAGTATTTTTAAAACCACTACCAGGAAACGATTTATCTAGGTCAGGATTTATTCCAGCGTTATCAGCAATAGCTTGCTTATAGGATTTAAAAAACAGTTTTACACATGGCTGCAGTTACGCGAATTCACTTGTTGCAGTTATTTTAAAACCTCTTGGTGTACATACTCGTTATCACGTGACGTTTTGTCCTGTATATTGTTTTGAGTTTTATAGTCTTTTTGTTACTATGTTTTGCTTAATAAACGGACAAGAGTCATCAAGAGCGCTTTGTCACCCTCGGGTGAAAGGCGCTATATAAATTGAAATTATTATTATTATAAGAGTATTGCTTGCTTTCCTGCACTATCCGTCGCACACATTTGTCCGTGTTATCGACAATGTGCTCCTGACTCACCGACTTACTGGAATTGACGTCGGTTATTCCCAGACCTTTATCAATCCACTGCTGGACGAAGATACCCCGCAAATATTTTAGTCATTGGGCTTGTTTACCCACACTTGAATATGCCAGCCAATAAGGGTATACGGACGGAAAATTACATATCTCATTAATAAGAACGTGCAGGCCAGGTCAAGTCTGCATACACGAAGGTTATTCAAACGCAGTCAGTTTATGATTAATAATAATAATTGAGAACTGTTGTTTATTTGTAGAAGAGAAGTGATTTCTCAGAAATTCTCAGTGTTAAATTCCGCACACACGGGGAGAACACGCAAACTCCACACAGAAAGGCCCCCAAGCCGGGACCCGAACCCGGGGCCCTTCTTGATGTGAGGCGGCGGCTCTATTCCCCGCGCCACCGTGTCGCCCCACTAATTGAGTTTATTTATTTGAATTTCAGAAACTGACACCGTGCATACACTATGTGACTATGACCAAGAAATCATTATTGTTTAACGTCTCGGTGTCTGTCGCCATCATGTGGCCAATATTAGCTATACACGCTGTCAAATTTTTAAACGGAGGGACCAAAGGGGAGGGAAGTGGCTTAGTCACCGAAACCAACAGAAGCAGGAAGTTGTCTCTCCTTCTCAAGACGTCCGCTGCCACTAGCGCAGAACATCAACATCATCATCATCCCGTGGTGACCAACGCTTGTGCGAGAGCTCAGTGAGAGAGACAGCGGTGTCCACTCGTGATTCACGTTCTCCTGAAGCGGAGGCTCCCGCGTCCCTGCAAATAGGTTGGTGGTCCTGCTGCTGATAATGATGATGATGCAGCCGCTGGTGACATCGATGGACTCGCCCCGTATCAGGCGCCACGCTCAACGCGGTGGCGATTAACTTTTACGAGCGACTGGTGTCAGCTTGTAGACGGCAGTCAATCTCCGCCGAATGGTTCAATCATTAACCCGGACGTCACTTTGTCGCCTTGTCGGGCCGATTACACGGGGAGCAGGCAGCTACTGCAGGCGGGGGTGGGTGGGGATAGCGGGTTAAACTTCAACTTGAGTTTCCTCTTATAGACACAGCATTGTTCGCGGGAAGTAGCCGCGTGTTGTGGTAATAAATGAAGCAATTAACGGCGCGATTGCCGCGGGAGCCGTGATGCGTGGAAGGGACGGCGGGGTGTTGCAGCAGTCCACAGTAGATGGTCCAGAATGGTGACGGAGCGGTGGCAGCCAAGGCATGCCACGCGGCCGAGTGACCTCCACCTTAAGAGATGGAGCGATGAGGTCATCCATTCGTTCATTGTCTGAAACCGCTTAACCCTGTACAGGGTCGCGGTGAGACGGAGCCTATCCCGGCAGACACAGGGCGCAAGGCAGGGCTATACCGATCAACTTCCACTCGAGAGCTCGCTCTACAAGAGGTCCCTTCCACCGAGATATTGCAAGACGTTTGTAACTGTGGGAAAGTAGGCCAAATACACCCCTAGAGCGGCCATCGAGAGCAGTGCTACTCAGTCTTCCTCATTCCGTGGCACATTTCCGATCTGACGCACCGAACCAAACCGCTCACTGTGAGCCCGGGTGGCTGGGAATGCACGGTAGCCAAGATCATTTACGATGTTTAGCTTCCACTGATCTTACTGACAGGCGCGTCGCAGCCGCGGGTGTTGCAGGAAAAAGTGGGGGGGAATGGAATCATGTTTCTGTGAAAGTGCGGGTGTCGCAACATAAGATATGAGATTACCTCAGGAAAAAGTGGGGGGGATGGAATCATGTTTCTGTGAAAGTGCGGGTGACGCCACACCTGCAACACCCGCGGCTGCGACGCGCCTGCTTGCCGAGAACAAGGAAACTGGGTGACAGTTAAACTCCGTGACGGAAACGTGCTCAACTGCGCAGTTGTGTTTCGTGTGTACGTGTCTCTGACTGCGTCTGCACGTTTCTGTGTTTGTTTACCCAACTGCGTGTGACACGCGTGACCGCGGTACGTTGACGGCGGGCGGCGAGGGGCTGACGGTAAGTATCTGCACGAGTCGCGTACCGTGCCGCGCCAATGCAGGAGGGCAAGGAGGCGGGTGCTTGAGGTTCTTTCCTGTGATTCAGAAAGAGAAAAAACCATGGCACCGCGAGAAATTCTGATGTGCCACACAGCATGACCAGTGGCAAAGCACTGCTCGAGAACAGTGGTTCACAAATTGGGCGCAGCAGATAACCCACAGCGGCACCACGGGATATTCCAAATTTTCAATATATGCCATTTATTTTCGAGGCCGAGCTGAAAGACAACGATGTCCAGAGGCTGACCATCGTGCTTCGAAGAATCGCAAAGAAGAAGATTTTCTGACTTTGGGCGACGTGGAAAAAAATCCTGATTACACTAAGGGACGCCGTGAACCGAGAAAGTTTGGGAACCACCACTCTAGAGTCTCGATCTCCCGCTTAAAATCAAGATTATTAATTTCAACTACGTTAGCTCGTCGTGTTTATCAGGATTTGAATTCGAGGCTGGTTTTCCCCACCTCTTCGAAACTACGGCACTCGAGCCGCTTCGGCGGGGGGGGGGCCCTCAGCTTTTACGCTCGGCTTTCTTGTGGCCCAACGCGGCGGCAGACGCGGCGGCCGGGATGGCGGAGAACGGAGCGGAGCGGGATCAGCCGACGGCCTCCTCGCTGCTGCTCCTCCACAGGGAGCAGCTCGTGCAGACCATGGGCCCGCGGGTGGAGGGTCTTCTCGACGTCCTGTTCGCACGCGACGTCGTCACGCTGGAGGAGACGGAGAGCATCGTGTGCGGGAGGTACCCGGCTCTCTGCATTACGAGGCGCACTCCGGAGAGAGATTTCTTGCGGCTAAGGGCGGGGGACAGGACACCGGCTCACCGCAACCCTGTACAGTGTACAGGTTTAAGCGGTTTCTGAAAATGGATGGATGACATTGGTCACGAAAGCCTTCGTGTTAAATTCACCGTGACCCTTTACGGGATTAAGCCGGCCCCGGTAACGAAACAATCGAAGCAAAAGTTATCACTCGTAGAAAAAAAACCCCACAATATTCCCGTTTTCCCAGGACCCCGTGCGACTCGGCGCGCCAGCTGCTGTGGACCGCGAGCAGCAAGGGCGAGGACGCCGCCGCCGAGCTGGTGGCGGCTCTCGCTCGCGAGGCGCTCATCCAGGTGCCGCCGGGGTTCAAGCTCCGCTCCGACCCAGCCGGCGGCGCCGGCGCCACCGCCGCCACCGCGTCTGCCACCGAGTCTGCGGCGGCGGCCGCTGGCTCCCCCGCCGCGTCGCCGATCCTCGCCGACGGCGCCCTGGCAGCGATGCGTCTCCACCACCTGGCGCTGGTTGACAAGCTGGACGACGTGGACGTTCTGGCCGAGCAGCTGGTGCTGGACGGCGTCCTGAGCCACGAGGACCGTGACAGGGTCACGCTGCCGCAGCACACGCGCCACCAAAACGTGAGTGAGCCTCGCGTGGTATTTTTTTCCGCCCCGGCAAAAATATCGAGGTGAACTGAAAAATAAGTTCACCGGGAAAGGGGCCGGTGAACGCGTACGAATTAAAGAGTCCCCACGACGCCGAGTCGTCGGAACGCGTGATTTATTTATTTTTTCAAGAGGGTCCTGCTGCTGCGTTGGGTTTTTTTTTCATGTTAAGATGACGTTGGTTCCCCCTCGTGTCTGTCTCCCTGTCTTCCTGTCTCTGTGTCCCTATGTCTCCGCCTGTCGCTCACCCTCCCTCCCCGTCGCCCTCCGTGTTTGTCTTTAAGGAAGTGACGGCCATCTCAGGGGACGCTGGCAGATTTTTGCCGCTCTTAAGATTGCCAGCGTCACGACCTTTCAGTGTATTCGAAGCAGCCCTTAATCGTTTAATGTTTGTTGCTTTGATTTGTACTAGTTGTTTTTTCTGTCGTTGTTGACATGCCGTTCTCTCCGCGGCCCGTTGTGCAGCGCTTTCTGACCCTCGGGTGAAAGGCGCTCTATAAATATAAAATGCTAAAATGCTAAACGCTTATAAAAAGTGTTTGCACACGTGGGAGGAAACCGGAGGACCCGGAGTTAAAACGCCGCGCGCGCGCGCGAGGGGGAGCGACTTCTCTACCCGCGTGCCGACGGAAACAGCCGTCGATGGTCCCAATTTCTGTTCTGCCTTTTCCCGGCGAGCCAGGGCACGGGGACCGTTCGATGCCTGCGAGAAAGGTAGTTTCACGACGTTTCGCGCGGCGATCCCTCGATCCTCACCGCTGCCTCCGCGGCGCGGTATTTAGAGGGTCCTGCATCGTGACCGTGCGAATCTCTCGAGTTGTCTGACCTGCGAGTTATCTGACCTCTGCCGTGAATCGCCTGCGCTGTGGCCTCTGCCTCCCGCAGGTGAGGAAGCTGCTGAACCTGATTCACGCAAAGGGGGAAGCTGCGGCGGCTGCCTTTCTCCGCTCCGTCGATGTGAAAGCGCTGGCTGAAAATGACTACTTTCCCTCGCCCGGTAGGAAATCGACTGCGCGATCGTACTCAAATTCAGCGGCAGCATTGCGTGTTGGGGATTGTGGGGGGGGGGGTGGCAGGGGAGAGTTACTTCCTCAGAGATTCACGCCAGCGATGCCTGTGATCGTGGCTTGTCGAGGGCCGACCATTTATGACCGTTCAGGTGAAAGTAAAATGAACCAAGTTCCCCGCAAGGTCTTATTTACCGCTGCCGCTGTTTTATGAGGGGTGTTAAGTGAAGTGAAGTTACGCAGAGCGGCTGCTGTAAAAGAGTAATTGCATGAAACGTACACGGCTGTTAGAAGCCAACTGCGTTTGTTATCTTGTGAGTCGGGCCCAGCTTTAGCGGGTTTGCAGCCTGTTGAAGATGTTCGTGGTTCGATTTCCGGCATCCAGAACCACTCGATTGTACGGTATCAGTAACCTGCCGTGTCGGCGAATACTGGGGCCGCTCTTTTGTTATTTCCATTTGTGAAGCTCGCATGCGATTGCGGTCAAAGGATGTCGCGGCTGTTTTTAACGGACATTCGAATCCGACTTCGATATGGCTCGTCAGCATCAAAAGGAGCTTCTCCACGTGACATTATAGCAGCGACTGAGGAGTGATGTTAGCCCAAAGATTTTTGGGCTATGTCCCTGGCAAGGCAAGACTTGTCTTAGGAGTCACAAAGTTATGACCTTCAATGGCTCCTTGTATCAGGCTTTGCCGGCAGCCTGTTACGTCGGTAAATTCTGTCGGACATCTGCGTCCGACGCCTCCCTGCGACACTAATACCACAACCGACGCTTTATACATGTTTCATATTTCTCTTAAAATGACTAACGTTTCTGACGTACGGCTCGATGTATATGAGAATTGCTCTTAAGAGCTGCTCTTTCGGGATAGCCGCGGCGAGCGGTTTTTCTCCTCTCTGTCAAACACGGGAGGCGAAACGCCGTGAGGCACCGAGGACAAACGGTCGGCACGGCTGTCTCGTAAAGCCGCAGCTCTCCCCCGCCGTCAATTCGCCAAAAATAATCCATCAATTTTCTAAACCGCTTGTCCTGGTGAGGGTCGCGGTGGCAGCAGTCCAACGAGAGTGGACCAGACATCCCTTTCCTCAGCAACAGATTCCAGCTCTTCCTGGGTTCGAAATAATATCACGAGAACCCTGCGCGGACTAGGGTTTACCGGGGCCCAACCCTCCGGAGCCAGGCCTCTGGGGGTGGTGTTTGTCGGCGAGCGGCGAAAATAATTCCGATCGCACCCTGCGCGACCGCCGCGGCGCGCAGTGGAGGCGTACAAGGCGAAACTCCGGGGGCACCACGCGGACAGCTCCCGCGCGCTGAAGACGTACAGCCAGCGGGGCTACCTGGCTCTGGACGACATCTACACCGAGACGCAGCTGCACACGCTGCCTGCTGGGGCCGACGAGCCTCCGCGAGCGCTCACGCTGGACACGCTGCTCCCCACGCCGGCCGCCGCAGCCGAGGACGGCCGCCTGCCCGGGCCCGCCGGCAAGGACGTGGTCCTCCTGTCGGGCGACGCGGGCAGCGGCAAGAGCGTGCTGGTGCAGAAGCTGCGGCGCGAGTGGTCGAAGGGCGCGGCGTACGCCGAGTTCGAGTTCCTCTTCGCCTTCGCGTGCGGCCACCTCAACCACGTGGCGAAGGAGATCAGCCTGAGGGAGCTGCTGTTCAACAACTGCTGCTGCCCGGACTCGTGCGCCGACACGGTGTTCGCGCGCGTGCTCCGGCGCCCCGAGAGGGTGCTGCTGGTCTTCGACGCGATGGACGAGCTGCGGCGCGACCCGGCGGGCGCCGAGGCGGTGTGCGCCTCGCCCGAGGGCGCCGCCGGCGCCTACGCGGTCGTCGCGAACGTCCTGCGCGGCAACCTGCTCAGGGGCGCCACGAAGATAGTCACGTCGCGCGCCAACTCGGACGTGAAGCTGCTGGTGGAGCCGCACCTCGGCCGCAGCGTCGTCGCCTCGGGCTTCTCCAAAGAGGCCGTCATGGCGTACCTGGGCAAGCGGCGCGAGAGCGAGCGCGCCGCCGCCGCCGGGGACCGCGCCGCGGACCGCGCCGCCGAGCAGCTCCTCATGTCCAACCCGAACGTCTACAGCCTCTGCCAGATCCCGCTCTACTGCTGGATCGTGTCGCAGTGCCACAGCCTGCTGCAGCCGCAGCCGCGGCACCGCCCGGCGGCGGAGGCCGCGGCGGCGGCGGCGGCGGCGGCGCCGGTCTCGTCGCTGACGGTCACCGAGATCTACCTGAGCATGCTCGAGGTGTGCCTGTCTCACAGCCAGACGCAACCGGACCGCGTGGCGCTGTTCGGCGCCTCCCTGCCGCTGCTGCACAAGCTCGGGAGCCTGTCGCAGAAGGCGCTGCTGGAGTCGGAGACGTCGTTCTCGTGGCCGCGGCTCCGCCGGCACGGCATCACCGAGGAGGACCTGGCGCACGGCTTCCTCATCAAGTCGCAGAGCTACTGCGGCTTCGGCACGGAGGACGTGTTCGTGTTCATGCACGTGACCTTCCAGGCGTTCTTCGCGGCGCTCCACCTGGCGCTGAGCGGCGACCGCGACTCGGGGCACCTGCTCCGCCACTTCCCCGACTTCTCGCGCGCGGCGGCCACCTGGCGCAGGAGGCTGGCGCCGGCCTGCGTGGCGGGCTGGCGGCGCCACCGCCGCCGCGGGCTCGCCGACTCGGAGAAGAGCAACCTGCAGCTGGTGTCGCAGTTCCTCAGCGGCCTGCTGTCGGAGCGGCACTCGGCCACGCTGTCGGGGGTCGCGGGCGGACGCGACGGCGCCGCCGGCCTGCTCCTGCTCCGACGGAAGCGCGCGGCTCTCCGCGGCCACCTGCGCCGGTGCCTGCGCGTTCTCCTGGAGGAGCTGGCGGCGAGCGTGCGGCTGCCCCGGCGCCGAGCGGCTGCCTACGCCGGACACCTGACGTGGGACTTCATGTGGGCGCTGTGCTGCGCGCACGAGTTCGGCGACGAGGAGGTTTGTTTTTTTGTTTGCACTCTTCCGTCTTAACGTTGGTTGATTGGTTTTTTTTACCCGTTAATATGCTTTAGTAATAATAATAATAATATTTAACGATAATTTGTGTTACATTTACAACGCGCGCATATTCATTCACTGTCGAAGGTACTCATTCGACGAGAGAACGACTCAGAGGCGTAGCGAGGAAAGCGCAGAGGTGGAGGAGGCAGCCAGGCGGTATTGCCGGCGCCATATTGCCAAGCACTGCTTCCTATATATTATGATGTTATCGGCCAAATAAGGCTCCGGCTCACTGCGACCCTGTACAGGAATAAGCAGTTTCTGAAAATGGATGGATGGATCGTGTATATATTTTTATTATTGTCAGCAATTCGCACGTTTGTTGTGTCAATGCAGGAGCGCCTTTCACCCGAGGGTTACAAAGCGCTGCACAAGGGCCACAGAGAGAACGGCATGTCAACAACGACAGAAAAAAAAAAACAACCAATAAAAAATCAAAGCAACAAAAAATAAATGATTAAGGCTGCTTCGAATACACTGAAAGGTCGTGAAACTGGCAATATTAAGAGCGGCAAAAATCTGCCAGCGTCCCCTAAGATGGCCCGTGAAGAGCTCTTGCGATCTCACTGGGTATTTTCTCTGCCGTAATAAGAAACGTCTGTCTGTCTATCTAGGTGGCGCAGCGGTTGGCGCGCGACGTGCCGCGCTACGTCAAGCTCAACCACGTGTCGATGGGGCCAGCGCATTGCACCCACCTGGCCTTCGTACTGCGCCACGCCAAGACGCCCGTGTCGGCCGAGTTCGACAACAACCACATGGAGGACCTGGGCATGCGCCAGCTGCTGCCCTGCCTGCACAAGCTGGACCAGCTGCGGTGAGCTGCAACGTCGCTCGTGATAATAATGCGTTCGTTTGTAACGCGTGGCGCGTATTCCGCCGGCCGTCGGTTCGGAGGCGCGGAGCCTGGCTCACTGGGGTTTGGTGGTGAGTCGGTGAAGAGGTGTATTTTTTATATTATGTTTTTAAGGTTGTGCGGGATTATTGTGTTTGGCGTAGTTGATGTGGGTACAGGCTGTTCCAGGTTGTGAGTGCCGCGACAGAGAATCGGCGTTGTGCGAAGGTTGTGCGTGAGCGCGGTGTGTGGAGTAGGTGCTGTGATGAGCTGCGCAGAGTGCGGGGATTGTGTTGAGATGTGGCCGCACCGCCTCTTCGTGTGCCATTCTGACACTCGTAGGTGCTAGCTAACAGCGTTTTCCCAAAACGCTTGCAAAGCCTATACGGTGGAACGTTGTAATTGTCTCGCTCCTAGCTCAGAAGCACCATGGATTCAATGGAAGACAGTCAACCGCCTGAGAACTAGAACGGGACGATCAAAAGCTGCTTTGGTCAGGGCTACAAGACCGGCCCAACGACCTGTGAATGTGAAGAAGCAGACCGTACTATGGAGCACTGCCTTGTCTGCGCTCTACTACCCAATCTCTGCAACTCAAAATACGTTGCAGAGTTCAGTACAAAGAACTCTGTAAAGAAATGGGAAACTATCATATAACCATCACGCTTCGAAGAATCGAAAAGAAGATTGTCTCGCTATCATAGCACTCCTTATTAGATCGCCTGAAGTGACAATTTATGGCCGCTCGGTGGCGGATGTTCTCACGCGCTCTGCTTCCTCCACGCTCTCTTGACCACTGCAGGGTGAGCAGTAACCGCATAACGGACGACGGGTTCCGCGTGCTGGTGCCGGAGTTGATAAAGCACGACACGGTCACGTTCCTTGGGTAAGCGTTTCCACCCGCCGCTCCGCGCCGTGCAAACCCGTCTGTGCATCGAGCGTTGCGCTTTGACGTCTTGGTGTCGGAGACCAGCGCAACAGCGGTCGCGTTCTATCGGCAGGCTTTTCAAGAACAGCCTGACGGACGTCGTGGCGCCGGACTTGGCGAGGTTCATCGAGAAGAGCAGCACCGTCGAGCATCTCAAGTAAGGTGCCTCGGCGGATGTCGGCGCGAGATGAGGGGGTTGACTCTCGAACGCTTTGGGGGCTGTGTCGCGTGTGTCGAACTAAATCGCTAATGTTTCACGGCAAGATCTGGAGGAGCGACGCTCGCTAACAGCGAGACGAGCGGCGGGGCGGATAAAAAAATCGGCAATCTGGCACGGTCGGGAGGACAGGTGGTGCCCCGTGGCACCTGGGTCTGTCCCATGACCTCCTTCTTCTTTGCGATTCTTCGAAGCGCGATGTTAAATTACAGTTTCC
>JAZEWU010000049.1:3122808-3150328 GCA_036362915.1 Geotria australis | reverse complement strand
ACTTGACAGGGATCGCGACGTGAACGCCTCTACCATGACCTCCTGTCAGAGATAGATAGATAGATGTTTATTATTACAGCAGAAAAAAATACCCAGTGAACTTGCAAGCTCTTTACGGGATTCCTGCGACACAACAAACGCGAGCATTGACAAAAAATAAATATAAACATAACAAATTTACCAAACAAACAAAAAACCATTTACACACAGCATTCTACATAACCGATCATATAAACACATGTGTCAAACTCAAGGCCCGCGGGCCAAATCCGGCCCGCCACGTCTTTTTATGTGGCCCACGAGAGATAAAAAAAAGTTTTGAACAAAGTTAATAATACTAATAATAATTAATAACCTATTTGATATTTCTCTTTATTTACTTGAAAAGTTTAATCTTTGATTGATGGAGTATGTGAGTTTCTTAACCTGATAAATTAAAAGGATTTATGTTATAATAACAGAGAAATAAGCTAATATATATATTTACATCTATGCAAATGCATACAATTTTGTAACTTAAATAAGTATAATCAAATAAAGACAGTTATTTAAATATGTTGAGTAGTTACATTTATACTGTCTTACAGTTACAACCGGCTCTTTGAGGGTAACCATAATGCTGATGTGGCCTAAGGTGAAAATGAGTTTGACACCCCTGATATAAACAAGAGTGCCCTTCGACACTCTGCGTGGCCTCAAGGTGCACCTGGCCTGACACAGGCGCTGCGGTGACGTCACCGCCACTTATGTGGCAAACGGCGCTTGTTGTTGTCGTCTGTGCTGAGTGTTGATGGAGTCCGCTGTGTGGACCCGGCGCGTCGCGTGTGATCCTGCCTCAGACTCGGCGGCAATAAGTTCACCGGAGAGTGCGCCGTGCTGCTGGCAGGTGCCCTGAAGCTCAACCGCTCGGTGAAGACCGTCGGGTAAGCTTTGATTTCAAGCTCTGAGGATGGGCGCTAAGCAAACGAGCCACGTTTCCCCGTGCGCGAGTTGAGGGCTCGGACTCGGTGGCAGGCGGCACAGGGACACCGCGAAACGAACACGTCAATAAATGTATTATTATGCCGAGCGGTGAGTAGCGCTGCCGTCTCACAGCAAGAAGGTCTCGGGTTCGAATCCAGGCTCGGGGAGCCTTGCTGTGTGGAGTTTACACGTTCTCGCCGTGTCCGCGTGGGTTTTCGCCGGGCACTCCGGTTTCCTCCCACGGTCCAAATACATGCTGCTGCATCGTTTAATTGGCCTGCTGACTAACTTACCCGCGGTGTGCTGTGATGAACCGGCGTCCCATCCTGGGTACGGCCCTGCCTTGCGCCCTGCGTCTGCCGGGATAGGCCCCGGCTCACCGCGACCCTGTACAGGATTGGGCGGTTTCTGACAACGACGATGGTGATGATGTGTCTCCCATAGTCTAGCTATTTTTATAAGTTAGGTCACGTAAAGATACACGTGTCGCAAATCCGCCTCCACCCGACACAGCCAATTAGTAAAGGGTTGTCACGTGAACAAAAACCTGCCAATTCGTTACTACTTCAGCACACCGGTATGTTGAAGAACGAGCCCCACATGACTTTCGTGTAAAATGTGTCTCCCAGTTTGTGGGGCAACGCGATCGGCGACCAAGGGGCCATCGCGTTTGCCGAGGTCCTGGAGCAGAACACTCCGCTCACCTGGCTCAGGTAACCCGGTCCGTCCACCCCGTGTCGCGCTCGCGTCACCTCACTTTCATCTCAAGGCTCAAAAATGCCGAGTAGCAACAAACACCGCGATTACGCTTCTAACGGGTAATAACAAATAATAATAGCAGTTTATAAGAGGTAAAACGCACGTTTCGTGAATTGAGCGAGGTTATTTCAGAAAACCTGGAGGGGCAAAAACAAAAACAATGAGACAAGAAGTCGAAAGTGTTGTGACCTGCAGTGTGCTGGTTTTTGACACGGTGTAGATGAGACTCAATCGTTTATTAGAGCCAAGTCCTCAACTAAGGTGGTGGAATCAACGAGTGAGGTGCACGACGACATCCGTTTTGTTCACCGACCCAGGTTACGCTTGCAAATCAGACCATAGCGGTTGTCTTTACGCGGTTAGTTGAAACACACGCTTGAATCTCCGTGTTAACGTTGTGCGTGTGCTCCCCGGGCACCAGCCTGGTGGGCAATGGCGTTGGCAAAGAAGGCGTCCGGCGCCTGTCCGAGGCTCTCCTCAAGAACACCACGCTGCAGGACCTCTGGTTGGTGTTTGCACCGTGCCACACTTTACCTGGGATGTCTGAGATGACCTATTTTTTTTTGCGGCAGGGTGGCACAGTGGTAACATCTGCGCCTCACAGCAAGAAGGCCCCGAGTTTGAATCTCGGCTCGGGCGCATTTCTGTGTGGAGTTTGTGTGTTATCCCCCTGTTCTGCGTGGGTCTCCTCCGGGCTCTCCGGTTTCCTCCCACAACTTAAACTAAAAAAAACCTCACGAATTATTTGGCCGATAACATCATAATATTTCGGAAGCAGTGTGTGGCAATATGGCGCAGGCAAAACCGCCTGGCTGCCTCCTCTGCCTCTCTGCGCTTTCCTCGCGCCTCTGTGTCGTTCTCTCGCCGAGTGAGTACCTTCGACAGTGAATGAACGCTTCTACCTTGATCTCGAAGGCACAAAACGATACAATGCGTGGCGTGACTGTAAGAAGAATTAAGTTCAACCGATGTGTCGCGAACGCGTCTAGCTAACGCCAAACCATGTCAGCGGCGATGCGGAGTTCCGTGATGAGCGACCGCGTTTGTGTTTGGCCGCGGCAGGCTCGGGGAGAACTCGCTGACTGACGAGGAGGCCCTCATACTCGCCGACGCCATCCGCGGAGAAATTCACCTCAAGCAGCTGTGGTGAGAACGCGGCTCTGCGTGTGAATTTTAATCAACTAATTTTACATTTATAACGCGCACATATTCATTCACTGTCGAAGGTACTCATTCGACTCAGAGGCATAGCGAGGAAAGCGCAGAGAGGCGGAGGAGGCAGCCAGGCGGTATTGCCGGCGCCATATTGCCACACTGCTTCCTATATATTAGGATGTTATCGGCCAAATAATGAATGAGTGCATTGAAGCCTGGAACCAGAATGCACGACGACTTACGATGTCATAACACTGCCACAAGTTAATTTTAACAGATTTGGTCGAAATTCCAAGTAAATAAGAACATTACAATAGCGGTTCCCAAACTTTCTCGGTACACGGCGCCCCTTAGTTGCGTTTCTGGACATCGTTGAGCTTCTGGACATCATTGTCTTTCAGCTCGGCTTCGAAGTGTTTGGTAGAATTTGCAGGTAATACCAAGTATTACTTGACAGGGATCGCGACGTGAACGCTTCTACCTTGATCCCTGGTTAGTGATAGATTTAGTAAAATAAATGAAATGCATATTCCTGTATAAAACGTGAGTCGTAATATATTCATCTCTTTTCCCATTCAGGTTAAACAAAAATAAAATCACCCTGCTAGGTGCCGAGGCCATCGCGTCTGCCCTCAAAGAAAACACCCGCTTGGAATTTGTCGTGTGAGTAGAGATGTAATGCGGTCATCATCACCCTCTCGTGATCCTGTGATGTAACACTTATAATATACATGTGATGGTATACATGGAAGCGAACTACAAGCCATCCTTGATACATGTCTGGGTGAATGTCCCGGTGGATGATAGATGTTTATTATTACAGCAGAAAAATACCCAGTGAGCTCGCTGTTCGTACACAATAATGCTGCGTTTTTTTTTTATAGAAGTCGTATTTCTACATGTGTTCTCTTGCGTGGTAAAATAACTGTTCAAAATGTGCCTCTCGTTACAGGCTGAGGGATAATGACATCCCTTACGACGACTATGTGAAGATACAAGACAGCGAGCACAGGATAGAGTAAAACGGAGACAACCTGTCGACCTCTTGTTGAATCGAAGTGCAAATTGCAACAAATGTTAATGTCATCTGTTACGAGTTTTGTCCATACTCAGTGTAATCTTTTGACAGCCAAGCAGAGGCGAATTCACTTATTTTTATATTAATTCAGCGTGCACTCAAAAGATGTGCAAGACCAAAGCCATTGCCGTTTTTTGTGCCAATCGGAGGCCTAATCACAACATTACCTGTATTTACGTATACACGATGGTACGTTCTTAACCGTTTAAAAATTAAATTGTATCAACTTAAAATTACTTACAATGACGTAAGTGGAGATGTGTTTGTATGTTAAACTGGCTTGCCCTGTGTCTGCCGGAATAGGCTCCGGCTCACCGCGACCCTGCACAGGATTAAACGGTTTATGCAAATGGATGGATGGACTATGTATAGACTATAGGCTGTATGCATACTGTATAGCTCTTAAATAAAAAAATCCATTTTCAAGCAATGTAGACATCAGGTGCCTTGTTTTTACAGTCAGCAGAGCCAGTATAATTAATTTCCTAAAAACGTATTTATATCTATGCACCTCCATATGTTGTGATTTGTTTACCTTTGTCAGAGGCAGTTTTTATGAATGAGACCAAATATATTTTTTTTAAACACGACAAATTAATTGGTGATGCTGCATTGGTAGCGGCTTGTTGAGGTTTTTTTTTCAATGTAAAAATACTGTTTACTACTGTTAATTGCTGTCAAGATCATCTATGCTCTTAAGTGTGCAGTTCGGGTCAAGATTTGGTCCTTGAGAGGGCCCAGGATAGCTTCAGGCCAGGCTGGACTGCCATGGGAACATAGATTTTTGGGTCACAGCCCAGTGCTAGCTAGCACTGAGCCAACACATTTCCTACCGGCCATAGAACAAGGCATTGGTGGTCTCCATATATCTGTGTCTTCATGTCTTCGTGTCTTCATGGCTTCGTATCTTCATGTCTTCGTGTCTTCATGTCTTCGTGTCTCCATGTCTATATTTTGTTTACATCTCTTGCTCCTGCAAGATGTTCCTTTCTTCTGTCTGTGTTGTTTCACACCGGGTGGGATCCATTGATGTTTATGGATGTTTATTATTACAGCAGAAAACATACCCAGTGAGCGTGCAAGCTCTTTATGGGACTCCTGCGACACAACAAACTTGCGAGTTGCTGACAGAAATTAAAATATATACAAGATTATAAATAACCAAAAAATAAATAAATGATAAATCAACAACAAAAAAACATTTACACATAGCATCGCACACATTTTTGTTTCCAATTAACCATATAAGATTAAGGCTGTGTGCATTGCGCTAGTGAAAAAACAAAAGCGTATAAAGAGTGAAAAAATAAATCATTGCATGGAACCTTTAAAACACGTTATCCCAAAGCCTGGGACGAAAAGCCACGTTCTCGCGCTTCGGCCAATCAGGCGCGCGCAATTACGCGGGAGTTGAGCCTGCGCCGCGAGGGACGTCCCACCGAGCGCGGTACACTCCCTGGCCATCTTAGCTAGGTTAATACTGTTCCATTACACCAGCAGCAGCGCTTGCCTAAAGTTGATGACGTCGCACTTCCAATCGTTTGAAACCGAAGCGGCGAGCGCTGCTGTATCCTTGCGCAACATGGCCGCGCGCGTGGCTTCACCGTGAACCGGCGCCTCCTTATGTGCGAACGAACGGGCGGGGAGGTAAGCGGAGGAGAGCACGGGGAGGAGCGGCGGAGCCATGGCGGAGCAAGAGGGCTTCTTCCAGTTGTTGCTCACCAATCTCATGAGCCCTGACAATGGCGTGCGCAAGCAAGCCGAGGTGAGGAAAAAGCAGCACCGGGAGAAACGGGGTTTTTTTCTGAGGGGGGGGAAAAATAACCTACTACGCTTTCTGATCTCTCCGACGGAGAGAGTGACGCCCGCGCAGCCATTGGGGCCCTGCTCACGTGTAATTCCTACGAGCTGGCTGCCCCGCGCCGCCTCAGCCGAGGAGGCTGTGGACTGATTGGCACACACAGCGGTGGCGTTCTACGGCGGGTTTAATCGCAGTGCAGCCCGTGTGGGAGGTCGTGGCGTGGTCGGTCGCTCGCTAGCTCGGTGCACTTTCGGCTGACGTGTGGGCCCCACAAGCCATGCGCCGCAATAAACGTGGGGTCCGACAGCCGGTGAGAGGGGCGATTGCATTCCCTAGCGTGTATAAGCGCCGTCGCTGATGTGTCAATGGGCTAGCGCGTCTTGAGGTGTCCCGCGCGGGTCCAGTCAACGGGGAGCGAGAAGGCTCGGCAGCCAAGGCTTATGTGCGCTGCGAGATGTGGAGGCCCTTCCCCGTGGCGGCGTGACACCCGGGGTTTAAAATGCTGTACGTGAATCAAATCGCACGGTTTGCTTGAGCACAGGCCCGCCAGGAGCGCCAAGCGCGCAGTAACAAATAGCACAGTTAAAGTTGCTATATCGGCGAGCGTTAACACGATGACAAGCGGGGAGGAGGAGGTGATCACACGGCCGATTGGGCCCACGTGTGACAGCAGCAATACGTGACGGCTTGGAGCGGTCTTGGTCGTGGCTGGGTTTACCCCGCCAGCTCCCCGACACGGGCTTAGCGGCGTGGTGGTGGACATGCCTTGTCCACCACCACCACAGTTCCCAAACTTTCTCACTTCACGGCGCCCTTAGTGTATCAGGATTTTTTTTTGTTCCACGGCGCCCAAAGTCAGAAAATATAACAATAATAGCATTTTATAGAGCGCCTTTCATCCGAGGGTCACAAAGCGCTGCACAAGGGCCGCGGAGAGAACGGCACGTCAACATATATCGAAAATGTGGAATATCCCGCGGGGCCCCCGTGAGTTAGCTGCGGCGCACACTTTGGGAACCACTGGAATATATGATAGCAGGGTTGCGGCACTCACAGCTGGAGCACATGAGGCACGTTGAGACGCAAAGGGAACAACGGAAAGGAGCACGACACGGGATATATTCGTAGCGCTTATGACTTGGGGATGGGGTAGGGTTGCGCGGGATACAGTGCGAGTGGGAGGAAGGACTTTCAGAGTGGATTCAGAATTAATTGGAGTCATTACTTTAGAAAGGGGCAGCAGGGCAGGGGGAACGGAGTGTGTGTGTTGGGAGCGGCAGCGAACGATTGAGGCGTTAAACCTTACCGCCAGAAATATCAGTGCTTGAAATGGGACGTTGCTGTAACATTGATCGTTGATTAAATGAATGAAGGCCCGCGTTTACTGGGTGGAACGTCTCCACATGTCATACTGGTCATGGGAGTTGTTGACCCTACTTCACACTGATCAGTGTGGGTTTGTGATATCACTGATGCCGTTAGCTATGGCTTGGAATCAAACTCAGGTTGCTGGGTTAGTCACTTTGTTAAGCACTGCCAATGCTCCCCTCATTCCTATATGCAGCTTGTAAAACGGATGTTAGCATACAGTTGGATAGTAGACATTCATTGCTGTACTGTGTTCCCTTTTGTTGGCAGCCCATATGGGCTGCTCCTCACTTTGTGTAGTTGCGTATAAAGTCACGTTGTGTACACATGGTGCGGTATAGTTACTGGAAGTACATTGTGCTTCGTGGAGTTGTGTACTTTTTGTCCAAGTGCCATAGAACATTTAGTGTGGGTAAAGGAGAGAAATAGCTTGTGTGGTCAGACTAAATTACTCTGTAGGTGATACGTTATTAAAAATACAGTCCCCTTTGCTCCCTTACGGGTGTTATTTAATATGTTGTGTCTGCTGAATCATGCCCACTTGTATGTGTCATGTCCTGTTTGTCCCAGCCTTAAAGCGGGACAATCTTGTGGACATACAAGATCAGTTGCTGACATTCAGATATTTGTAAAAAATAATAATTTCGATACGGAATTAGTTTCGTAATTGCTTCTGCAACCTGCGTTGTGTTTTCTCGGTGAAAGGGGTTTTGAAAATGTGAACATAATTCGGAAATGACTCGGTCACTTTTCAATCCTTTTAACTCGTGACATTCCGTGGTATTGCCAATTGGACATATAATGCAGCGCACTTGAGCTATTTGCCATTCAAAGCATTTTTATGCAGTTATTTTTAAACTGCTTTTCACAGTGCTTGCTCGAAGCACGAAATCGGCAATAGACTCTGTTTTTGCTTTATAAATGTATCGGCACCACAAAAACATACTTTCATAAAGACACACCCGAAGTGATTCTGTGGATTGAAAGATTACCAGCGAAAGGAGGTCATCACAAAGATGATGACGAAGCCATGGGTGTCATCTGAATATTGTAGAATGGGTTCTGAGCAACCATTGGCATGTGTCAGCAAACCCATGTGGAACTGCCTTTAGTCATCAAAACCTCAGGAATGAGCTTTGGTCACTGTTTAGGAACTCGGCATTGTTATTTAAATGTGTGCAGGCACCCACGGTGGGAAGGGAGGGGGCACTGGTTATTGTGCACAGCTATTGAACCAGTGAAAGGGATTAGGCCTCTGTGCAATTTGACAAGAAAAAAGAGGGGAGAAAAATGTGCCCATGGACCCTCTATAGGTCAGCTCTTTATTCTGTCCAACCCTTGATCTATTAAGGGTCACACAATATATTAAATTGTGGCTTTACGTGTTGAAATGAGCCTATTCAAGCTCCCATAACACTCGGACAAGAGTTGCCATATTATTTAGCAATATCGATAATGTAATTTCATCCAGAAGCCCTTCAATCAGTCTCAGTACGTTCAGGATGGTCCAGCATCATTGAAGTACATTTATAACAAAGAATGATTATGCACTGCCCTCTGCTATCTGCAACTTAGCTCATCAGTAGCCTACAACACCTGTTTTACACACGGAGGTCCCCCATCCAAGCATTCTGCTGGGTGAACCCTGCTTAGCTTCCAAGGATCTTGACCATTGGGTGCATTCCAGGTGATCCGGTCGTAGCCAGGATAAGCGACACGGCTGGTTTATTGGCCGTCTCGTACCAATGTTGTGTGGAGGCCGTTTTGAAGCAGACCCGCGTGAACCTGAGTCCCCCTCCGCGGCGATATTTTTGGGTTTCGTGCCTCGGCGTGCACTGATTGATGACTGCCCTTCCGTCGGATTTGCTGTTCCAGAACATCGTGCGTGCCAGTCAAAAGAGTCGGTCAAGTGTAAGACTTGCCTCCGACCAATTCACGGAATTAATCTTGTCCTCGTCGGAGTCTCGCAAGCTAAGCAGGGCTGAGCCTCATTAGTGCTTGAAACAAAACATCTAATGATTCGTTTTATACCGCGTTGTTCGTCCAAGTTGATTGCATCTTGAATAGCTGCGGAACCACGAACAAGCTGGAAGGCTGCCAGGCAGTTAGCTGGTGCCAACATCTGCTGTGCATTTCTCTCTATATTGCAATGTAGATTACATGGGAGGAAATCGGAGTGCGCAGAGAATAGTCACACGTGCGAGGGGGCAACACTCTATCCCATACAAAAATATAACAGATGCCATCAGTAAAAAACGTTGCTGTACTGCATTCTGTTGGCAAACTCGCATAGTGTGACATTTAGAGTCTTAGTCTCTTGATGTGTGTGTGTGTGTGCTTGTGTGTCCGTCCCATCCCCGCTAGGAAGCGTATGAAGCAATTCCCGGACCTTCTAAGTTGTCCTTCCTTATGAGCGCCGTGAGGAATGGTGCCGTTGCAGAGGAGGTGAGTGTTTCTGTCCGTATACGTCTCAAGCCGCTGCTGGATCTATTGATGTGTAAAGGATGGGCAGTTTTCATCCTGCCAAAGTGGTTCTTTCTCTCCTAAATTGGGGTAACAATTGTGCTCTAGCCGCATTTTTGTTTGTCATGTCTGCGGGCCGCCGTTTGCGGTTTGTAACATTCGTGAACTCGTAGAGGGGGTCATCAAGATCAGGGAAGCCCAGTGACGTTACATTATATTAACAAATAATAATAGCATTCTTCTTTGCGATTCACCCAAGGGACACAAATCGGCAACAATTTTTTTGGGTTTTTTTTTCAGCATTGCGACATTCTCGGCGCGTAGCAATGCACAGTTGCTTCTATTAAAGAGAGTCTTAAGCTCGCGACTCACACGTGCACTTGTGCGTGTTGGTATTGGTCGCGTTCCGTTCGTATATTTGGTATGTGATTGGTTTACGTGACCCCCCCCCCACCCCCTGCAACCACCAGAGGTACTGCATATACAACAGTTAGAATTCAAATAATGTAGAATATACGAGGTTTAACCCTTTTCAGCAATGAGTAAAAGTGTTAAGATCTTTTAAACACTAAATTGACACCTTTTTGCTGGAAAGGGTTAAACCTCGTATATTCTACATTATTTGTACAACGGCAAAAAGGTCCCATAGTTAGAATTCAGTTGAATTATTGATTTCTTGAAATCGAGAGAAATTTATTTACATCGTTATATACCTGTCACACGATCAGGTTTACATTAACAATTCAAAGAACAACCTCGCTGCTTTAGTTTCAGTATTGAATTTCTGTACGAAGCTTTAGGTGCTTTTGTGTGTTTTTACAGCAGTTAACCAAATGTTAACAACCCCGGGGAGCTGGGGGGGTTGGGGGCAGCTTTAGCTGAGCCTTCCCCGCCACCACTTGAATATTTTTTCCCTATCACTCTCCTCCGCCTTGTGACCACTTTTCGCCTTGTTTGCGCAGCAGTTGTATTTGCTCCTTGACCCTAAGCCCGTGCCTTCCCTTCTCGTGGAGTAGTGTAGTTGGCATGAGTCATGGTGCGTGGAATTCAATGCACCCACCCCCTCCCTGTCAAAACTACTCGACTTGCGGCAGCCCAGCATCTGGACTGCTCTGGTCCGTGGGCCTCAGCGCAGTGGGCCCCAGTGCAGTGGGCCGCAATGTAATGGCACACTCAAAAGCTATACCACTGTCTCTATTTCTGCATCGCCTCTCTCCGTCCCCACCCTCGCCTCCCCGTCATCTTCCTATTTCTTTCTCCATCCATCCTTTATTGACCCAGGTAAGTCTTGTGGCTATGAATATGCAAAAGCGGTTGCGCCGGAGTACGGCATGTGTGCGGGGTAGTTGATGGCCAGATACCCAGTATCTAAAGAGGAGAGGTAGACCTAAGAGCAAATGGTCGGCTGCTGGGCCAATCTTGGAGGTCACGTGTCCTACTGCGTGTAGCGGTTGTGTGATCTGGCGGAGGCCCGAAAGCTTTAGCGAGGTGTGGCAGCGACGGCCATGCTGACATCTCGACCGTTCCCACAACTCTCCAAACCCTCCCTCTATCTCCCCGTCTGCCCGTCCGAAACATTCCCAACCTCCACCGACTTGCCGTCACGTTTGCCGTCGGCCGCGCGAACCACCCAGACGCGACAGATGGCGGCGGTGCTGGCTCGCCGGCTGTTGTCGTCGTCGTTCGAGGAGGTGCACCCGGCGCTGCCGCCCGAGCTGCAGCTCGCCCTGCGCCAGCAGCTGCTGCTGGGCGCCCAGGACGCGTCGCTCAGCCCCAACCTGCGCGCCAAGATCAGCGACATCATCGCCGAGCTCGCCCGCAACCTCATCGGTAAGGGTCGTTGTCATCGTTGTCATCGTTGTCGTAGTCCTCCTCATGATAATAATAATAATTTGTAAATTATAACGCTGCGTGGCACATATTCATTCAATGTCGAAGGTATTAGTTCGAAGGGAGGAACGACTCGGGCTTAGCGAGGAAAGCGCGGATAGGCGGAGGAGGCGGCCAGGCGGTTTGCCGGCGCCAACATATTGCCACACACTGCTTCTTGTATTTTATGATGTTATTGGCCAAATAATTAATGAGTGCTTTTTTTTAAGTTGTGGGAGGAAACCGGAGAACCCAGAGGAAACCCACGCAGAACAGGGGCAGATTACCCAACTGGCAGTTGTATTATTTTCAGAAAGAAATTAATGTTGTCGGTTTTTTTTAAGAGTTTTCGCTGTCGTTTTATTCCACAGACGACGATGGAAACAACCAGTGGCCAGAGGTGCTGAAGTTCCTCTTTGACTGCGTGAGCTCCCAGGACCCCTTGCTCCGAGAAGCTGCCCTCCATATTTTTTGGTAAGGGGACACGCTGCGGCCACTGGCACCGCATCATCCCAACCGTTTTTTATCCCTTCCCATATTTTTACTACAATTATGTTGTCAGCATCTCGTCATCATACAAAGTGTTGTTCGTGAACAATCGCAGAGCATTTCAAACCCCCGCGGAAGAACATGGGGACAGAGCCACTGCTGAAATCCATTCACCTAAACTTTTAGCTGGATGTCAACTAACTAACACTTTTGAGGATGGCCGGGCAGAAACAACCTCGACTTCTCTTCCAAACCTGAACTTACATGTTTTCCATTGATGGTAAACATTCGCCTCCCACGTTTCGCCTTCCATGCTTCCAACGTGGGAAGCGAAACGTCACGAGGGAAAGAAGGAGATAGGTCAGTGACACGGCTATCCTGAAAGAACAGCTGTAAAGAGCAACCATCATGAATCGAGCCATGAAAACCGCTTGACTCTCAGTTTATCTGTCTTGATGTTACTGACATGCCGTTCTCGCCACAGCCTTGGTGCAGCGCTTTCTGACCCTCGGGTGAAAGGCGCACTATAAATGCTATTATTATTATTATCATCAGTACACGTTTTTCCACGATCAATGTTATCTTGATCGTCACTTCTGACACGAATTATCTTGTTTTCATTTCTCACGCAGGAATTTCCCCGGCATATTTGGCAATCAGCAGCAGCACTACATTGACGTGATCAAGCAGATGCTGGTGCAGTGCATCCACGACCAGGAAAACCTCAAGGTGTGCAGGCCGAGCTCATTATCGATCACGGTTGCCACGATACGGCAGGACTACGACACGTCGTGCTCTATAAGAACCACAAGAAATGTATCGTCTTCTCTGAAAAATATAATTATATCGTTGTGAATCTGCATTTTCGAATAATATTGTTTTGTCAAAAAATACTTTTGAATTGGTAAAGGCCAATTAAAGCTGTAAATAGATATATGTGGATGTTGGCGTGGTTTAAGGGTTAACACACTTGACTTGAAAGTCATAGCTCTGGTTGTTATCCCAGAATGGCAGATAAAATAATGGGCACGTTTCGTAAATCCCTCCACCCGTGTCCTACCAGCTGCATAAATGTGTGTACCGCAGTTGATCGGCTGGTCGCATGTGGTGGGGTTAAGTGTGGGTAATCCCACCTCTTCCAAGATGTTGGGCCACGTGTCATTACGTGTTTACTATGTGTGCGGCATTTGACATCCCCGGACACCCTTCCAAACGGGATGTTCCATCTCGAGGGATTACACGGGTGAAATGCTTAAATAGTATCAGTGCCAACGGTCGCAGGCTTTGATACTAAACAAACGATTGTAGGTTCACACAAAGATGTTAGAAGCCCTTGTACGGGCATGCCCCATGAATAACTAGCATGCACCAGGCATGCAGTCTGCTGCATTGCAATCTACTCACTGCCGTTACAGTGAAGTGAGCCATTGCATTTGCGAATGCCTTAACTTGCCCTCTCTTTATGTAGACAAACGTGGTGTTTGTTAAGACTGAAGCGTGCAACACATGGCCTAAGGGTGATTGGTGCATTGTAAATATAAGTTGATTGATCGGCAAGCCCAGATGAAATACCAGTGCTCTCCTATACCTGAGTTAGCATTCATTGGTCAGAGCGGGATATTATTGGACAATCGGGGATGCGCTGTACTGTAATGAGTAATGCTGTGGTAATGTCAACGGTGGCCATAGGAGTGTGGAATTACCACCACAGGCTCACGGCTGTAAGCAGGAGATGAGCACCATCTCAACCACTTTGACTTTTGACCGTACTTCACCATGCTGCACTGTTAGCATGCGATTGATTTCCGGTGTGGTTGAACCTGTGACTCCATCCCCTGCAGGTTCGGATTCAAGCGGCCAAGGCGACCGCCTCCTTCGTGCTGTCTCAGGAGCATCTGCCCGTCCAGAAGCACTTTGCAGACCTCCTGCCCGGAATCCTGCAAGTACGTGGGACCCTTCTCAACAACAACAACATTGACAACTTATATTTATACAGCCCCTGAAAGTAACAAACTTCTCGGAGTGGAAAAGATACAAATCAATAGATGGAAAGGAATGGTAGGAACCGATCAAGGGATGGGGAGAAAAGAAACAATTAAGGGAATTCTGAAAGCATGGGGTTGAAAATTAAATATTTTAGTCTGTTGTGTTTCTTGTCACTGGCATCGTGAATAACAACTTAATCTATATCCAAGTTTGAAAGCCGTGTATGTGGTGGCTTCAGATGAGGCGGAATGCATTCACTGCACTGGTTCACAATGCGCTCTACGGTTCTGTCGGGATCTCTAATGAAGGTGGTGACCGGTTCTGGCATCATGAGACGCGTGGATTCATTTGAGTCACGCGCTCGATTGTTTTCCCGAGAAGGGCAGAACCAGCTGATTCAGCGGTGGGTTCTGGCCACGGATGTTTTCCCTATCATTTACAGAAAGCGTTTGCATCCTTTTAAAAACTCGATTTTATAGTCTCCTGTCACCAATGGGGTACAGTCCCAAGACCATACATTCGCTTTAGTAGAATTCAGTTTGATCGGAGGAACCCGGATTCAAACCCAAGGCCTTCATCCGTGTTGCCGACGTCCCTAACGCGGGCAGTAGCGTCGCGAGCCGCCCGGCCGCCCCGTCACGCCGTCGCTTGTCTGCGGCGTCGCTAGGCGGTGAAGGACTCTCTGCTCGTGCTCGACGACGACTCTGTGCTCAAGTCTCTCGTGGACCTGGCCGACACCTGCCCCAAGTACCTCAAGGGCCACCTGGAGGACACCCTGAAGCTCTCCCTGCAGGTCTGCGCTCCCCTTCACGGTGCAGCCGGCGACGCGACGACCGCCGTCGAGCGGCACGATCGTCGTTAATTTGCGTCGTTGTAATCGTCGTTAACACCGGTGTGCGGATTCCGTTTGAATCGGAATTTTAATTCGCGGTGACTTGACGACAAATCCCTCCCTGTTGCAGATCTGCGAGGACGGCAACATGGGCAACATGAGGAGGCACCTGGGCCTGGAGGTGATTGTGACGCTGGCCGAGGCCGCCCCGGCCATGTTGCGCAAGCAGAAGGAAATCATCTCCATGGCAGGTAAACTCGGCAGGAACTAGATTGTCTCCAGAAGCGGGTGCGTGTTATGCCCTCTGTGCATAGCTCCGTATGGTTACGTGAATTAGGGCTCATAGGTGTCAAAATTTACCGGTTGCTAGGCTGTAGCTACTTACATTTAGTTCCACTGCTGTTGGTCTCCTCAACGCTCGCCTCCGCAAAGTGCAGTGCGAGACCAGCAGGTGAAGTGACGCGGGATGTCGGATTTGCACGCTTGCGCGTGTGTGTGTGATTGTTCTTGGATGTTCCGGCCGACGTGCGACAGTCATTCGGATGCTCGACCTCATGGTGGATCTGGAGGACAACGAGTTGTGGTCGACGTGCGACGAGCTGGAGGATGAAGACTACGACAGGTTGGCCAACCATCGTACTTGCGCAGCCGGCGAGTGTGGAAACGGAGCGCTCGCACTTTCCCACTCAACCAACACTCTCCCTGATGGAGTACAAACTCTTGCATACAGCCACGTCACACCTGTTGTTTCCGTTATCCCAAATGCTGCATTAGTTTATCGTTTCCCTATGCTTTGTGTGAACTGTTGATGATCGATTGTTACACGCACGATTCCACGCATTTATTGTGAGGTTAAGAACGACTTTAACGGTCTCATGCTTAACGAAGATCCGCATCTACCTGTAGTAGTTATGTACTGATGTAGGCTTTCACGGTGCGATGTATGAGAATTACTCTCCATAGCTGTTCTGTCGGGAAAGCCGTGTCGAGCGTTGCTTTTCCTTCGCGGCGTTTTGCCTCGCACGTCAGAGGCATCATCAGCCCGTTCATTCAGGACACTTGACGCGGCTATCCCGAAACAACAGCAGTGACGTGCTAACGTTGCTAAGGGCAGCGGTGGTAAGTCCTCCCCCGTGTTTGCTCGTTGCTGTGCGGCAGTAACGCGGTGGCGGGGGAGAGTGCGCTGGACCGGCTCGCGTGCGGTCTCGGAGGAAAGACGGTCCTGCCCTACGTCACCCCAAGAATCGGCAGCATGTTGCCCAGCGGTGAGTTTCGCTTGACCTGGAAGCTTCTTAACTTTTTTCCTAGTTCGGGACCCTCGTCTTGTTTTTTGTGATGCTTTTCTGCGTTGTCCGTTATTTATTCCCAATTGTGCTCTCGGCCTCTTGCTGTCACGAGACAATTCATTGTCAGTTGAAATCTCTTATCACGAGCAGTGTAATAGCACCTTGTGTCACAGAGCGGCCTCACAAGGTGATGTTTCTACATCTGAGATTTCCTTTTTGTGCTGTGTAACGACATGAGGGGGCCACACCTTTATATGGCCTGCAAAGAATTATCCTTGCTTGCACGTCAAGTTCTGCCCTGGAACTGGTTGGTGCTGTTCTTGTTGCCCCCTCGGAGCGATTGGTTCTGCCCCGAGTCCCCCTGGGGCTCGCTCGTTGTTGACAGGCCCCAGTCACTTTGTCCCCTATGCTTGGCACCAGTGGCCTTGGGCCGTGCTGTGGTATTGCACTGTCTCTCTTTTCCCATGTGTCCCTGGCATCACCACCCCCCCCACACTCCTTCCCTAATGTCGGCCCACCCCCTGCCCCCTTACGAATGTAAAGCCTCTTGATGTACGATTGCCGCGAGACTAGATACGAACTTAAATTGTAATGATCGTCGCTTGTGTAGAGGACTGGAAGCACCGGCACGCGGCCCTCATGGCTCTGTCGGCTATCGGCGAGGGCTGCCACCAGCAGATGGAATCCATGCTGCCCGAAATCCTCAACTACGTGCTGCCCTTCCTGAGCGACCCGGTGAGAGACGGTGCTCCCACTCTGTCCCCCGTGCTGCCACCGCGGTTGATAGCACCGCATTATATCAGCCTTTTATGTAGGCGTGTGATGTCTTGATGGGGTGGGAACTGGTGGCGAAGTGGTTAGCACGCCGCGCCGTGAATGCGGCGACTTGAGTTTGAATCCTGGCTGCGGATAGCATCGATAGTGATACATTTGAACCGGTTTAGCCGTTATTCTCCGTCGACTACTACGTGAGGGCCTATTCACGCTGCACCGGTCGTGGGCGTCATTTTACCATACTTCACCGTTCTGTTCAGTGTGGGTTGGTGAAGGTGGGGGGACATGGGCGCAGGATCCTAAAAATACTGCCGCGCAATTTATTTTGCTGCACTGCCCACTGTTTTCCACCGCAAAGCCCCCGCAGCCAATAAAAACCTGTCGGTCGTGCCCACTGAAGCGCTACTCAAGCTCGAGCTTGTTCAGCGACCGAGATCGGATGAGATCGGGCGAATTCCGGCTTATCTGGTCACATGGCCAAATCAACACCTGTGCATTGTGAATACTTGCCGTGGGGTTCCTAGACAATCGTTTTCCTCTGGTGTCGCCACATCGGGCATGGTGAGCCTCGCTGCCGCAAGCCGCGCGGCCGACACTAACGAGCGCTGTGTTTGCCGCCACCCCAGCATCCCAGGGTACGCTACGCCTCGTGCAACGCGCTGGGCCAGATGGCCACCGACTTCGCGCCCACCTTCCAAAAGAAATTCCACGACAAGGTAAGCGCCAAATAATAATAATAGCATTTATAGAGCGCTTTTCACCCGAGGGTCACAAAGCGCTGCACAGGGCTGCGGAGAGAACGACATGCCAACAACGACAGAGAACGGAAAATCAACAACAAATATTATTTTTTTGGGTAACAACACTCGTGAGTGATATCTGAACTGGTCTTGGATTCCCTCTCTAGACCCGCCCGGCATGGAGATTCCTTTCGTACCTCAGTTTAAATGCAAATTATTTGCATATATAGTCATGGGGAATCTTATAATGATAAACAAGAGTGCATGCTGTTTAGCGCCGTCGACGAAGGAACGCTGGGTGCATCTGGCGTCGCAGGTCGTGTCCGGCCTGCTCATGGCGATAAAGGACAACGACAACCCACGGGTGCAGGCCCACGCCGCGGCCGCCCTCATCAACTTCACGGAGGACTGCCCCAAGACGTACCTGCTGCCCTACCTGGACAGCCTCCTCGACCACCTGGAAGCCATCCTGAACGTCAAGTTGCAGGAGGTGCCTCCCGCACGATCTTAAGGGCCTGATAGGACTTTCAGTGACTTGGCTGGGCCGTACTTTCGTCCCTCGGCGTAAAAAAAAGGTTCCCCACCCCGCCTACCTTAGTGGCCAGCAGTGATGTGATCACCTGTTATGGCAATCCATCGCAATGTTTAACTGTTTTTAACTACCTTTGAATTTTTATTTATTTATTTGGTCACTCGTGCAATGCTGTGTGTAAATGGTTATTTTTTGTTTGGTTAATTCGTCATTTTTATATTTTTATTTATTTTTGTCAATTTGCGCGTTTGTTGTGTCGCAAGAATCCCATAAAAAATGCTTGCACTCTCACCGGGTATTTTTCTCCTGTAATAATAAACATCTATCTAGCTAATTTAAAATATACAAGGTTTTACCTTTTCTGACAAAGGGAAAAGTGTTAAGATCTTAAAACACCAAATGGACACCTTTTTGCAAAGGTTCCAGTTTGCAAGCAGCCACACGTGCTAGCTTATCCATCCGTCTGTCCATGCGTTTGACCGACCGTCCGTCGGCCTGTCGCAGATGGTGTTGAACGGGAAGAAGCTGGTGATGGAGCAGGTGGTGACGGCCGTGGCGTCGGTGGCCGACACCGTGGAGGAGCGCTTCGTGCTGCACTACGACCGCTTCATGCCCAAGCTCAAGTACATCGTGGAGCGCGCCACCGAGAAGGAGATGAGGCTGCTGCGCGGCAAGACCATCGAGTGCATCAGCCTCATCGGCCTGGCTGTTGGGCAGCAGAAGGTACGGGAAGACGCGGGCGGTCTCTCTCAAGTCGTTGCCCGAGGCAGATGCGGTCTGCTTTAAACCATGTCTGTACGTCGCACGGCACCTGTGGCCGCCTGTTGTGCGGCTGGAAGATTAATAGCAGCCGGCCGTTGTGTCTGTGGATGTCCGAGTTTAAGCACGTAACGCATTGTACGGCATTTGACTGCTTTGGTCATTCGCTGGAAAAAGCTCAGGGATTTGCAGCATCAACATACACCGAGGCCAATCGCACTACCGTATGATAGAATTATTTGGGGTGGGAAGCTCTTGCTTACTGAAGGCTGTATAGGACGATCAGATACCTTTGGTCGCGCCATCGCACATTAACACACACACACCCCAGGTACTTGTGCCACTACATAAAGAGTATTCCTCCCTCCAGTACCAAATTAGTGCAAATGGGATACTTGCAATTAAACATTGGAGTCTATGGGAGGAATTAAACATTGGAGTCTATGGGAAGGATTTAACATTGGAGTCTATGGGAAGGATTTAACATTGTAGTCTATGTGAGGAATTTAACATTGGAGTCTATGGGAGGATATACCATTAGAGTCTATGGGACCATGCCGTTCTCTCCGCAGCCCCTGTGCAGCGCTTTGCGACCCTCGGGTCTTCTTCTTTGCGATTCTTCGAAGCACGATGGTCAGCCTCTGGACATCGTTGTCTTTCAGCTCGGCCTCGAAGTGTTTGGTAGAATTTGCAGGCAATACCAAGTATTACCTGACAGGGATCGCGACGTGAACGCTTCTACCTTGACCCCCGGCCCTCGGGTGAAAGGCGCTCTATAAAAATGCCATTATTATTATTATTACATCAGTATTTTGTGTGCGGACCGTTTCAAAGCGTCTTGTGACCGTGGGGTGAATGAATTGAAGGCATTGGCCGTTTCGGGCATAGTTACATGCCTTGTAATGAGTGATGTAATTTTCACGTTTGCCTGTGTGTCTGGTTCACCATCGTGCAGTTTATGGCTGATGCTGCGGCCGTGATGCAGTTGCTGCTGAACACACAGACAGAGTCGACTCAGCTGGAGGACGACGACCCACAGGTACGACGATCTCCAATTCTTACAGAGGGTTCCTTTACCGATGAACATTGGGCGGTTCACCAGCATCGGTTCAAGCAAGCCTGACTGCTGATGAGACACTGAGTGTTGAAACCAGCTTTCTTGTGTTGAAACCAGTTTTCTTGTGTTGAACCAATGCTGCGGATAGGATTTACTTTCAGAAGGCCGTGCAATTGTATTAAAAGTATTTCTTACATGGAGAGGAAAGTATGCGCAGAGGCCTTATTTATTTTCTTACAGTGGTGAAAATTCCATATTCCTAAGGTGGTGGGAATAGTTATTTATTGGACAACCACTCTTAACTTCCCTAAAAGGTGGTGGTAGCCATTTTTATCCACCCCAGAAAGATGATGGGCTGATTAAAACCCCACCCAGATTTTTTACTCTCAACCATTGTGAGCCGCTACCTGCCCCGCTGAGCCACCCATTGCTCGGATAAAAAAAAAACCCAAATTTATTTTTGCTGATTTTCCGTTCTCTGTCGTTGTTGACATGCCGTTCTCTCCGCAGCCCTGTGCAGTGCTTTGTGACCCTCGGGTGAAAAGCGCTCTATAAATGCTATTATAATTATTATTATAAATGCGAATCCTTGCTCTTTTCCGTGCATTGGTGTCTGACGACAGATCTCGTACATGATCTCGGCGTGGGCGCGGATGTGCAAGATCCTGGGCAAGGACTTCCAGCAGTACTTGCCGGTGGTCATGGGGCCCCTTCTCAAAACCGCCTCCATGAAGCCAGAGGTCGCCCTGTTGGATGGTGAGCGTGCGGCCGTCGAGACGTTGTCTGAGTCTCCAGTAGACACGTTTCTGACGGCGACATGGCCCAGCTGTAGCGCGGTCGCCGGTTCTTTCCGGAGGCTTGCGGGTCGGACCAAGTGAGATGAAACATTTGAGACCGACAACGCAAATGAGACAAAAATGAGGTTCTTTAATTTAATCATGATTGTTCATAATATTGTGGCGATTAATCGTTAGTTTTCTAAACCTCTAGACTGTTTTCAAGGACTTTTGTTGATCCTGACCACAGTGAACCCCGTTTAATTAACGCAAATATCAGGGTAAATGACGCCGGTTAAAATGTGAGTGACGGATCAGGAGGTGGGTCTGAACTGGTCATTCGTTTCGTCTCTCAGCCCAGGACATGGAAGAGATGGAGGACGACAGCTGGGAGTTTGTGAGCCTCGGAGACCAACAGAGTTTCGGCATAAAGACGGCCGGCCTGGAGGAGAAAGCCACTGCCTGCCAAATGCTGGTGCGCTAAACTAGTTGTTTACACACTCCACTTCGACCCTACCATGTATTTTAAGTAAACACGATGAAGGTTTTACCTCTGAGAATGTTCCCGATGCATTGTCAGGTCTCCGCTATTAAATCGACTAACAGCCGTCTCGGTGCGTTCCTCTTTGTGCGTCTGTCGCGGGGTTTGTCCGCCAGGTGTGCTACGCGCGCGAGCTGAAGGAGGGCTTTGCGGAGTACACGGAGCAGGTGGTGAAGCTGATGGTTCCGCTGCTCAAGTTCTACTTTCACGATGATATCCTCACACCCGCGTTCACACGACACAATCACACGTCTAACTTTAGTGGGCATTCAGGCGGTGCTCGTCTCCTGTTTACAGCCCTGAGCCCGTGGTGGAGGTTCCAAATGTATTGACTGTTTACTCTTACTCCTTTAACAGTTGTGTTTTTATGCTCACCCATGGCTGTTTGGGCAGTTGGGGACCTTTGCTCAGCAAACCGATTTTTTTTTTTATGAAATAGACGTTTCACCGAAACACTTTCCTTAACTCAACGACATCCTGAAAAATTGTCATCCTGTCATTTTTTTTTTTGGGGCGGATATTTTTTTTTCCCCCTCTCCGCGCGTGGATGGATTTCCTTTCTCCGCGACACGCGTGCGAATGGCCGCGGCGGAGTCCCTACCTCTGCTGCTGGAGTGCGCGCGAATCCGCGGGCCCGAGTACCTGGCCGAGATGTGGCACTTCATGTGCGGAGACTTCATCAAAGCCATCGGCACCGAGCCGGACTCCGACGTCATATCGCAGATCATGGAGTCCTTCGCACGGGTGCGTCAAAGCTGCACTCACATCCACCGCCCCCCCCTCTCCGATCCTTCATACGTCAATCGAGCTCCGTTTAAATAGCGCGCTTCGCGCGCGGCGTTGACGCGGCTCGGAGGTAGAGGGTTTGCCGCTGGTTGCTGATGTTCACGGTTCGAATCCGGCGGCCTGCCACACGTTATAATAATAATATTACAATTTATGACGCGCACAAATTCCCCGCCCAGCCGAAGCAAGACGCAGATACTGCTGCCTACCTCACGGTAGATGGTAAAGATCCGTTGAATGCATTTGAAGAAGCACAGGCTATTGTGTGTCGGTGTCGCAGTCCACATTTTTCCACATTTAATTAAAATTTACGTATACGGCCGTGTGTGTGTGTTTTTCTATGTATGTCAACTGGTGCTCTGGACACCCTTGCAAACGAACTGTGTCATCTCGAGGGATTATCCAGTTGAAATTAATTAAATTAGCAATAGAAATCGTTTTTAGTGTAGGAGGCTTCGTGACTTTGTTTTACGCCGGTGGGGAATTAATTGGATCGTGCTAACTTTGTGTCTGCCCTGCTTTTACAATTGCCCTGTACCCCCAGTGTGTGGAGCTGATGGGCGAGGGGTGTCTTGACAAGGAGCACTTTGTGGAGCTGGGGAACATCCTGAAAGCGAAGTTGGAAGAGCACTTTAAAAATCAGGAGCTCAGACAGGGTGAGGCATCGTGTGTGTCTACATTTAAGTCCGTGGCCTACAATTACACCAACGGTTTAATTGTTGCAGATGTTGCACTTGCCTGTAATGCAGTACTGTGGAGGTGAGGGTTGGTGGATCACGTTAATTTGTTAAAGTTCCACCGTAACCAAGGTTGTCAAAGTCAGCATCTCCTCGCTTCCCAACATATGGCAGCACAGCAGCTACATTAATGACGTGGTTACATGAAAAACACAATATTAAAAAAAAACATGTTTTCAGGATTGTGGTTCCTGTTTCTTTTTTGCAGAAAAGAGGAAGGATGAAGATTATGATGAACAAGTGGAAGAGACATTACAAGACGAGGTAAGGTCACTGAACTGTGTTGGAATGCTGCTCCTCCTCCATAAGTGGAGAACTTATATCAGGTTATGATTTCTGGTTCGAGTGTAGCGTTGTTCTTTTAACGATGCATTCTTTTTTTAAAATTAATTATCAGTACCCGCTTAATCCTGCACATGAAGGCACCCGAGCCAGGAATCGAACCCATGGCCTTCGTGCTGTGAGGCGCCAATGCTACTCACTGCAGCACAGCACCTGCCCGTCCCTTTAACCAGTGGGTTTAAAATGTCACCCGCCTGCGTCTCGTTGTGTGCAGGATAACAGCGATGTGTACACACTGAGCAAAGTGTCCGACATTCTGCACGCCATCTTCACGTGCTACAAGGAGACGGTGCTGCCCTGGTTCGACCTGCTTCTGCCGCTCATCGTCAGCCTCATCGTACGTCTGGCACCTCGGAGGAATGTGCTTGTCCTCGGAGGAACTTAAATCAGTGATTTATAACGGTATAGCGTCCACAGCTTCGCCCGTCTGCTGCAATGGGACGACACGGTTCGCCTAGTGCTTTTGGACAACCCTTGTTTCTGTAGAACAAATCTACGAGCAACATAGTCAGGGTGGCGCAGTGGTAAAATCTGCGTCTCACAGAAAGAATGGTTTTGCCCGAGCAGGTTCGATCCCGCCTTGGGCACCTTTCTGTGTGGAGTTTGTGTGTTCTCCCCCTGTTCTGCGTGGGTTTCCTTCGGGCTTTCCGGTTTCCTCGCACAACTTAAACAAATACTCATTAATTAATTGACCTATAACATCCTAATATATAGGAAGCAGTGTGTGGCAATATGGCGCCGGCAAACCGCCTGGCTGCCTCCTCCTCCGCCGCTCTGTGCTTTTTCCTCGCGTCTCTGAGTCGTTCTCTTGTCGAACGTGTACGTTCGACAGTGAATGAATAAGTGCGCGTTATAAATGTTAAATTATTATTATTAAAAACGTTCATATTGTTGTTACAAGCAGGACCGGAACCGGCCGTGGGCCGACCGCCAGTGGGGGTTCTGCGTGTTCGACGACCTGATCGAGTGCTGCGGCCCGGCCTCGCTCAAGTACTCGGAGTACTTCCTGCGGCCCATGCTGCAGGGCGTGTGCGAGTCGAGCGCCGAGGTGCGGCAGGCCGCCGCCTATGGAGTGGGCGTCATGGCGCAGCACGGAGGCCCAGGCTACGCCCCGGCCTGCACCGGTAATCGACAGTCTGCTTGTCTGTTTTGCGACCTTAACGATTAAATTAATTGCGGGGTTAGCCGAGTCCTCTCTGCTCCGGAGAGCCGCAAGATGGCGGCGGTCTTTCGAAATGCGCTCGTCAAATGGTGTTAAATAGATGTTTGTTATTACAGCGGAAAATGGGGATCAAGGTAGAAGCGTTCACGTCGCGATCCCTGTCAAGTAATACTTGGTATTACCTGCAAATTCTACCAAACACTTCGAAGCCGAGGAGCTCAAAGACAACGATGTCCAGAAGCTCAACAGATGCCAGAAGCCCCTCAGTCTGGAGCAAGAAGAGAGGCCAACGCCCGCCGCCTTTAAGGCCAGCACTGATTATTATATCTCTAAATGTTGAAGAGCTGTCTGCAACTAAAGAAGAACTTGTTGCAATGGGAAACTGTCATAGCCATCACGCTTCGAAGAATCGAATCGAATTCGAGCGGAAAATATCCAGTGAGCTTGCAAGCATCCGGAAGCGATAATTCCCACCACGACTAAACGCGCCTAACACTTTCCCGACACCTTCCCCCCGCTGTGCCGTCCTCGTGCAGAGGCGCTGGGACTTCTGATGCAGGTGATCCAGGACCCGCAGTCTCGCGTCAAGGAGAACATCAACGCCACGGAGAACTGCGTCTCGGCCGTGGGGAAGCTGCTCAAGTTCCGGCCGGACTGCGTGAACACCCAGGAGTTCCTGCCGCTCTGGCTGTCGTGGCTGCCGGTCACCGAAGACAAGGAGGAGGCCGTGTTCTGCTTCAACTACCTCTGCGACCTCATCGAGAGGTGTGTGTGCGTGGGGAGGGTCAGGATCCGGGCGCCGTGCGGTTGTGAGTAGGGCAGGTGTTTGCGATGTACTTTGAGGACTTTCAAATTCGATTCGATTCTTCGAAGCGTGATGGCCACACGACAGCCTCCCATTGCAACAAGTTCTTCTTTAGTTGCAGACAGCCCTTCAACATTTAGAGATATAATAGTCAGTGCTGGCCTTTAAAGGCAGGCATTGGGCCTCTCTTCTTGCTCCAGACTGAGGGGCTTCTGGCATCTGTTGAGCTTCTGGATATCGTTGTCTTTCAGCTCGGCGTCGAAGTGTTTGATAGAATTTGCAGGTAATACCAATTATTACTTGACAGGGATTGCGACGTGAACACTTCTACCTTGATCCCCACTTTGAGGACTGAACAAAGTGTTTAGTTGTACTGATGATGATACAGTTTATAACGCGCGCAAATTTCACGGCTGGTCGTGGACGAGACACGGAGGTGGGGGGGGGAAGATTCAGCCAGGGGGTCAGCTGGAGAACCCGGAGGAAACCCACGCAGAACAGGGGGACAACACACAAACTTCACACAGAAAGGCGCCCGAGGCGGGTATCGAACCGCCTCAGGCAGGAATTTCTCTCTGTGAGGCGCAGATGTTACCTCTGCGCCACCCTGCTGCCCAAACTGTGATGGCAGTGGTGCACAAGTGGTACGAATAATAATTGAAACAATTCAGTACATTGTTCTGATGTAGGTTTTCGCCTCCCACGTCGGAAGCATCCTCAGGCGAAACGCCGCGAGGGAGAGATGGAGAGCGCTCGACACGGCTATCCCGAAAGAACAGCTCGGAAGAGCAGCCGTCATATGAACACATTCGTCAACAACACTGCCTTGAAAGGAAAAGTTTATAATCGGACGCTTTTCAGGCAGTGGCCCTTCTTCACAGTCCGTTGCTTTTAAAGACTAGGTCTACCAGACTGACGGGTTCGCGTTTCCCCCCACCACTCTCCGTTCCGCCACCCGTTTGCCTGCGTTGCCCGCTGCAGTAACAACCCGCTGGTGCTGGGCCTCAACAACGCGAACCTGCCGAGCATCCTCGCCATCATCGCGCAGGGGGTGGCGAACGAGGCGACGAGCGAGGACGCGGCGTGCACCGCGCGGCTCGTCAGCGTCGTGCGACAAGTGCAGGTGCGTGCGTGCATCCGTGATTGTCCGGTTTTGGTGCAGTCGCAGGTCCCTGTCAAGATCACACTACTCGCTGCCTTTAATAAGGGCCGCGAAGAGAACGGCGTGTCGACAACGAAAGAAAAAACAACCAATAAAAACCGAAGCAACAAAAATCAAACGATTAAGGCCGCTTCGAATACACTGAAAGGTCGTGAAACTGGCAATATTAAGAGCGGCAAAAATCTGCCAGCGTCCCCTAAGATGGCCGTCACTTACTTAAAGACAAACACGGAGGGAGGCAGGGAGGGAGGGTGAGCAACAGGGGGAGACATAGGGACACAGAGACAGGAAGACAGAGACAGTCATGAGAGGAAAACAACACCAATCTAAATAAAACAATTACCATTGAAGCACAAGAACATATACACGCAACAGTAAAGAAAAAACGCAGCTATTTATAACAACAACAAAAACATAACTTTTACACGCGACACCTGGGCCACACCACGAGGTGAGTCTTGGCAAGGCAGGCCTTACATAAACTGGGCCAGGAGTCGGCCGCGTAAAGCGAACAGAAAACAAGCAACAATAAAAGCCTGGAAAACAACAAAACAAACACCAAAGTACATAGAAACAAACTATTAACTAAAGAGAAATAGAAACCGATGAAAAGTGATAAATGTATAACAAGTCAAAGTATTAAAAAAAGCGTTAAGGTTTGGGTTAGAGTTAGGGTTTGGGTTAGGGTTATTTCAATGACATGCAAAACAAAACGAGTCGACCTAAGGGGAAGGCCCTGGACTGTTTCAGATATCGCTTGCCACTGATGTTACCAATCGCCCGGAATAAAACCGGCGCCGTTGGATTCACAGCACAGCACGCTCACGGCTACGCCACCGCCCGGCACGACACCGCTTGTTTTTTCATATTATATTATCTCCGGCCGTATTGCACGCTGACGTCCGTTGTCTCGCGCAGGCGTCCGGAGAGCTGTGGGCCGCCTGCTTGTCGCAGCTCGACAAGGAGCAGCAGCAGTTCCTCGACAGTCTCCTGAGTGCAGCATGAGAGCACACGGGGGGCGGCGCGGGAGAGCGCGAGTCCACACAGCGCACCACCACAGGCACGCACGAACACCACGAGCGTACACCTTAGGCTTGGGGGGGGGACTTGCCGGATGATGTGCCGCTGCCGCCGAGCTCCCGGCGCCGGTGAGACCGTGCCCGAGCGCGCGCACTGGCGGTTAGCCCGGGAGACCTGCTCTCGATGCCCGTGCGACACGGTTGCACGGATGGAGAGTTCCGTCGTCCGCTCGCCCTCGTAAGTTGGTTGCATCGGTTGAATCTTGTTCATGCGGCCCA
>JAZEWU010000049.1:3111525-3122802 GCA_036362915.1 Geotria australis | reverse complement strand
CGACTAGTTGGCTTTGAAGATTCCCTGTCATTCGAAGGCGTGGCTCTGCTCCATTGCACGAAGGCCAGTAGTGTGTTTGCAGCCGGCTAACAATAATGCAAACGACGGCAGCTGTTCGTCGAGAAAGAAACGGCGAACGTTTGTCCTGGCCAAAATTGTATCTCGCGGTTACAGGGGAGCGGGAGGTAAAGTGTTGTTACGGCCAAAGTCGGGACTTACCCGCACACTCTTGCACCCCCAAGTTTAATGTTATTACAACTTAACACCTGCGTCCATGACTTCCGGTTTATATTTAAAGTGTGACATGACTGCTCCCAATTATATTTTTAGTTGTTGGGGAGTCAAAACAGCTATTCAAATTCTGACTTGTCACTGCATTCCCTGAGTCACTCGCTGTCTAGGGCCCCACTGTTTCTTCTGCCACTCTGTGGTTCCAATACCATTTTTTCGTACCGTAATGTTTGCCCTTGCTGCAATGTGAACCATGTTATTGAATCAGTCTTCGCTCAAATAAGTTTTCTCCGTAGGTTATTTCACTCTGTGTAATTTTGATTTCCCATTGCAATGTTTGTTAACTAATTAAAAAAACCCATTAAACTTAATGGGCATTGGAGTCCCGCAGTTGAGCACAAGAGTGCATTAGTGGTTGTGCTTTCTCCTTTTACTCAAGACGGCTTGCCTTTCAGTGAATAATCCGAACCACTTCCACGCTGGGATATTTTTTTTTTCTTTTATTGCACCGAAAATGGCAGAATGTCGAAGCATGGGCAATTTGAATAGCCTCGTATTTGGTAATTCCACAGCTGCAGCGGTGATGTCAGTTTTACTTTCATCGCCCGAGAGAACCTTACACATCTTCCTATTGAATCATCCATTGTACTCATTCAGAAGTGGAGCCGCCTGCTAAGGAAGCTATTGTCACAACATTTAAGACTCAACATGTGCACATTGTGGAGGTGTCATGTAGCCCGCAAGTGTTTACAAAGTCTATTCTGATTAAAACCATCTTCAGAATTGTCGACTCAATGCTAATTTTCCCCAATGCAATTTTTTTGCTGGGTGCACAGTACAACATATGTTAGAACATCTCCAAGTTGTATTTAAAAGTCCCTTCTAAAAGCCGGTGCGACGCAATGTGGAATTGTGTAATATATGCTCTTTTTTTTCCCACACCTCTGGTTAACAATGTTTCCTTGTGATGGACTAACGTCCCATTCTGGGTATAGCCCTGCCGTGTGCCCTGTGTCGGCCATGTAAGGCATTATATTTAAGATTTGGTAGTTGATATTGAGCATCAAATGGCGACTGTCTCTTGCTTACAAGGTGCACCATTGTCTTCTAAATACAACCCTTAAATTATCCAGGCTGTCATTTCGGCATCTGTTGAGCGATACCGTTTTAAAATGAATATGTCTTTATTTTTTGCACAGTACAACGAAACTATTAACCTTGGCCACAGCTTATTACAAGTAAATATTTATTTTTGTTTATTCCTCTATGGGATTTATTATGTTCAACGATGTTAAACTAGACGGAAATAAGCAGAGTGGAAATGTGATCGCATTCTGAAAGTGCCAGTGTGTTAGTCTCTCGCTATACGATTACACGCAGTGCCAGGAATTGTGCCGCACTGCAGCTCAGAGTGATTCTGTGGTTGGGATTTCTTTTTCTCTCCTTGTAGAAGTTTTAGGACTAACTCCAGGTTTGTTGGCCCTTGGAAACAAGACGTGATCAACAGCTATTTGTCGTTATCTGTCGAAACTTTGGCCTAAATGTGAACTGACGGGTTTGGAGCAGTTGGAACATCGATTGAAGGTAGGGGAAAACTATTCGTGAATGTTCAAAAACAATAGGACAAACTGACCAATGTTTGGGAGCTTTCCCGTGTTTGTGAGTGGTAGTGACAGGTGGGTCAGTGAATTTAAAGTGTTCTGTTAAAATCTTGAAGGGGCATCTAACCAAAATGGTTTTTAGTTCGTATATATAGGCTACAACCGGCGATGGAACGACACCTATTCCGCTGACAAAACACTGATTAGCGGTGCGAATTTAACTCAAGTCAGCCCTCACGAGAGAAATCGGTGGCGAGACGTTTCATTGAATGTAACCCAGCGACTTAAAACATACACCTGCCTAATTCAAGTGTTAGAGCAGTTTGCATTACTGCTGGAAATTTCGTTGGGCAAATGCGTGCCCGTTTAATGCGTCACATTTCATACATTTTGTCTTCGTGATCAAAAAGCTTGTTTGTCAACACGGACACAGGTCTGTTGACAGGCCTTGTGCGCATCCTAAAGCCCTTGTGTAATGTGTGCGTTCACGCAAAGCTAAATATACACGGCGGCATACAGTGTAATTAACGGGTGTTAGGATTCATTGAGATGCGTATTTTTTTTTACGAATCTTGATTCGTAAACATCGCTTTGTTCTGTCGTCTCAAACCCGACGCGTTGGGAAGTCATCCCAATGTTTGGATATAATGGCTCTAATGATGCAATTCTGACAAATCTACACGCCAATGGTTAGATTGTGTTATTCATTTAAATATTTTCGCCAGTCCTGTACCCTAATCGTGTTCTACAAGGTGGACTAACAGGTTCACCGCCGATTTGAAATACAAAACCCGCAACCAATGCCGGCTTTGCATCACACATTGAGGTGGTTCCTTAAGATTTGCGAGTCCACAAGAGATGTTTCACATGTTGGCACCACTGGAGGGGGGCAAAACTTTAGCGGTTCCTTTCTACGCTGGTGGCATCTTCAGGCAGATTTCTGAGGCGAAAGATGCATCCAGCGTGTGAGGTGAAACGTCGCGAAGGAGAGAGAAGGAGCACGCGACACAGCTGTCCTGATAGAACAGCGACGGAGAGCAATTCTCACACATCGATCCGTGAAAACCCACAACGGTACTTTAGCGGTTTCATATCTGGCGTACAACAGTGCGTTATGTGATGATCATTTAAAATGAGTGGGGTTATTAAATATGTCACTCGATTATCTAGACAAAAGAACAGCTATGGAGAACATTTATCACTGAAGGTGTTCTCCGGCAGGTCGTACTGTGGAAATTTCCGCGCTGGCCCGTGTGCTGTTAGCGTTAGGACTCACAGAAGAGATAAATATATCAACATGTCCTCGCAGTTGCTTAGCCAAGTGCTTCGCGGTCCATCCGTCATCCATAGTATGGGGGCGCAGAGAATCTTACAAATAAGCAGGAGCCTGTCCGGTCAAAATTTACCAAGGGCCGGATGCGTTGCATGCACAAGTCGTTTCTGGCTGCGTGCGAGGTCTGTGGCCCCTAACAGGATCAGTGGAAATCCTGTATCGCTTCCTCTCTCCTAGCTGACGGCATGTGTTGACAATAAACCATGTTTGTATGCTGCACTCTTTCGAGCTGCGACTCTGTGTCAAGTTGGGGTGCCGGGGGGTGGGGGGGGGTCGGTTCACGATTGATTTTGTTCTAATGCTGGAGCTTACACGTGTTCGCGGGAAGCCCTCCGCATAAACACAACACACACACACTCACCCACCCTCGTGCTGTATTTGGTTTCTCAGTTAAAAGTAGCATTATGCCCATTACGAACTCCCCTACACTTACTGCTCCCTGGCTTATAAGACGCTCCTGAGGTCGATAATAATAATAGCATTTATAGAGCGCCTTTCACCCGAGGGTCACAACGCGCTGCACAGAGCTGCGGAGAGAACGACAAATCGACAGAGAACTGTACTCGGCAACAAATTATTTTTATATATTTTTTGGTTTTTTTTTTTAAAAATCCGCGCTGTGGAGAGAACGATATGTTAACAACGGGGAGACCAAATTAACCGAGATAAGCGCCCCAAACGTGTGCCCCATGTCACCGGTGCTATACATGACACCTTGCAGTGGCTACACTGAACACAATTCTAGTGTGCTTCCCTGTTCATGTCGCGTTATTAAAACTCCATCCACCCATCCATTGTCTAAACCGCTTGTCCTGGTGAAGCTCGCGGTGGCAGCAGTCCAAGGAGAGTGGACCAGACGTCCCTTTCCTCAGCAACAGATTCCAGCTCTTCATGGGGGATTCCCAGGCGTTCCCAGGCCAGCCAAACGATAACATCCCTCCAGCGTGTCCTGGGTCGGCCTCTAGGTCTCCGCCCAGTGGGCCGTGCCTGGAATACCTGCATGCCCTATTAAAACTGCGTGTCTTATTTACATTTTGTTTTTGTAAAACGCCTTGGCGGTGTAGCTTTCACAGTTTGGCGCTAAATAAATTATCCGTCAACATCATCATCTGGGAGAAAACCCGTGTTTTGTATCAAAGCAGCAGACAATGTGCATGCAGTGTATAAATAAGATCAAGCGTTTGCTGGGAAATGAAAAGCACAAAACAAAAATCCGTCATCAAACGCCCTCCCACTGCATTTTGTACACCCAGCCCGCCGGAACATTAAAGGGAGGATTGATGCCTTTTTTTTAAACCAGGTGAGCCCATAGTTTGTCGCCCTTTGTAATTCATTAACTTTTACAAGGGAACTCCGCCGAATGCCGCTATGTTATTGGTGTAGCTTTTCACGACTCCATGTTATGAGAATAGCTCTCGAGAGCTGCTCTCGGCACCCAGGGCAATTTACCTGTACAGCAGCATGTCTGTGGACTGTGGGATGAAACCGGAGTACCCGGCGAAAACCCACGCGGACGCGGGGAGAACATGCAAACTTCGCACAGAAAGGCACTCCAACCGGGGAATCGAACCCGGGTTTATCTTGCTGTGATGCGGCAGCGCTACTCACTGCGCCACCGTGGCGCCTGTTTTTTTTCTGCCCGGCTGTGTAGAGTCAGACTCTCGTGGCTATCAAAGCTGATCCAATTATCTCACAAAAGAAAACAGAATTCATTAAATGAGAGAGCTGGAACGAATTTTCAGCGTCACGTGGACTGTTTTTTTTCGTACGGGGCATTCTCCCCATAGCCATTTATAGATACCGCGACGCACAGTGAGACACGCAGGAGGCGTTTTATAACGGTTATAAAAAGCACGAGTGGTGAATAATTGAATGCTTTATTCGAGTTTATAAAGCGACCTTCAGTTAAGTGGGCGGCAGGGTGGCGCAGTGGTAACATCTGCGCCTCACAGAAAGTCCTGCCCGAGACGGTTCGACTCCCGGCATCGGGCGCCTTTCCCTGTGGAGTTTGTGTGTTCTCTCCCTCCGTTCCGTGTGGGGTTCCTCCGGGTTCTCAGGTTTCCTACCACAACGAAAAAAAACCACTTGTTAAATAATTGGCTGATAACATCATAATATACAGCAGGCGGTGTTTGGCGGGTTGGCGTCGGCTAACTGCGTGGCTTGACTCCCCACCCTCCTTCTGCAGGTTACCTCGCGGCTCTGAGTAGTTCTCTCCTCGAGTGAATACATTCAAAATGTAATGAACATGTGCGCGTTATAAGTTTTATTATTATTAAAACTGTGTTATTTCCAATGTTATTGTGCCTGGATATAAATTATTGTTATTAGTATTTACCATTTAGCTGACCATCCTGCTTCGAAGAATCGCGAAGAAGAAGAATACGGTAACAGACAGACAAGCAATAAATAAACAACGATGGTTGCTCTTCAGAGATGTTCTTTCGGGATGTCCGTGTCGAGCGATCTCCATGTCTCCCTCGCGACGTTTCGCCTCGCACGCCTGATGACGCTTCCAACGTGGGAGGCGAAACGAACGCGAGGGTGAGACGGAGATCGCTCAGTGACACGGCGATCACGAAAGAACAGCTCCGAAGGGCAACCATCAACACTGTTAGTGTTTTGTTTTCAGAGATATTCTGTTGCTGAGGAAAGGGATGTCTGGTCCACTCTCCTTGGACTGCTGCCACCGCGACCCTCACCAGGACATGCGGTTTAGAAAATGGATGGACGGAGATATTCACGTTCGTTACCGCAATCCAACTTATTCTCGGGGCTGTATGTAAATCAGCATACACCTTGGCGGGCAATGATCGTCGAGGCAGTGCAGAGGGGGTCATTGGACCGAGCGGACTGGCGCCACACATCACCCACCGCTGTATGACATGGCGTGCACTTTGACCCGCGCAAGTGTGTGTCTGTTTATACTGTATGTCTGTACTATAGGGGCGGCACGGTGGCGTAGTGGGTTAGCGCTGCCGCCTCACAGCAAGAAGGTCCCGGGGTTCGAATCTCGCCGCGGGGGGTGGGGGGCTTTCTCTGTGGAGTTTGCATGTTCTCCCCGTGTTCCGCGTGGGTTTTCACCGGGCACTCCGGTTTCCTCCCACCGTCCAAAGACATGCTGCCAGGTTAATTGGTGTACTGACTAAATTTCCCCAGGCGCCCTGCGATAGACTGGCGTCCCATCCTTGGTGTTCCCCTGCCTGGCGCCCTGTGTCTGCCGGGATAGGCTCCGGCTCACCGCGACCCTGTGCAGGACTAAGCGGTTTCTGAAAATGGATGGATGTATGTCTGTACTATTTGCGGGGTTTTAATGCAACCACAAAAATATGACAGCAATCAAAGGTAATAATAATAATAACGTTTTATATAGCGTCTTTCACCCGAGGGTCACAAAGCGCTGCTAGATGTCACATTTATGTTACCGGGCATATGTTTGCCGTGCATACAACTACCATCATCGTAATAATAATGCAATTTATACATCCATCCATTATCAGAAACCGATTAATCCAGTACAGGAGTACTTTCGACGTTCGCTTGCATTCCTGTAGGGGGCTCACCCTTCCCCTCCCCATCCGAGGAACACATAGCCCCCCCCCGCCGTTTTCAATAATTACAGTCAAGTCAAAAACGTGACACAAAATCTAAATACGGTCTTTCTTCGGAAATACGGTGGAGGGGGGGGGGTGGCGAGGGCAACAGCAGATCCGATTCGCCACTCATCTGTCTGGCATGTTCCTTTGATTGATGTGAGTTTTCACGGCTCGAGGCGTGAGCCAATCCCACTCTCAAGAGCCGCTCTCTCGCGACAGCCGTGTCGAGTGCAGGAAGCGAGGATGAGGCGCGCGCACGACACGGCTATCCCGAAAGAGCAGCTCTTAACGCTGAGCCATCCTTTGAATAAATGGACCGACAAACTTTTTTTTCTCCCCCCATTTTAGTTTGCGGTTTAACGTTGACTTTGTTAGCGGCGTCCAACTCCTCCGCTCACCCCCAACTGAGCTTTTATCCGTGGCTTCCCCCCCCCTCCCCCTTTCCCCCATTCAAACGAGGTCACGTTGCGGGGTCACGTTGTTGGTTGCTTTCAAAACTCCGGGCAAACTTGTGGCCAATCAGCAGCGTGTGCCGTGGGAGTGCCTTGTCGCGCCCATCTTCATCATCGCCACAAGCGCGACTCCCCCCTCCTCCCTGCATCTCTCTCTCCACGCTGTGGAGGTTTTTTTTTTGCTCTCTCTCTCTCTCTGTGTAGTGATGGCGCCAAAGCTGGCTCCGCTCACGCTCAGCTCTGCTCGGCGGCCGCAGCAGCGCTCATCCGGAAACTAAACCCCTTAAGGTTGTGAGCTTCAGAGGAGGTGTTTAAGGAACCGGAGCTGCTTCGCTTGCTCGCTTGCTTTCCTCCCTGTATCTGTCGACGAATTTGATCGTCGTTTAAGTCGTCGTTACTAAACTGCAGTCGTCTCCGATCTCTGCCCGGGGTCTGCCTGCCCCAACCACTTAACCACCATCACCACCACCACCATCACCAGCCTCCAGCCTACAACGAAACTTTCACCTTGGGACAGCGTGGTGGGGAAAGACAGGCGCCCTGCGCTGTCGCTTGTTGTGGCTGACGTGTGGTGGAAGATCTTCCTGTCGGCGGTTCGGACCGTCAAGCTGCTTTTGAAAAGTGGAACCGACTAGAGAGCGAAAGAGGTAAGGATTGTGTTTGTCCACTTGACTTTGCGCTGCATGGGAATGCCCGCACACACAACACACACACACAACACACACGCACGCACAACGTGGAACACAAAGACAAAGATCCTCCCGTGTAACCTTTAAACAGACCGGTGGGACAAGTGCTGTTGACGGAGCCCCTGTTATGGCCGGTACGGTACACGAGGGTTGTGCGTGGGTGGGTGGGTGGCTGGCCAGCATCACGCCCGGCCGCCTTTGTTTCCCCAAGTGATGATGTTTACACGCCGCGACAGGTACTACTCAAGGCTGAGTCGACCTAGCGGGAGGCCTAGGCCCGGATTAGATGTTCGTAAACGATGATGGCTGGCGAATGGAACTATGTTCGCCGGGTTCGGAGCGCAGTGTGCCACCGCTGCGCAACCGCTCTCCACACTACAGACGAGACACGGCACCACGTACTTTAATCTTCTTCTTTGCGATTCTTCGTAGCACGATGGTCAGCCTCTGGACATCGTTGTCTTTCAGCTCGGCGAACATAGTTCCATCTTGTTGATTGCTACACGGATTGCGATGTTCATGGTTGAAAATAGTCTCTGTGTCGTTGGTTATGATTGTTGTACAGTACAGCAGTTTACGTTGTGCGGTACTTTCAGACTGAGTCACAAATGTTTAGGCTGCACAGGCGACGATGTTGATGAAGATGATGAGTGCGGGACGTAGTGATCCTCTGGATGACGTGATCTAGATTTGAGATCGGTGCATGTATCACAGCTGTACAGAAGATACTTAAGAGTTGTTTTCCCGAGAATTATCAACAAATGAGTTAATTAAGCATGATGTTAGACGATGTTGTGATGAGCCAGTGAAATGTGACACGCGCTGTAAGAATTCATAACATGGGTTTGTGTAATGTAATTATTATTATTGTTGTGGTTATACAGTACATAGTTTACGTTGTTCTTCGAGACAATGATCGAGAAAAGAAGGGTCGCTTTGCAAAGCGAGTGATTGTTGCTCAAGTCGGGATCAATCTGGATTCCGTCGTGATAATTCAGGCCAAAGACACGCTGCCCAGGCTATTTGTCGTCACTAGATTAAATAGCTAGATGTGTACTATTAACGGCAGAGAAATACCCAGTGAGCTTGCAAGCTCTTTACAGAATTCTCGTGAGGCGACAGCGCTACTCACCATCCATTGTCAGAAAGCGCTTAATCCCGTACAGTGTCGCGGTGAGCCGGAGCCTATCCCCGCAGACACAGGGCGCAAGGCAGGGATATACCCAGGATGGAACGCCAGAGGGATAGGCTTCGGCTCACCGCAACCCCTGTGCAGGATTAAGCGGTTTCTGACAGTAATGATGATTGTGACATTGTTATCGTGTAACCATAACAGGCTGATAGCTACCCCACTTTACCCCAGGAAGCCTCCGAGTCTCACGACCTCTAACTCAGGAGGGCACTCCGGATTTTTTTTCCTTACGTAATAATACTTCGTGTTCTGGTTACGCGACAGACGGCGTTTGCGGGCAGTGGACAGTGACTTGGGCCGTTAATCAATTAACCATGCCCCCCCGATGCCTAAACACGGGCTCGTGTTGCATGCGGGCCGCGAAACTTGCCCCGTATCTCCTTGCTCGGCGCGACAGCCCAGCCGCTCTAGGCACAATGTTGACAGGCACGCGTCAAGAGCCATTCATCCATTTGCAGAAGCCGCTTAGTCCTGCACAGGTCCGCGGTGAGCCGGAGCCCATCCCGGCAGACACAGGGCGCAGGGCAGGGGTATACCCAGGATGGGACGCCAGTTAATCGCAGGGCACCTGGGGCGATTTACTCAGGAGGCCATTTAACCTGGGAGCATGTCTTTGGACGGTGGGAGGAAACCGGAGTGCCCGGCGAAAACACACGCGGACACGGGGAGAACATGCAAACTCCACACAGACAGGCGCACCGAGGCAGGATTCGAACCCCTGGACCTTGTTGCTGTGAGGCGGCAGCGCTACTCACACTTTGAAGCCGAGCTGAAAGACAACGATGTCCAGAAGCTGACCATCGCGCTTCGAAGAATCGCCCACGCGTCAAGATGCTCATAATAATAATAATATCAATTTATATAGCGCCTTTCACCCGAGGGTCACAATGCGCTGCACAAGGGCCGCGAAGAGGACGGCATGTCAACAACGAAAGAAAAAAAACAACCAATAAAAAACAAAACAATAGAAAATAAATGATTAAGGCTGCCTCGAATATACTGAAAGGTCGTGAAACTGGCAATCTTAAGAGCGGCAATAATCTGCCAGCGTCCCCTAAGATGCCCGTCACTTCCTTGAAGACAAACACGGAGGGAGACAGGGAGGGAGGGTGAGCGACAGGGAGAGACATAGGGACACAGAGACAGGAAGACAGACAGACACGAGGGGGAAACAACGCCAATCAAAATTAAACAATCAACATTGAAGCACAAGACACAAAGACACACGCAACAGCAAAAAAAACGCAGCCACCCACAACAACAAAAACACAACTTCCACACGCGACACCACGAGGCGAGTTTAGGCAAGGCAGGACTGGGCCAGGAGTAGGCCGCGCAAAACAGACAAAAAACCAAGCAACAAGAGCATGGGAGACAACAAAAACAAACACCGCAGTTACACAGAAACAAACCACCAGCCAAAGAGAAAAGGAACAGATGAAAAATGGACAAAAGTACAAACAAATTAAAGCTAAAGAAATACGTTTATCACAGGGAGCAGAATCCCAGGCGTCCCCGCGTGCTGGCAAGGGCAAGGCACGTGCTAGGCACGCACCAAGTGCGGGCCGCGTGCCACGGCTAGCCTGAGATAACAGCTCTGTAGAGCAACCCATCATGAATCGAGCCGTGAAAACCTTTATTACCTAATGTGGCCAATTTCTTTCGTTGAGACTGAAGTCTGTTTTGTTAGATTGACTTGGGGCAAACAGGCGTTGCAGGGTATGACGCGGTGGCCCTAGCGTGGGTGAAGTGCCCTTAGAGGCAGTTTGGTGACGTCCTCTTCCGGCCTCGTTCTCTGACACAGGGTGATTCACTGCTCGCTTCGAGAGCTCCGAACGGAAGTTTCTCGGTCTCGTGACGTGAATCCCCGTTGCGCGATCGAAATAAATCTGTTTAAAAAAAGACAACTGATTTTAAATATACTCGCCTTACATGACATGGACAGTTTATAAAGCGCGGTGATAGAGTTGCAGCGCCGGTGTGTGGGCGCCCATGCGTCAATGAACCCTGTGGCCGTGACCTTGTTTGAAAGGGGGGGCATTACAAGTGCTCAGGGGGAGCAGGACACAGTCAATGTTAAACAAACTTTAAACAAACATTAAGCGCTCAACGGAATGAGTAAGGATGCCATCTGCTCTTGTCTGTCGTGTGTTCCGCTCCGGCTGTCGCCCGGTGTGTATACG
>JAZEWU010000049.1:3015592-3043283 GCA_036362915.1 Geotria australis | reverse complement strand
GAATTAAAAATTAAAATATTCATACACGTTTCCGTTTTGTCTCCGGCGACGGGTTTCCCCCGACACGGGCCACGTGCGCGCGGGCCGGGCCAGGTGACGGACGTGACATTTATTGCGCTCTCATCACGTGGCGAGCCCTGGGTTCAAGGCCACACATTGGGGCACCAATAAGAAGACAACCACTTGGCAAACTGCTGTGAAATGCAAGCCATCAAACTTTAACATGCTACCAGTGTTCCAATACTGTACACCATTATGTTACACCGCGTACATTTTTTCTCTCTCTCTCTGCTGATATGGCAAACGTGTAATGAATATTAGCCTACAAAGTGTCAGTTTTTTTTATATTTTCTCTTTTTTTGTAAAGCAGAATATATGTATTGAAACTGCCGAGAATAACCCCTACACAAAAATATGTTCACATAATCATATACCTCATATACACAAGGAAACAAAGTAATCTGATCAGCATACAAAGTACAGAAACATCTAGAAAAAAAATACTAACGTTGAGTGAGTTGATGTGACGGGGTCACATGGCAAGATTTACCGATTACTGGCTACCAGCCCTGATTTGTATATTTACACTTCAACCTATGCGTCGGTGTATTCGTTTACAATTTGAAACCTAGGTGTATATGAGACTGAACGTTTGTTAAATAGAAAATCAGGATCTAGGGCACAGTTGATTAGATGACTTAATACATCACTAATTGCTAGATTATATTTTCTCAGGAAATTATTTCTTGTTTTGCATGCTGAGTGATCAGGCTAATGACCTTACAGCGGACAAACGATGCACTGTGTGATGCATTAGTTTAAGTTATTTTGGGGTTTTTCTAGTCTTAGTTTAATATTAGTAATGCGAATAATCACATTAAATTGTTAGAAACTTTAAAGTACCCAAGAACCTTTTTTTACGAATGGTCTGACCACATTTCAAAGGACAGGCGCATGCTGTTTTTATTTAAATAAAGATTAATTTTTACATACCTGTTTTATTAAGTTATAAAGGGATTATTTTAGCATATACCCAAGAGCAGAGAATGTAATCAGTGGGAAAGAAAATGTGATTTACGAGTATTTGAAGAAAAAAAAAATACATATATACACATTTAATATACTGCTATCAGATTATTTGCTTAACAAGAGTAAATGTTAAATAAGCATGTGGTGTAAAATGACCCCCTTCATCTCTTGTAAAGTGTGTCATCACAAATAATGGGGCTGGTGCCAGTTTGTGCCAAATCTCAAAGACGTTGTCGGTGCTATGGTACACAAGAACAGAAGTTGTCTGCCACAATTTTTCTTTTTTTTTTAACTCTGCACACTCACTCCCATTCGCACTCGCACGCACGCCTGCATGCTCCGATACAATTCTCCCTCCCTCTCCAAAACACCACCCCCTTACCGACACAGGCACAGACGCCTGTCGTTTCAACAACAAAAACACATGCCTTAACGTTTATACAGGATCGAACTTTACAGTCCCCGTTTCATGATGGCATTCCCCCCCCCGCCCCACCCCAGGTTCTTACGCACGGTCACAAATTCCAATTCCGCGTCACTGCGCCGGAGATGCTCCTGCGGTGTTCGATGAAAATCTGTCGACAACAGGCGGGCACACAGGGATGACATGTAGCGATTTGCCGAGTCATCCTCGGCGCCTCGTTCCTTCGAGCCGCTGTAATACAAAGACGGTATATGCCATATATTTTCTGACTTTGGGTACCGTGGAAAAAATCCTGACACACTAAGGGCGCCGTGAACCGAGAACGTTTGGGAACCACAGCTGTAAAGGTTACACCACAGTTCGTACGTTCGGTCGTGGTTATTGCACTTGAAGTTCTGCGTACATCTCTGCACACAAGATCATTGGCAGCCACGAATGTCCCACATGAAAACACACCCAAGCAACTGGCAGCCTTATTCCCCGAGGTCTATATTTGGGTGCATCCAGACGAGTTAGTCACCACACCGTCTTAACATAAATCTACGCTGCATGCGATGATCTATGCCGTAAATTATGCCGGCATATATATACACACACATGCCGATGACCATAGTGATCAGAATGTGGTCGACCGTGACAAGTCTCGAAAGCTAAGCAGGTTTGGCCCTGGATAATGGTTGTATGGGAGGCCACGATGCATAACACTAGGGATGTGGGACTGATTATATTTGCATCGCTTTGTGACCCTCGGGTGAAAGGCGCTATATAAATTGAAATAATTATTAAATTATTATTATTATATTTCGAGTATTGCAGCAAAACCAAATATCGTACTACAATTTTATGCTGTGATGTCTATGCCCCCCACCTTCACCAAAACGCACTGATCGGCACGGTGAAGTATGGTCAGATAACCCGCACGACCCAGGGGAGGCCCTCATCCAGCAGTGGATTGACACGGGCTGCACACGTACGTCTAAAACAAGCGCAAGACGTTTGTTTACGAAATGCATGTGAAACATACATCCATTGATGGGCATGAGTTTCAAGTGACTGCATGCACGTGTCGGATGTATCTCAATACCTTCTGACTCTGTCGACAAGCTGGGAGATAAGCCGGTCGGATATGCCAGGACACGCTTCCTCGGCCAGGCTGAAGGCATTCTCGAGCTCCTCCACTGCCAACACGTTCTTTCCGCTGCTCCTGTGTTTTTCTTTCAGCTGCAAAAGGCGACGGGGAAAGTACGGTCAGAGCACGGCGACGAGCAAGCTCGCTTGCCTGGCGTCATCACACAGCAGGCCCCACAAGTGGCGTCGGCGAAGAGAGCGAGACGTGGTTGTATTGAAGTAGGTTTTTAACGGATCCGTGTATGAGAATTACTTTTGAAAGAGCTGCCCTTCCGGGATAGCCCCAGCGAGCGAGGGGGAACGCGCACCGCGGCTATTCCGAAAGAGCAGCCCTTAAGAGCGATTCTCAGAGGTGTTCGTGTTCTGGCCACGCCGTGCAACCAACTCTCTCCGAAGAGAGAAGGCAGTCTCAGCGTCGACTCAAACAGGACAGATAATGAGGGCGAATGTCTTAGAGAGCGGTAGACGTGATCGTTACCGGAGCGGACAGCAAGTGGGGCACGTGTAAAAGGAGTGCGAGACGGCACGACAGGTAGGCAGGGGCGTGCACGCGGAGAAACCTGAAGGCGGTGCGCGGGCACTCACGTAACGCGATCCTCACCTCTGCAAAGAGCGGGTCGATTAATGTGGCCAAGCACTGCGATTTCTGCTGCTGCACAACTGGTTCTTCGACCTGGAGGGAGTTCAAACACAAACGAAAACGATCTCATGAAACAAGTACTTAATTTTATCTGTCTTGATGTTATTGACATGCCGTTCTCTCCACAGCCTTGTGCAGCGCTTTGTGACCCTCGGGTGAAAGGCGCTCTATAAATGCTATTATTATTATTGTTTTAATAATTGCGCTACCCACCAATTGCGTTATCGGCAACACTCGATGAGAAAAAGACATTTCCAACACGAACGCTGTGAGTTTATCACCCTGTCACTCTCTGGCAGTGGAAGTTGTCACAACTACTTCTGAAGAAGTTGTTAATGATCACGAATGGTAAATGTTGATTAAGTCGGTGTGATTCTCAAGGTGTGGCGTAAGCCCAAACTAAGCAAGACATAATAATTTTACGCGATGGGTTTTCATGCAATCATCGGTCACAGGGCTGAGCATCAACACTACACTTGAGAACTGGGTTTAAGCACAAGGGGCTGCCCAAATTCACGCCCAGGATCGCAGTGGTGCTGCTGGCTCAGTGTTCGGACACCTAAGCCATCTGGCCACCTCAATACACGATCTCTCCAAAGTAGCTTTGTATGAACAAGCGTACACTACTTTGATCTTTGCAACCGTGGATACACCGTAATGCGGATCTGCCATAAATCCTGGGGTCCGCTCATTCTGGATGCCAGAGTACTGGGCAATCGGTGACGCGGCGAGACCAGCAGGGGAACGCATGACAAAACTAAACGTCATATCCACTGTAACAGTATTTTCTAACTGCTGTGAAATACAAAGGCGGGCCAAAAGCATTATAAAATGAGACACAAAACAAGGTCGCTTTGAGCTAGTTTTAGGTTTAAATTGAAGACCCATAATTATGTAATTATTGCATAACAGACTAAGTGCACTGGAGGGGAAATGATGCAAAAAAAAAGTCTCGTAATGGGAGACTGTTTACTCTAAACATTCCCATTCTTAAAACTCTTCAGCCATGCCCTGCTGTTCACAATCTCTCTAAGTTTTGTCACTACTGTCATCACCGACATGAAGCTGTAAACAAGCTAATGCATCCCATAAGCGTGCATCGAGAAAAGAGCAAAAAGTAATTAAGTTAAAAAAGTGACCATGGCTACACGGGCTTGGCTATTTAATATTCACAGAAAACAAGTTAATTTAGCCTATGACCTCATCACCTAACATGAGCCCGATCTTCGAAAGTTAAGCCTGGACAATACTTAGATAGGTGACCAACTGTGGGTTAAAAAGATGTTACAGGCTGCGAGGCTATAGCATGGGTAGGGGGCAGCACGGTGGCGTAGCGGTGAGTAGCGCTGCTGCCTCACAGCAAGGCAGGTCCCGGGTTCGAATCCCGGCTCGGGTGCATTTCTGTGTGGCGTTTGCATGTTCTCTCCGTGTCCACGTGGGTTTTTCGCCAGGCTACGGTCAGGGCTTACCGGGGCAGCTACTGGTTCAGGTAGCTCGGGCGGTAGTTTCTGTGTAGCGTGCTCCACCGAGCCATTGTGTATCGGTTTCTTGGGCCGCTTTATCGTAAAATTCCAGTCGGCCGTGTCGGAGTTTTGTCCATCGGTCTCCTCGCTGTAAAGAGGTAGGTCCAAAAAGTATTAATGTCCAATAGGAGAAAGCAGCCAGCGATAAAAGTCATTTCATGTATTTCATAATGGCTAAGGGACGCAATTTTAATGGCTGCTTTAATACTTTATTAGGCAATAAGTGTACAAAGTTAGAAATGGTGGGAGACATTAACGACAATCTTGTGTTTTAAAATAGAACGTAAAAAAACATTGCGTTCACCCAGAGGACGTGTTATACATTCGCAGGAGCGGTAAAAGACAGTCCATCAATAAAGTCTGAAGTGGACTGACTGGCGAGCACAACAAGATGCACACAAAACAAAACTTACTCGTCAGATTCTCCGGAGCTGGAGTCAACCTCGTGGCCTTCGGCTTTCCAACGCTTGTACCTGTCGATGAGCTCCGTCAGGTAGGACGTCTTTTTGGCACTACGCTGGATAAACTTGTGCTTAAGTAGCTCCTTGGCCGTTGGTCTCTGTGACAACATTGGGGGTCAAGGGTGAGTCGAGGCGCAAAGCATTCCTCTGGTAAAAATTCGCACGTGTTATTTTTTCTGCCATTCGTTTGTCTAAATGTTATACATATACAGAAAAATCAATTGTACACTTATACCGCAAACAGCTGTATAGTGCAGCAATGTACAGTCATAAACCTCAGGAATTTACAGCCAGAAACTGCGCTGAATTATGTCCCTCGTCAAAAATCCAGTAAAACTTCGATTTAACGTACTATTGGGTGGGAAAGGGTGTCTGGAAGTCCGTTAAATCTGGATGTTAATTTGGCATTATATACGGAGTAATCGCCATATCTTATTACAACCTATAAATTATGAACTTCATGAAATAGCGGAACACATTTAACTCGAAGGCTTTCATGACCAATGTTATCCATAGTATAGATATTTTTTATGAGTTTCGGTCACGTGAAAAGGTGTGTAAGTGTTGTGTACCCGTCGATATGTTGGAAAGCGAGCGAGTGCACAATACTTCAAAGATGTTCCGGGGTGTAACTTCCAGCGAAACTACGGAACATCTTTGAATTAAGTATTGTGTGCTCGCTCGTTTTCAAACATATCGACGGGTACACAACAATTACATACCTTTCCACGTGACCTAAACTCATAAAAAGAGCTATACTATAGCGTAACACATGTCTCTAATAAAATAAAAAAATAAAACATTATTTCCAAGGCAGACTGCTGTCTTGGAAGTAGCAGACAGTGTCCGTTGCTTCCGACATCCGCTGAATAGACGTTTAACTGCAGAAGTGTATCTGTGTTAGGCGTGTGTGCACTGCTGATAACTCACAAACTGGGGATCCTTGTTTAGACACGAGTCCACAAACTCCTTGAATGCCTTGCTGTAGTTTCCCTCCAGTGTGGGAGGGTTGTTCTTCGGAATGAGGAACAGCACTCGCATGGGATGAAGCTCCGAGTTGGGTGGCTCCCCCTTGGCCAGCTCAATGGCTGTGATTCCCAGAGACCAAATGTCTGCCTGTTGGGTCACGGGAGGTGGGCAGACGAAATTAGTTTCACGTTAATTTACTAGCAACGCCCAAACGCGTTGGGGTTGATTGACCGCGGGCTGTACAAACGAAAAATGATAAACATTTGAAACGTGAGACACTGTCCTTTTTAATTGTCCCATGCGGTCACAACGGCAACCAGTTGCAATGTAACTCACGCACTGTCCAGAAGATATTTCCTGAACGCTAAAGGAATAACCAGGAACTTTATCTATAACCTCAGATAAAAATGAGCTCCGTCTCTATGACTGCAACCCAGAAACGTTCAATAATCTATCCATCCATCCATCCATCTTCTAACCCGCGTGTCCTGGTGAGGGTCGCGGTGGCAGCAGTCCAAGGAGAGTGGACCAGACATCCCTTTCCTCAATAATGTTGTAATTAAATGTTTACGTAGATTGGAGGACGGGGTGGAAGCCCCCCACAGCACGTGATCCCTCCTCCAGCATAATGATATTATCAATTTATTTATAAGTTTGCTATAAGTTCCTGGGTGCCTGGCACAGAGCTGGAGTTAACTGGTATTTGAGCCGGGTCATGTCCATGACCACCGTACATTAAGATAAACACATTGTGAATTGAGTGTTATCTCTATCGGCCTCAAACAGGTAAACATTACAACGTAAAGCCACATGTTAATTAAAGCCTTAACAGGATCTAAAAAAAAAATCCACACGCAACTGTCCAGAGTCCTGCTCAAGATTACACCAAATGAGCTCATACACTCACGTTATCAGACAATTCCACCCAAGTGATTGGACGTCCGCATGACCAGGCAACAGGCCACGTTAAAGAATGCAGCGGTTAGGCAAAGGTTGGACGCAGCCAGAGTCCGCACTCATTTCGCAGCTCGCGCTTACTTTGAAATCGTAGGCGGACTGTTTGATGACTTCGGGAGCCATCCAGAAGGGGGTGCCCACAAAAGTGTTGCGCTTGATCTGCGTGTCGGTCAGCTGGCCGGCCACACCGAAGTCCGCCAGCTTCACGTCGCCTTGCTCGGACAGAAGGACGTTGGCAGCTGCGCGGGTGGGGGAGGTGGCACAGTACGACACATCGCGCACTTAGATGCTGATGCTGCTTTCACGGCCCCCGCTGAACTTTAAAAGGAGTTCAAGCCCCTCATGTCTGTCTCTTTCTTCCTGTCTCTGTGTCCCGATGTCTCCCCCTGTTGCTCACCCTCCCTCCCTGTTTGTCTTTAAGGAAGTGACGGCCATCTTAGGGGACGCTGGCAGATTTTTGCCGCTATTAAGATTGACAGTTTCACGACCTTTCAGTGTATTCGAAGCAGCCTTAATCGTTAAATTTTTGTTGCATTGGTTTTTATTAGTTGTTTTTTCTGTCGTTGTTGACATTCCGTTCTCTCCGCGGCCCTTGTGCAGCGCTTTGTGACCCTCGGGTGAGAGGCGCTCTATAAAATGCTATTATTATTATTCAGTCTGTCGGCGGGTCACGCGTATTGACATTGCGAGGGCTCCTTCTATGGGCACGCGAGGAGGGGTAACGCACAATGTGGTGAGCCGAGCGTACACGTAACATTCACATTACCTTTGATGTCTCTGTGAATTTTCCTCTCAGAATGGAGGTAATCCAAACCTTTGAGGATTTCCCTCAAAATAGTCGCAATTTGATGTTCCTCCAGTGGACCGGGCTTTATCTGAAACGAGGAGAGTCAGAGTAACGGGTTTTTAGCTTAGCTGTCCGGACACACGCGTGTTACATAACAGAGAAGCCATGCCTCGAATCTATCACAGACAACTTGATTTTACTGCCGTGTTTATGCAAACTGTAACCGCAGAGCATCGCTGTTTCACCCTTAGCTTATAACCATGCCATTCTTTGCCCGGCTCAACATTGCTAAAGTTTGTTCCTTGCCATAAATTATGAATTAAAATCCCACTGCTTTTTTTCTTCTTTCAGCAGCACAACCAAATACGTCCTGTTGATTCAGCCTCCAGGCAAGTGCAAGTCCTCAGGGCTCAAGTATTACCAACATTTAAACAACGTGTGTACTTTCACGAGACAACTGGCATTAACGATAAATGAAGGCACATAAGGAGTTTTAAACCAAAGGAAAAACTGTGGTTCGAAGGGGCTCTTGCCCTTAACCAAAGAACATCCATGACGTGTCCCAACAGGATAATTATGATAGCCTTTCCACGTCTTGTTCCAGCTTTCCACAGGATTACATTAAATCAATGTGAGAAATTTACAACAGATCCCTTTAAGCCACGCCGTCTAAAAAGAACATTGGCCCTCTTTGAAACATTTTTGTATTTGCCTAAACCGCTTAAGACTTGCCAGGTCAAGGGCAGACCCTCCTCCCAGGTACTCCATGATGATCCATAGCTTTGTGCCCTGCGAAGAGACACAGGTGGAGTTCAGCAACAAAACAAGCCAGCTAGTAAACCGTTTTTTTACGAACGTGCAGTCAATCGACCAGCACATTCGACAGATGCGACCTCACAACAGGTGTGGCCACGCAGTGTGTAATGATACTAACTTCGGTAGTTTTTCTATTCACCACGATGCTCCCAATACATGGAATTTCTCCCCACGTTTAAGAATTATTTTTTCTGCCGTCAGTTGGATATTTTTCCTGGTCGTTATATACACGTATAAATGCTGCTCGGTTACAACTTGTCCTGTTGAGTTCCCTGGCTGCCGTGCTCACTTCAAGTTCCTCCCATTCTTTAATCACGTGCTTTTTCATTACAGTCCTCTTTTGTTGAAGTCCCTGAGCAGCACCTTCCTCTTAGCACTTGGTCTTTTAAGCTCGACATTATTCCTTATACAGCTTCTTTCACCAGCCCTCCCCGCTGACAATATGCCAAATGCACGTAAATGCTTTTTCTCAATTGCTGCATTGAAACTTCTCCCCTCTCTGAACTAATGCTAGAACTAACGCTAGCACTTCCTAGTTATTCTTTCTCTCCAGCCGATCAAGAACAAGCCGATGATGCAAACGCACCTCGACAACCATTTCTAACCCTCTACCATATGCGCAGATGCCCTGCACAGGAGACACGTGACGTCAAAGATCTGCCCTATCAGTCTCCCACCATCTGCTCGTAGGTATCGTCTTCCCCCTTGGTCAGCGGAGGAAGCGTGGAGACCACACGAATGCCGGTCTCGGCAACCGGCCCTCCTCCCCCATTCCTGCACACGTGCTCCGGCAAGGGCTACTGCTTTTACCTAATCGTATCCACAATACTTCGGTTCACCGCCTGAGAACTAGAACGGGACGATCAAAAGCTGCTTTGGTCAGATGGGGCTACAAGACCGGCCCAACCACCTGTGAATGTGGAGAAGCAGACCATACTATGGAACACTGCCTTGTCTGTGCTCTACTACCCAACTTCTGCAGCTCAAAAGACCTTGCGGAGTTCAATGAAAATGCAAGGGGCTGTGTAAGGAAATGGGAAACTGCAATTTAACCATCACGCTTCGAAGAATCGCAAAGAAGAAGAAGTTCACGTATGTATATGTGAGCAAAACTCTATGTACATGCCATACACTGTATTGTCTTGTTACCCAAACCACCCTTGTAATTGGTTTAAACCAAACATATCTAATGGTGTATAAAAATAAAAGATTTGGGCGACCAACCCATAGAACACTCTATATTTGCTGCAGGTCACACGCTAGCCAGCCAATCAGAAGGCCCTCCCACACTGGGAGAGGGACTAGGGAAGGGCTGGTGAGGCAAGTGGATGGGGGGGGGGGCTGGCCTGCAATGACTGGGACTTCCACTGATGTATGTATAATAAATTGACAAAACCAAATTTTATTTTCCGAGTGACAAAGCATGACCTTTGTCACGGAACGACAATAAACATTTAACTTTGATGCCCCGACAAGGAAGCTTTCAGCCTGACAAATTAACGGACAACTATATAATATCATTGCAAAGGAATGTTACGTTTTTAAACATTAACCTGCCAATAAAGTGGTGTGCCTGATGGTGCACGATGATGGTCTTTTGCTATTCCGAAAGAACAGCCCTTGAGATCAATTCTCACGATTCTATTTAAGAAAAGATAAACAAATATACTTGCACGTTTCAGCACCAAATATTGTAATGGGATATGTCAGCAAATTACAAAGCTGACCGATTTAATACCAATGTAAGACCCTACAACGAAAGTGTGGACACTCAGCTAAACTTCTACGGATGGAAATATTCGTAAACTAGTGAAAGGACCCAAGAACGACGGTCCCTCCCTATATCCCCAACCTTCCCACTCCTAGGTGACACCAACAACAACAACCGCCGTTTGCCACTAAGTGGTGGTGACATCACTACAGCGCCCGTGTCAGGCCAGGTGCACCTCGAGGCAACGCAGTGTGTCGAAGGCTCGCTGACAGGAGGTCATGGGACACACTCAGGTGCCACTGACTGACTGAGTGACACTCCCTAGGCCTATCCACAACCTGGTTCCCTCCACCCCGCCTCCTTGTCCCCGCCCGCAAGACAGGCCACTGAGCATAACCCCATGCCCAGCACGCAGGGAGGTACGTTATGATTGGCAAGCCGGTGCGTGGCCTGCAGCCAATCAAATACGTTCTACCGATCAGTCCTCAAATTCTTTAACATATACAGGATGTAGCTTTAAGCAATCAGCACATTATTGACCGTTCTATTGGTCACAGCAGCCAAAGCTCAAAAACTGTTTGAGGCAGCTGATTAAATAATTACTGTCAGGAATTCCAAACATTTGAGAAGGTAGATTTAACTTGAGGTATTCGTCAAATAACGTTATTTCTTACTTGTTTCATAATAGGGGGACTGTGGATATATTTAACTGTTGCCTCACTGTTATATTACATTTTATCATTGCTTGCTGGGTGTAGATCTCTACATATCTGTTGAACATTGCAGTTCTTATCAAGTCCCACCCAAATCGATTTTAGTGCGTACTTCCGGTGCGTGCAAAAGTACTTTGGAATTTACAATGTAACAAAAAAATGCATGACTGATGTCAGCTTGTAAAGAACAGTAGTTGCACAAACCAAAAAGTTGTTCAAGTAAATGTTGCAGGTCGCCGCTGCCCTACGTCTAACCCTGCCTCACGCACACTTCATACTCTATAAGAAACAACCGTTTACTGGCTGGCTTCCTGCCTGGATTCCTGCCTGGATTCCTGTCTGCCTGCCTGGCACACGGCTAAGTGAGCAGAGACGTTAACCATGCCCTGACATCATTCAAGCCGAGGAGGCTATTGCGTGCCAGTATCTTGCCTCAGGTGTGTTGAATTAAAACGATTACTATACAGTTACTCAATACAGATTACGAGTAACAATCACTGTCCCCTAGTGACAGGTTAATGCCGGATTGTGGGCCAAGGTTTGAGTCACCTTGTGCCCATAGCGACAGCTACCACTAGGGGCACCTACCGCTAGGGGCACCCTTTTAAATTTAAAATGTTTAAGTTGTGATGCAAGTTGCTTATGGCATTTAAAGAGCTACGAGATGCCGAACGCGATACAGGCGCTATATGCAACAACACATCTGTATTTTCGTATTGTGTGAAAACAAAAACAAGAGCACACCAAACGTACCTTGAGATAGGAGCCGAAGTAGTGGGTGACGTAGGGTGAATCGCACTGGCTGAGCACCGTGATCTCCTGCTGGATGTCCTCAATCTCATCCTCCGCCTCCTCAAGGTCGATGATCTTGATGGCCACGACCTCCTTGGTTCTGTTGTCGATGCCCTTGAAGACCTCGCCAAACGAGCCTTTGCCAATGCGCTCTTGCTTGGTGAACAATTCCTCCGGATCGGCACACGAATTCTGCAGGTGGGTAGGTGGGGGAGAGGCAACGTGTGGGACGGGGTGTTATCGTGGGCCTTTCTAAGCAAGCTTGACCACACGTTAGGCAAACTTGACTTTTCCCATTGCATTGCCACGGCAACACACAGCCCACTGCAGATAGTTGCCGACAAGTGTTCCGCTTTGCAAAGCCCGTGACATAGCCTTCTTCTTTGCAATTCTTCGAAGCACGATGGCAAGCTTCTGGACATACTAAGGATATGATTGCCAGTTTCACGACCTATCGGTATATTCGAAGCAGCCTTAATTATTTATTTTTTCTTGCTTTGGTTTTTTTTCTTTCGTTGTTGACATGCCGTTCTGTTCGCGGCCCTTGTGCAGCGCTTTGTAACCCTCGGGTGATAGGCGCTATATAAAATGCTATTATAAATATTAGTGTCTCTTCCCACATTTTGGAAGTGGCATCGGGCAAAACACTGTGCTGCAGTGCTACAAAACTACCTTTATAATGACCCTCCCACAACACTACCATTGCCATGTCCTCTGCATGCCTTGTGTGCCAGAACAGGTCCGACTGCTTTTTAAACGTTCTCATGGATACCGCCGAAGGGTGTTGCGAGGACTGCGAGCAAATTATAAAAAAAAAATCTGCCGACTTGCTCGTGGGCTGATCCAAAATGCATGGGGGTCATTGCATATTTATCCCATTGTGAGTTTTACAAACCGAACACATAAACTGTGCCTTTAACCATGGAATGGCAGCATTGGTTGCTCCAGTGACCTTTAAATAACCTAGGGGGAAAAGCAACCTTAAGTCAACAAGCTCTGGATTGTAAACAATACAAGCTTGTTGATACACACGGAGGCTCACAAAATCTTGCTTCTACACAATGGGCAACGACATACCTAAATGCAAATACGATTTCAGAATGACGTTTGGTGTCATTTGTCCCATGCTCCACAAGTCCTCAAGTGTTCCGTGCGCCAAAGAGGCTCTTGTAACCACAGTGGCCATCAGTTCACAGATGGTTGTTGCTATTTGACTGGTGGTGGTGTCAGTTTGCAAAGGGGAGTCAAAAATCCCCCCCCCACTGTTGTTATGGGAAATTACAGTGCGATTAGCACTTCTAAAAATAACACGAATTAAAATAACAAGCGACACACGTTTTCGATTATATAACTGAAGGATGTTATAAGTTTAGGGTTAAAGCATAAGCGGCTATAATGGCAATACAAAGCGGATAAAAAAACAGATACAGGGGATACTTTAACACCAGAATATTTTACCCATAAACACAAACACACGGCTATTTGAACTTCGGCAATTGTTTAGAGCAAGGGTGGACAACATATGGCCCGTGCGGCCAGGTCTGGACGAGCAATACAAATCTATCAAAATGCATTGAAAATAAATTAGATTTGATTTTTGGCTGATTTTTTTTTTGGGGGGGGGGGGCATTTCGGAGAGGGAGCGGGGTTCGTTAACATTTTGTGGCCATTTGTTTTCCTAAATTCTGGAATTGACCCTCGTTACAAATAAGTTGTGGACCCCTCGTTTCGGGTCTCCTCCTCCACCGGAAGCAAGCGGATTAAACTTCCCAGGCCCTGCCACTAGCCGCAAACACGACACGCTGCCATGGTAGCGGGCGCCCACGGGGGGGTGAATTGACCATCGTCTTTGGAGGTATGATGTAATCGGCTAGCGAGAGCCAGGAAGGAGGGGGATGGGAGGAAACTGGGGAGGTGGAGAGAGGCTGTGGTGGAGGGGAGAACGACAGGAAGGGAATTCAGGAAAACACTCACTTACGTATTCGCGAATGTACACACAGACCTGCCACATTCCAAACTTGAACTCAAATAACTCGCAGGTGGGTTGCATCGAAGGCGGCTGCGAAGTGTTTAGAGTTTTGGAGCCAGTTCTTTTTCCCGAGTGCAACTGCCTTTACGTGAAGGCAACGCACTGTGTAGTTACACAGTCTAAAATGCAGCTGCATCGCAAGATGTTGTACATGAGCAGTTGGCGAAATTGAGAATCGCCGATGCCTCCGACACGACAAGGGAGGCGAATGAAAGAGAAGGAACGCTCGACACGGCCTATCCTTAAAGCGCAATTCTCACACGTCCAGCCGTGAAAACCCACATCAATACAATTGACGTTTATTTTTGAACGAGAGACGGTCAATTATAGTCAGAGGGAAAAGGTCTTGAGCCCGGCCTTCAACAGGAGCAATGAGTTAATATCACGGGCACCTGAGGGAGTGTAGGCCCAGACCCTCGGGGCAGCAGGGAAGGAGCGACCTCCCTCTGAGCAAAGGCCGACTTGTTTACAACTGGTTGCGCTGTGTATGCAGTTACCAGCATTTAATTCAGTATCGAAAACGTAATATTAAGATTGCATCACTGGGTACACCTTTGCATGCGTCATACCTTTCGGATACGAAACGTAAAAGTTATCCGGATAATACTTTAAACAAACTTAAACTGCGAGCAGAATCTCTCTGTGATGCAGCAGCATTTGTTCTGACGAGGACTGCTTCGTGCTGGAGAGAGCAAGACAACCAGGCTTCAGGTTATTATGAGCTCCAGGATAAATTGCTACACAATATGCACTCAATCAGACCTAAACAAGTGACGAAAACAGCCAAGTGGTGAGTTTGCCAAGTGCACTGAAAGAATAACCTTATTTATCCAGACTGCTGACAAGACTAAGGTGCCTTCCTTAGCCAAGGTGACAGTATACTGATAACGTAATCTTCTTGTGTTTTTTTCTCCACGCCAGATTTACCAAAACACTCTTTGAAAACTCCTTCTATTACATACGCACGACACACCCTCGTACGAGCCTTGGGTTTATATTTCTCCTTGTAAGGCACGTCAACAAGCAAGAAGACACCGGTCGCAAAAGGACCCGAACTAAAATGTGAAAAAGATGTACATTTACTTCGCACTGTATTTGAGCCATCCACATGAATGCTTATTCACATCAGCTTCTGGCGAGAAGCCAAGGTATTCGGTGCCAAGCCTTAGCCCTATGCACACTTATTCCTTCATGGGCTTTATACTTCACTCACTGTGCTGCCACACCCCTGGTGCGGGAGAAAGGCTGGAAACACTGTACGGAGGCCTCTGCCAACCCACACAAGTTCTGCAAACACGGGCATAAAACTATCACGCTGTACGAAAATAATGCCGAAAATAAACACGTTGTATTTGTGTACTCATCCACCGTTCAAAAGCTGATTTGGCCAACGCTGATTTTTATGTAAGAACGAAACGGAATGCAATATTGCGAGTTCCTTTTAGGTTTTCTGCAAAGACTTGGTTGTTTTTTTTTACTGTTTAAGCAATTACAGTACTAAACCCACCTAAGGAACAGGTGATCTCAACAATATCCAACGGAAAGTTGAACTCAGCTCGAGGAAGTGCTCGTTTACTGTAAACCTTTCTACAAAACCAACTCCGGTGCATGCAACTTGACTGCACCGCCGTACAGTACATCTGTGGCGGTGGATGCTGCTTTACGGAAATGTTGACTTTTAGACGAAATTAAGCAACGGAAGTTTCATTACTGGCACTTTTCCGAAACTTGGGGGATGATAAAAGGTTAGTTAGCCACGAGTCCCCTCCCAACACAGTTATAGCCCCCATTACAAACCCTGTTTGGAGAAACGCTTTCTCATGAGCACAGGGCCGTCAACGCGTGGCTGTGTCACGCGCCCGTCTGGCGAGTGTGTCAAGTGCTGGAGCGGTAGCTCAGTGGTTAGCGCTATGCTGGGCTACAAATCTCGCGACCCGAGTTCGAATCCCGCTCACGGCCACCAACACCAGTGACGATTTTCTGAACCGGTCCTGGGCCTCCCCTAGGTCGACTCGGCCTCAAATGAGTACCTGGTGCGGTGTGTAAACAACGCCACCAGGGAGACAAAGGCGACCGGGCATGGTGCTGGTTACCAACCCCCTCGTGTGCCGTGTCGACCTTCGTAGGTGCTCGCTAAACGGCACTTGCCCCTACAGTCTGTTAAGGCTACACGGGGATCTTTGTTTTGTTTGTGTGAGGCGCCGTGCCCCTGCCTGCACACGTCCTCTTTTGTTCATAGGTGCTCCTCCGATACGCAACACGTGTGTGTGCGCGCACATATATTATATGTGACACCAGAACACGACACTATCCAAACTCCGAGGTCAGAGGTCATCCGCCGGTCACACGAGCGAGATAGGCCGTCTTGCGTTCAGCCGGGTGTTTATATGACAAAACATATATAAGTCTCTAGTTTGCTATCACAACGGCAAGGACGGAAACCCCCGACTGGCTACTAACCACAGGAAATGCAGGGCGATGTTTCACACCCACCAGTCCTGGCAGTCCCATGTCTAGGCTTGGTTGCAGTCGTGGCGACTGGCTTATCTTCTGGTCACTGCTGCATCCTGCTTAACTTACAGACTATAACTTAATTTGCAACGTCCATCGGGTCATGCACGACATTGTCCTGCGTACTTGCAACGTGCGTCTTGTTGCCACTCCCGTCACCCTGCTACAGTGAGCATAACCGACAGGCCACATTGAGTTTTATTGAGCGTTATGGAGCAACTGAAGTCACAGAGGAAACGTTGTTCACTCGATAGATTGGGTCAAAATATGCAAAATGTATAGCCCTGCAGCCACACGTGATCGATTAGTGTTTACAGTGGGTAGTTACTATGTACGTTTAGTTTCCTACGTTCCACTGTCAGTGACTTCATTGGTGTGTACAGTCCAAATATCACATTTTTTTCCAATGATTATCAAAGTTAGGAACAAAGCACGAAGGGTACTGCTTATTTAACCTCTGATCATTAAGGGTTAATCTGCACTACATTCTGGTCACACCAACTTCAAAGGGCAGTTTTTGCCATTCCAACCTCTTGGGACAGACATTATCACAAGATCCTGAGCTCATCAGTGAGCGGAATGTTGGGAATCTTATGAAATGCAAAAGTGGCCAAAGCTAGTTGTGTGATGCTTTTATCTGTGGATGAAACACACAAGGAAGCCCTGGTTATCCGTGGGTATACTGAACACAAGGAAGGTCTATTTTAGCACCGCTGCTAGTAAACGTGCCCAACCCGCATTTTACAGCTTAGATGTTAATCTTCAACACCACACACAAAAATCACACTTTGGTCGGCATCATTGTTGAAAGGTGACGTCGGTGTGAATTATTTCTAACAACTACCTACAATAAGCAAGCATTTAATGGAATTACATATGGCTGACATTAACTATTTTGAAATATCATTTACAGTATTCAAACAACTAGGAAAGCCCAGCTTGCTTATTTGGAATTTGTCTAATAGTACGTGGAGAATAATTATCCTTTATAAGAACACACTTTCATAAGGAGACTATTTAAATCACGAAATGTTAGATGTAAATTCTTATTTACATTGGGCCACGTGTTCATCATGTTTCCAAGTCCAGTACAGATAGTTGTTTTGGTTGGAATAAATTGCTTATTATCTAATTGCACATCAACATAATAATAAGCACGAATGTTTCCTGCAAGGTACACCAAAGAGATTAAGAACATTCCACATTAAACATAAAAAAATATACTGTACGTAAAACACTGCCGTGGAAATCTCTCATCAATTACACTTTTTGAGGTGATGTCTTTACAGAGACCAATTTCTTGAGCAAAATATTAGTTTGAACGTGAAAAGGGATAAAACACAGTGTTTTTATTTGCTTTTAAAGTTCTAATATTTAAAATAGTACAATACACTTCGTTGCATTTTAAAATTATGCAACCACAACCAAAGTAATGACTTTTGTAACGTACCATTACTAATTCTTCCAACTCAACAATTTCTACGAAAGGGTTTCATTTATAAGCATCTCGAAAGGAAACATCACAATCCATGATAGCGTAGGCACTTCTATAAATAAGAACCCTGTAGCCCATATATATCGACACTCTGAACACCATAATTACAAAGTACTGTACTTCACATTAAGCCACTGCAGTTAGTGCAACAAACACAGCTCTCTTTGGCAATCCACTGCTGCATGAATGCCACTCCACAACTTGCAGGTCGAGGTTATTTGACCGTACTCCACACCGTGCCGGTAAATGCGGGTTGGTTTAATGTGGGGAGATAAGGCAATGGAGCATAGTGCAGATAAACAATGAGCTTCTACGCCCTCCTGACAAAGTAGCCTGGCAGCAGCCTATAACACCTGTTTAATGAATTGTGGTCGCCCATGCAAACACTCTCCATTCTCAACCCTGCTTAGCTTGGAATTATTTGTCATATGTTGTCCTGTGCAATACTGTGTTACTGTTAATACTTCATGTTTATGGTTTCAGCCTTGCACAATTTAATGCTGTCCGATGTGTTGTGTTGCCCTGTGGTTTTGTACTCTGTTTGCATTGGTTAGTTGGAACTTTAGCTGTATCCCAGGAATCCCGATACCAAAGCTTGCAAGCTCACTGGGTATTTTCTGCCATAATAATAAACATCCATCATCATCATCATCATCTCTCCAATAACTGATGGGATCAGGCCCATTTTGGGTTATATGGTCAGACGTGGGTGGTAGTGCGTTAAGACTTTAAATGGGCGCACGTGAAAAGCATCGCTGCTGCTGCTGTTCCACAGGACACGGTTCACTGACGAAGAAGAACCCAATATCTTACATTACAGCAGCCATATTCAGGCAATGTCTAGACCAATATTACCAGGTGGGTGTCTTGTTAAAAGTCTGTAACTGTTCAACTCTGCGATATTAGTTTAAGGTAGTGAGTGTGGTAGTGAGTTTCGCAGTGGCTCAAGACAACTGCAAGCGACGAAGATGGTAATTTAGGTGTGTCCATATTGTTTATTTTACTCCCACAAGTTCTATCGACCTGCAGGTGTGACAGACTGAAGCCTGTACCTTGAACCCCACATAAAACTACAGTGTAATGCAAAGTAAGATGTTTTACATCCTTAACTGGAAACCGTATATGACTTTTCGTAAGGCTGACCAATGGACCCCTTTTATATGTGCCAACGTTGGGTGTGCCAGATTCACACTCCGCATTCACTAAAACTGAATTCTGACGTTATTTATAGTTTATCTTCCATAAACATTTAATGTTATCATTTAATAAAAAAATTACTGAGAAAAAAGACAGTCGGCTTCCGAACAACATCAACTTGTCATTTTATGAAACTTAAATTAATATACTAACACTTCTGCAAGGTGGCATATTCTAAATGAACAAGAGTGAAACATTTCAGTCCCTCTGGTGATACAATGAACTGTCATGATTCATAGTCATGCTTCAACTTAAGAGCCATTTTATCATCGTGTTTAATTGCATCACCACCAGTATGATCTTTTTTTAAACATCAAGCCTCGCACACACCTTAATGCAGGCGGCTTGAAATTTACAATAAAAAATCAATCAAGGAATACATTCACCATCATTTCACCAGGACTAGCGTTGCTTAGCTTCAAGAATATGCACCTTTGACTTGCAAATCAAGAATAATGTCAATTTTCGTTGCTTTCATTACCTGTCTTTTTCACGATCCTTGCTTTCTCATACAGTTGTTCTGTTGTATATACTCCTAATGAACACATGTGTCCAAAGTGCAGTGTTTTGGCAGCAAACGTCTTCAAAAACATTCGCAGGTGCACGCTGTGCAGACTTCACATCCGCTCGCTCCAAAGCAACTCCCGCAGCTATTTGTACATTCAAAATATATTCACACGTACACTAGCTTCGGAGCAAGCACGCTGGGGACAAGAGTCAACCGCCCTCCTGAAAAGTCTTCCCATCCCATAGATTCTCGACCCAAGAGGACTCTCAGTTCCCACCATGGTGCTGACAGATTGTGTGCTTAAGCCATGCTCAAAAACATAATGTAACCCAACAGCCCCCTTTAAAAAACGTGGGCACACAACGTGAACAGCCTACAAAACAGAGGTGCAATAAATACCGCTTTCTGGACCCCAAACGAATCAGTCATTGCACCGACAGTACACTGCACACAGAAGCAATAGTACCGAGGTAACAATACAGTCAATTTCTGAACTGTGGACACAGCGAAGACGCATGCATTATGAAAGTTAAGATTAAGAGCCTAATGGGTGTTTGACCAGGTGTCTCAGCGGCAGAGTGAGCGGCTCGTGATTGAAATATTGCGCGTTCAAATCTGCTCATCAATCCTTCAGGTGGGTCGATAAAATACATACCATTCTGTGATAAAGTAAACAATGGATGTCATATAGACAAACTCACCAAGGTACGAGGAATGCAGAATTTACACCACTGACTCGTGGCTGTAAATGAAGATGGCAACGTTTAAACAAAATCCAAAAAGTATGCAAAGAAGGAAAGAAATAGATGCTAGGAATTACACTGGAAAACAAAAAGGGGAACCTATCGGAGAACATATGCAAATTACTAAAATATAGGCTTCAGCTGGAAAGTTTGATGAAAGGGGTCGTGGCTAGCGGTCGAGACCAAGGACGAAGTGGCAGCTAAAGGAAGGAAAATGCCGGAGAAGATTTTCACTGCTGCGATGCAGTGACGTGAACAGCTCGTGCGCGGGAGCTAGACAGATCGCTGCGTCGTGAGACCGTGGGAGCTGGGGAAGACAGGGATAGTCCCTCATCCAACAGAGGAGACACCATGTCTGCGAATGAAAATGAGGTCACGAAAACACTATGCTCGCAAATTACCTCTCAGAAGTCTACACGAAATGTAGACAAGTTTATAACCGAAACAAGTGAGTATTAAATCACCCATTTAGTGTCTTGTAAATATTTTCCATCAACGCCAGCTGTTGCGTGGCAGCTAGTGTAAACTTATGGCGCGATTACACCCATGTCGTATTGTTAAAAACCGTGACAAAATATCAACATATGGACGCTTACCGCTTGCAAGATGGCACTGGTATCAGACTGTCAATACAAGTAGCGAAGAATAATAAAACAGTGTCGTTTAATAGACATCATCCTTTGATGTTCATTTGTCACGCGTACAAATTATGAAGGCAGTTAAATGCAAGCCGTCTTTTTCACCATTAAGCTGGTCAGTGTGCAGACTTTGTCGGACATAGGCTTGACAACACTCGCATAACTACTGAAAGGTAGCTCAAAATGTTACAATCACATTTTGGCCATTCAATCCAAGCGTCATGCATTTGGATGGTTACTGGAGAGTATCCACAACAAATGTCAACTATGTACTTGGCATGTTCTACAATGGCAGTGTTCTATAATGCAACACTCTAAAAAAACCAAAAACCTTACCAAGGGATTTCTGTAGCTGTCAATTACTTCTGCTGCTGCTCACCAGTAGTCTGAGTGCTTGGTTCTTTGCAGCATGAAATCAAACTGATATACACAGAAATTGCATATCGGAGAATTCCCTAACAGACTGGTTGGTATGTGCAGGTGCCTTAAAATAATTGTGTTTTAAGAGAGCACGCTAATTTTGAGGCATGTGGAAAATTGCCGACAATTAGCGATTTGCGTGTGCATACCAGCGTGAAGTTAGCAGACTACTTTGTGTACCTCCTTGAGAAGACATTACACAATAAGTCAGGTCTGCACCTGCTCACCATAAAACAATTCCCACCATATACACACCGTAAAACAACTATCCAATGTCCAACACGGTGAATTCGTCCATGTACTTACTTGCTATAAGTAGAAACTCACAATTAGTATCTAGGAAAATGAAAAGTGATGACATGTTGGTGATAAGAGGAAACAATAAAGACGACGTCCAATGTTTCCTGCCGCCCCCAATCAATTTCAACCCTAATGAATGCTTTTTAGTGCAATTTTCCAGCAAAGTACTCGCTGACTGCAGATCAAAAGTGTACACTTAAAACTCTCAATCTATTATGGTGATCTACATTGCAAATGTGAAAGTTTTACGGATAGTGCTGAGCAAAAGCCAGACGTTCGTTTAAAGTAAACATATTTAGAAACTTAAAACACTTTTACTTGCACACAGTATATATTAAATGATGTCTCTGTACACGACCTGTACGGCAAAAACATATTTGTCTTAGAAATATTAAAATAACCATTAGCGTCATTAAGCTTTTTCCACGTGAAGATTTTGTGCTATTGCCTCCGTCTTACTTTATACAATCACGCGATTGTGCAATTACATATCTAGGTAGTTACTCATAGACTGCAATAAAACATTGGGTGGTAAAAGTGTTCTGGCTGGTCAGAATAAATGTCCAAGTAGTATGTCATAAATGGAACCATCGGGGATATACATTGAAAGCAAAATAAAGAATGAAGAGCTTTGAACATTTCCTTTAATCATAAGATTTGTTCGATATGTTGCCCATCATTATTCTTACACGTTTGTAACATTTCAAGAAATGTACGGTCAACCATGTTTAAGATGTCAGCTGTTACTTCGGAACAAGCACCGCTATGGTTCCATTTATACGGGACACCCTGAAGATTGGAGTACTGCAAGAATAATGTATCCCATCTGGTTAAGCCACAACAACCCCCCAAGGGGTGCAGCACAGGTGTGGGGCAATGTGTGAGTGTTGTAGGACAACGGTTCTCGATCTGAATTAGTCAAATGCCAATCTACCACATAGTTTCTATGGTAATGTTCGCAAAACACGGCACACGGCTCTCAATACAACGGTAAATTTGTCCCATAGTTAACCTTTTCAGATCTGACCTGCCACACTGTTCACCCTACTGACTCGTCCGCCACGCTTGCCTGCATCAAACGGTAAAAATGTTGTTGTAGTGTGGAAAACTGTTACCGCTACCCTGGTGCGTGTGCCACTGACCACACTGTGGTGGCCTTGTGTCCGATACAACGGTAGGATAATGGAACTGGTTAAAAAAAACGCATCTTACCTTACAAGGATCCTGACATTTAGGAATATTTGTAAAAACACCATGCACCCACCCACTTTGAATGAATATTCGATTTGGGACACCTTTTCTCCCCATCAATGTTTAAAACAAAGGGTAAAGGAACGTGATAAACTACGTGTATAACTTCGCATAGACGAACGCAATCCTGTATATACTAGTTGCCATAACAGTCTATTAGAGAAAATATTGGTCTTGCATGACAAACCTGTGGGAAGCCAAATGTGTTTATAATTTCACAGCGTGCTGCACACACTTCCATTAAATAGAAAACATAAAATGCTGACTACTTTATCATCGTGGAGACATTAATCCAATGCCGTGAGATTATTCAAGGGCACATAGCCGTAGGTTTAACACTTCGAGGCCGAGCTGAAAGACAACGATGTCCAGAGGCTGACCATCGTGCTTCGAAGAATCGCAAAGAAGAAGAACAGTTTAACACTGTATATTTTGATATGAGCTATTGTGCAAATATGTGATTTGATTATAATCCATGATCAATCATCCACTGCTGGATGAAGGCCACAACAGTAACAACCCTGGCCATTTCTGTATAGTATTATTATTGCATACTTTCTGACAAGATGCGAGAGCCCTCTCTTAAAAACGTTGCAAATTATAACCCTCTCTGGAAGGGTTTAAAAAAGTATCTAGCAAAACAGTACGTTGGCTCAAATTAAAAAAAGAATAACAATTCTTCAAAGAGGTCACAAGTACTGAACAAAACAAAAACATTTAAAAGGGAACCAAGCCAACATGATGCCATCCGATAATTATAGTTTACACATAATTAGGGCGAGTGCGTATTAGACTGCAGTCTACTGCTGTTGTGTTTCAGAAATATGGGAACAAGCTTTAGGCCAGGTGACTAAGACGACTACTGTACAGTATCTGGGTGTAGGCTGCCACACTTAACGTGTGACTTTTAAGCCATAAAAACGCCATCGAGATTAATCATCTATAAACCTGCCACTGCCTTTAAACCACTTTTGACCAAGAAACACCCTTCTCACATTACATAATGGGATTTGTATATATATAAAACGCTTCATGCGAGATACATTTTTCAGTTCTTACGTAAGCCACGACAAGGCACGCAGTATTAGAGCGATCACGTTGTATCTTAAACTCTAGTCTTCGTTCGGGCTTTTGGGTTATTGTTCCCGCTCGACAATTATGTACTGTACACAACATTCCAGGCAACCGAACAGCGTGACGCAACTGCAGCAATACGCATGACTCGTTTCCACAGATTAGGCAAGCCGAACAATTCACTGACTTTTTACGTTCATCTCAGCCATCAGCCAGCGCCACAAGCGTGTCACAACTAGTTGTATCCCATTAAGCGGCGGAGGATATATCAATTAACCGTCAATTAGTTATTTATTTGGTAAATAAGTTCTTCTTTGTATTTGGCAACGACGGTGCCACATAAGTGGTGTCCATGTAGCTAATTAACGAGACTAGGTTATTGGACAAACGTACCCTGTAGGGCATTCCTAAAACCGTTGAGATTTTCCTTGGAAAAGCACTCATGTTCATGCATTTTCTTCAAGACAGTACCCTCTCCCAAATCAGTCACTAAAGGTGTGAAACCTAACACAGCCAAACAAACGCCAAGGGCAATTGCCTACCGACAAAGGTGCAGCAGTAAAGCAGTTTTAAAGCTGCCATTCCATTTGAGCTAGCAGCATTGAAATTGAACGTAACAGTCCGCGTAATTTTGTTCAAGCTGCCGCTGACATAAATAAGCATTGGAAAAAATCAGCCACCTTTCCAGAAAAGACGAGACGTATTGCACTAGTTTGTGGGTGTACGTGTGTGCCATTTAAACTTCCTGCTTTCTATGCGGGCTTATATTTTTTACTGTGTGCACAGCGTATACAGTACCGTACACGCCGCCCAATATTGTATTACGCGCACGCTGCATTTACGGATAGCAGCCAACCCAGGAGGGGTGCTGTGCGGCGTTCACGTTGGGATTTACAAAGAAAATAATCACCTCCGGGGGGGGGGGGGGAAGTGAAGCAAAAAACCCAACACGGTCACAGACACAACGAGACACACACAAATACCAAGGTCCCCCCCCCACGTAGCCTTTTGAAGCGGTTGGACAAAGTGTTTTAAGCGAGTTACCTATTGAAGCTGGTAAGGCATACGAGGGGGGTGGTAGCCAACAGGAGGCCTTGCCGCCTTTGTCTCGCCAATGTTGATGTTGACACGCCGCATTAGGTACACAATTAAGACCGAGTCGAGGGAGGCACGGGGCCGCTTGAGAGATATATTCGCCGCTGATATTGGCCTTGAGCGGGAATCAAACTCAGTTTTCCGGGTTGGTAATGCGTTCACTATTAAGACTACTGCTCCACATACACACCAACAGATAAATAGGTAAAGACCCCCCCTCTCTTTTTCATGTTGTAGACTGTAGGGACAAGTGTCTGCAGGCACGTATCGAGTCCAGGAAGAAAACCAAAATACCCACAAACACAAAGGCATACTTTGTAAAGCGACAAGTACAAAACTCGCACTTCAGACCAGAGCCACATAGACGTACACACTAAAACACAGATACATTACACACACTACAAGACACACGAAAAACCACTCACAATATACAGACACAGCGACACATCAGACAAGACATATCCACACAGCGTGACGAGACGTGCAACTCAACAACCACACACACACACTACACAGAGAAACGAATTCACGTCTTTGCGGGTCCCACCCATAATGTCACAACACATCTCGTCCTAAGCTAGAGACCACGACGATTGAAACACCAACTCGACCGCGACGCCGTTACCCTTTCCCGAAGTGTCTAAGCTCCGTTACCTGTACGTTTAGGTGCGCCATGGCTGGCAACACCAAACCCCCCCGGGCCGCGCGGGGGCGAGGAGGTAGAAAACCGGCGCGGCCTGGCTCGCTCTGCGGGCCTAGACGAGGGGGACGCCGGCAGGGCTTCTAGCCGAGGCACGGAGGCGAGGCGGAGGCCTAGGCGCGGCGGTGGCCCTCCGACGGTCGTCAGGCGGGATGACCGAGGAGACGCCCGCGGGTGACGGGGGAAGCTCCCTGGACGTCGGCGTGGGCGCTTAAACCGGTGGCACGGGCGCCGAACGATACTCTAGCGTCCGACAAACTTCGCCCTCTATCGCAATACACGACCGCGACGCGGCGCCATGATAGGATTCATCCGCCGGGTCGCGCTGGGCGGAGCACGCGGGGCGGAGCACTCGCGCGGGGGCCGCGCCGGGATGTAGCCCTGCGCGCGAGAGAGAGAGAGGTGGGGGGGGGGCAAGGGGCGATTGACGGGGGGGGGAAGTAGTGCGGCGAAGTCACCCGCCCCCCGCGTCACGGTTCCCGAGAACGGGGTGGGGGAGTGGGTGAATCGGTTGCTTTCGATTCAAGGACGCTGGGATGAATCGATTACCACCGCACACTCATGCCGCACGTAAAGTATAAAATGCGAAGTTTGTACCCTTACCGGCAATAAGAACACAGTGTTGAGATGTTTAAACACATTAAGTGAACACTTTTTTTTACAAAGGCTCCAACGTGCAGGTAGCCACATTTACTTGTGGCGAAACCATGCAAAAATAAATAATAATATCAATTTATATAGCGCCTTTCACCCGAGGGTCACAAAGCGCTGCACAGGACTGCAGAGAGAACGGCATGTCAGCAACGACAGAGAACGGAAAATCGGCAATATTTTTTAATGGGTTGTCACGGCTCTCCCTCTCTCGCTCGACACGGCTATCCCGAAAGAACAGCTTTGAAGAGCAACCATCACGAATCGAGCCGTGACAAGCTACATCAGTACATCGTACTGTACTAAATATGTAAACAGACAATGGTACATGTCAAACGCTAGTGTATGGTATCATAAAGGATCGACAGAATTAAAGTGTGATTGAGATGAGCGAGTTGACAAAGGCGTGATGGATATTGCCGTGTAACGTCTATTCCCAGGGTTAACTGCCAACAACGCCTGTAATTATAATGACTGAATGAAGTGCCGCAAATCCATTATTAAAATGTGCATCCGAGCGCTGTCCTGAGATGCCATCACTTTTATAGGCTTGCTCCTAATTCATCTCTCACCGACACGAGCACGTGCCCTGTTCTGACTGAAGCATAACGATGCACGCTTTAAAATGCACATCCTTAACCGTGGGAAGCCTCGAGGTCACCTGGGTCTACTTTATCGGTAAACATTAGCCAAGATTTACTATTGTACACGCAAGAACGACTTTTATGCTCGAGAGTTTAATTGCAATGTTATGGGACGTTAATTCCGTTGACCGTTTGCGCAATATTGCACGATACCTTGTAATTTGTAGAAATAAATTCAATCAAGAGTTTTATAGTAGTGCGCTATAACCCGGTATCCGTAATTGTCACCTCTTTAGATTATAAAGGTTGTGAGTTAAAATCCTGATGAGAGTTGACAGCCCATCATCACTTTCGTGGAGATAAAAATGCGTACTTTACCACTCATTTCACCAGCAGTAGTGTGAGCAAGTAATTACAGGGCTGTACCTTTATATACCGACTCACCTTTGTTGGAATGCGGAGTTCACATGTGGTGACGAACCAGCGTTCGGATCTCACGAGAAACCGGTTTAGCTTGGTGGCTGTCTGCTTCTAGAGCTATAACC
>JAZEWU010000049.1:2997616-3008886 GCA_036362915.1 Geotria australis | reverse complement strand
CATATAAAAATTTACACAGCTAAAAATACCAACCGAAACGGATTCAAACTGCCCGCCGTTTAGCCGACGGCGCGCGCCGTCGCTTTGCAGTTTACGGGGCTCCTCGACCGCCGCCCGCCGCCGCCACCACAGTCCGGCCCTCTCTCCCCCTCTCCATCAGAGGTTCTTCATGCAGACTTGGCAGCGGCTGACGCGCGTGCGCAGCTGCCCGGCCTTGATGGTCTCGGAGGGCGGCGAGTCCTCGAACTGGCGCGCCGGGTCCACCGTCGTGAGCCAGAAGCTGTACTTGTTGGCGAAGTAGTGGCACGTGCCGCGGGCGCCGTTGCACTCGATGAACGGGGTGGCGCGGAAATCCTCGAGGCACGAGCCGGGAGACGCCAGCGACTGGCCGCCGCCCTCCGCGCCCGCCGCCGTGTGCTGCGCGGGGGGGAGCACGGGGGGAGCACGGAGGGCAGGAGGGAGGCGCAGGGAGATGGGGAGGAAGTGGGGGAGGGAGGGCAGTGAGGGAGGCGAGGGGAGTGGGGAGAGAGTCACTCACAATCGTTCGAAGGGCATGGTTGCTGAACCGTGGGAGCAAGGAGCCAGCCATGCCCTCCGATGGACGGGCGAAAATATGACAGGAACACACGCACACACACCACACAGCGTCTTCTTTTAAGTAAATTATTTTAATACCCCCTTTCCCCCTAATTGTTACCATGATTGTGGCAAAGAGCACCGTGTCCTGAGACGCAGAATACATTGTGACCTCTTACAGAGCGGAGCGACGCTCTTCGGCAGAGACAGGCCTACATCCCACTGGGTGGAGACCTAGAGGCCAACCCAGGACACGCTGGAGGGATTATATCCTTCGGCTGGCCTGGGAACGCCTGGGAATCCCCCCCCTAGGAATAGCTGGAATCTGTTGCTGAGGAAAAAAGGATGTCTGATCCACTCTCTTTGGACTGCTGCCAGCGCGACCCTCACCAGGACAAGCGGTATTGAAAATGGATGGTTGGATGGATGGCAGAGAGAGAGAGAGAGGTTTGCCGCCGCTCACCATGAGGAAGGAGTATCCGATCCAGAGGCTGCGGTACCCGACGGGGCACGGCGGGATGCTCACGTCCTGGCTGTGCACGGCGATGGACTGCGACGGCGCCTCGCACACCGAGCAGCGGCTGATGTACTGCCGGATCTGCTCGTCGGCCACAGGCATCATGGGGATGGGCGCCGTGGTCGACAGCCAGTAGGACTTGTCGTTGCGCGACGCGTAGTTGCACACCTCGTTGATGTTGCAGTAGACGAACGGCATCGTGCTGAAGCGCGGCAGGCAGGAGCCGGCCATGCCTAGCGACGCGCGCGCGGGAAACGCGACCGTGAGACACACACACAGCAGCGTCTTAATAATAATAATTTTACATTTATTACGCGCACATATTCATTCACTGTCGAAGGTACTCATTCGACGAGAGAACGACTCAGAGGTGCGAGGAAAGCACAGAGAGGCGGAGGAGGCAGCCAGGCGGTTTAGCCGGCGCCATAATAATAATAATAATAATTTTAATAATAATAAATAATAATTTTACATAGGCTCCAGCCCACCGAGACCCTGTACACTACAGGATTAAGCGGTTTCTGATAATGGAATGGATGGATGGGATGGAGATCTTGTGCCGCATTCAGATTCGCAAAAAAGCGGGTAACAGCATCATCGGTCGTACGCACCCAGGTCCTGGTTGTGGGACTTCTCGCTGCCCTCCACGTACAGCAGGCTGAATCCGTCCCACACCTTGGACATGCCCACGGGGCACTGCGGCACCTGCTCCGTCTGGCTGTGCTTGACGAGAAGGAAGCCCACGTTCACGCCGCGGCCCGGCATTCCGGGAATGCCAGCACCGCCTGGATTTCCCGGAGAACCTTTCGCGGGAAAAAAAACGGGAGGGAGCGCGGTGCACGCGAGGGAGCGGGGCAGGGGTGAAGGGATTGATCGCAAAGCTCCGAAGTTTGCGAACGGTTAGAGGATATTCTGACCGGGCCGTGATTTTAAAGCGTGATGTGAAGCAGGCGGCGCGTAGTATTTTAGGGTTAAATAAACACCACGGTATTAACCGGGTAAAATTTCAGCCGCGATTGTTACGGGGCGCACACTAAGCTTGTAGTGATGCACCGAGAATTCAACGAATAAATAGTCTTATGCTCACGATGTACAGGTTGAGCCGAACGCGTAAGAATTAAATCTTGAAAATGTATGCAAAATATCTGCCCGTGATATACATTCTAACATTACCGTTTACACCGATTAAGTGAACACGACTGTACAAACTAGAAAAAAAATGGACAAATAATTAATTGGCTATGTGACAATTCACTAATCAATAGGTACCAAATACAAACCCTCTTCGAAACATCACTTACCTGGTGAGCCAACCTGGCCAGCATTCCCGGGGATGCCTGGGTCTCCAATGTTCCCCTCTCGGCCTGGCAGGCCATTCAAGCCTAGCTTTCCTGGATATCCTGGGTTGCCCTTTTTGCCTGCCAGATCACAATCACACAGTGCAACACAGTCAGCTTAGGATACCCGAATGAAAAGCTGTGGACGTTTAATCTCGCATGGAATTTCCAAAAATCAAATGTAACGTTAAACTATTAAACAGCTCTTTTATTATTAGATACCCATATATACCGTGCATCCTTTTCAGACTGAAGTGAGTTTTAGGAAACCGCAGAAAGGCGGAGGAGGCAGCCAGGTGGTTTGCCGGCGCCAACATATTGCCACACAATGCGTCCTATATATTATGATCTTATCGGCCAATTAATTAATGAGTGGGGATTTTTTTTTAGTTGTTGTGGGCGGAAACTGGATAACCCGGAGGAGACCCACGCAGAACAGGGGGAAGAAGACATAAACTCCACACACAAGGGCGCCCAAGGCAGGAATCGAACCGCCTCGGGCAAGACCATTCTTTCTGTGAGGCGCAGATATTACCACTCCACCATCCTGCCGCCCAACGAACGGACAATTCCGAGACATGAAGGAACACGCAAGGCCTTTAGCTCGGTGAGTAGCGCACCTGCACTTCCAGGAAAGCCTGGTCTTCCGGATTCACCCTCGTCCCCCAGGGCTCCTGGTCTGCCTGGAATTCCGGGCAGCCCACCAGGAATATTGATGTTTTCCGGAATTGGAGATAAGCCAGGGGGGCCGGGAGGTCCTGTTGGTCCTGTTTAAAACATCGGGCGTTAGTACTCCACCTCGGCGTAAATATGTCACGTCACGAACGTCCTAAAGTCTACATTTAAAATATATCATTAGCATCAAATTGGAGAGTAAAAGTAGCAAAACAGCTAAGCAGATAATGTTTGTCGCTCGACAAACAAAATGTTTTTTGTTACTAAACCCATCAGCCTCATGGCCTCCTGGGAGTAAATAATTTTAGCAGCATTGATCTAGTACTGTACAGCCAACACTCTGGACCGATGAGACACACTATGTCGAGACCAGTTTTGTTCAAGATAGTTTAATTTACTGTACTATCTTTTCGTATTATTAACATACATTATTAGTACAGTAATGCACATATTTGCAATAGGTTCCTTATGCATTAGTAATGTTAAATATCGACTGATATTATCTAAAGGTATGTTTGTATATTTAAAAAATATATTGTTAATGTAAAAACAAGCCAAACAGAAACATTATTACTGAATGCCACTGTTTATACATTTTAGTGTTACTATTTCACATTAACTGGAGAAAATGCCTCCAGTTTGTTACGTAACGTCTAAGACTCTAAGTGTTGAGATGTCACTATGATGTTTTAAGCTGGATTAATATGTATTTCCTTATTGTCTTCTGCAAGCTAGTACAAGCTAGTGGTGCAAAGATAGTCAAATCTACAAGCATATAACACACTTACACAACAGGGGCACACCTGTGTAGGCACTGGTAAAATTTATGGCAAAAAAACAGCGGATTCCACGGCCAAATTCTTACCCTTGGGCTTCTCAAAGCCACAAACATGCATGATTAATTATTGATCTAATTTTACAATAAATTATATATATTTTAAAAAGTCAAGTCGAAGTGATTTTCTGCTCAAATGAGCATTGAGATGGTGCTCATCTCCTGTTTGCAGCCATGAGACAGTGGTGGAAATATCACATTCCTATGGCAGAAGAGAGTCTATCCATAGGAAAACCACTGTTGACTAGTCCACGACAAAGTTGTAACCATTTTATCGACCCTGTATTGTGAGCCGCTCACTCTACAGCTGAGCCACCTGTCCAGATATTTTACGAACCAGCTTCCAGCCCAGGTGTGTCGCTGTTCGTGAATGGGTAAACCTGGCATGCGTGCGGTGTGTATGTTTTGACGGTGTCCTCACCTACGCATCCTGAAAAATCCCACAATGAGAACGACCACACGGAAAAGGGGGGATTGATGGATGGATGGATGGGACAGAGGTCGGACGGGCAGAGGATGGACACAACATGCATTTCGGGGTTCAATTGGAGACAAAAGAGACACGGTGAGCTGGGAATGGGGACACGCATCGGACAAAATTGCATAGAACGGCCGCGGGTGAAAACCTGAACGAGTGCGTCCTGCCACGAATGTGTCCTTTCGTAGACGGAACAGCGCATGAAGCTGCGACTGCATGCGTTTTGTTGTTTGCGATGGGTTATCCCAACGTTTAACAGAAAGTGTTCGGTTGTAAAATGCCCTTCGTAGCAGACTACACTGTACCGGTTATCCCGCAGCGTTCTAATGAAAAAAAACACTGTTGGCTTAAAATGAATAAATCCTTTTTAAAGTTATCAGGCAATACTTCGAGCAAACCAGTAACATTAAAAATGAAACGTTGCTTGGATGCATTCCAAAAAACGTACGACTAGATTGAGATAAGTGTCAATTAGAGTTTGTTTTTACATATGCAGTCAATATATTGCCTGATTTGACTTTCAGAAGTTCAAAGGAGTTCCTTTCACCAAGCAAGCAACCGATTAGAGGAGCACGATAATATTTATAATTGTAATTTTTCTTGCAGGAGAGTAAACCCGGTGAGAAAAATATATCCGACAAAAGTTCGTCAAACACACCTAATTACCGATTCTCTTTTACGACTGTGCGGGGTTAGAGGAACTCCTTTGGCATCTTCTGTTGCACAATAAGCGCAGCACACAAAACACAATGGTCCAACGAAGGAAGGGACAGAGACACGGGTAACATCATGGCACGACAAACATCAACAAGACGATGGCACCAGGTGACGACGCTTCTGCAAATGCCATGACAGACATGGCATCATCATCGCATGAAATCGAGCAGAGGTTTCACGCGATGCACAACAAGGATCACCGGACATGCCGATCAACGCGAAGCAATGGAACGCGTCACAATAAACACACCGCGTGTACATAATCATTACATCGGCACATTGCCGGCATGTTCGGTTTTGTGTGGGAGATGAACCGAGTTGGTTTTTTTTCTGCTTCGTCGACGCTGGTATTTCCGCGCGGAAGTTCCTTACCGTCACCGCCCTGGGACCCCTTTATCCCCGCGTATCCTGGGTCACCCAGGAGGCCCTCTCTGCCGGGGAATCCCATTTGGCCGGCGTCCCCCTTTAGACCTGGTGCGACACAGGGCATCACGAACCGCGGCCGTGTTAAGCGTCGCGCGCGTGTACGTGTGAGGTCACGCGGTGGGGGTTCATCGCACCGCGCTACGAACTCGGTGGCGACCGGACCTACGGTCCCATCCACATCCAAACGTAAAGCATTTCAATACCAAACTTCAGTACGTGTTGGCATGCACCCTGAATATCCGTGGAGCATTTAAGCACGAGCTAGCAGCTAACAGGGTAATTACATCAGCTTCAGAGTGACCCTCCTCCAACTTGCATGGGAATCCCCCCTGCCGAAGACCTCCCTCCTGGCTCAGAAGCACCATGGATTCAGTGGAAGACCCTCAACCGCCTGAGAACTAGAACGGGACGATCAAAGCTGCTTTGGTCAGATGGGGCTACAAGACCGGGCCAACCACCTGTGAATGTGGAGAAGCAGACCATACTATGGAGCACTGCCTTGTTCTGCGCTCTACTACCCAACCTCTGCAGCTCAAAAGACCTTGCAGAGTTCAATAATAATGCAAAGAACTGTGGAAAGAAATGGGAAACTGTCATATAACCATTACGCTTCAAAGAATCGAAAAGAAGAAGATCAGGCATTTAGTGCCACTCAAAATCAGTCGGTTTAATGTCTGACAGCATCAGCAGTGGTGTTTATCACACAGCAGGGGCAGACAAACGGACAAACTGCGCGATCGCGGGTACCCTTTTGGCCGGAAGGACCCGGAGAGCCCGGCATCCCGGGAAGCCCGTCGTTCCCGCGGAATCCTGGTGGCCCATTTCCGCCCGGCACTCCCGGAATTCCCGAATCTCCTTTCTCGACCTGCAGGGACGGACGTCCGGGCGCTCCCGGAGGACCTGGGCGGCCTGGACTCGCGAACGACGACAAGCGATTCGTCTCAAAATTCGTCGGGAGTTGCTGTGAAAATCAGGGGCTTAGTTTGAGCTTTTGAACTGGAGCTAGCTGGGGCTGAGCTCCGGAAAATATATCTCCGCCCCGGAGGGGCATGAGCCGGGGGAAGGTGGTGGTGATCCAGGGCGTTTGGAGTTTGGAGGACCGTAGAAAATATTCCACGAGGAGTTAAGAGGTATTAGTCTGCCGGGAGGGGGCAACGATTGCTATGCGTTATCGCCACGAAGTAATTTCTCAGCAATATTCCACAGATGGCCTACTCTTGTGAATGACATCGGGGGATTGTGAACGTGCTCCGTGACGCAGACTACAAGTAGTTTTATCACCGTTACGAGTAAATTGCCCGCCCTGCCGTCGGCTTGTTCCAAGCGTATACCACGGTTCCTCTGATGTGATGAAGGTGGAAGAGTGCTTGAAGTCACCGGCTGAGCTCGAGAGTCTCACCTGGAGGTCCGTCCGGACCGCGTGATCCCACATCGCCGGGTGGGCCGGGACGATCTCCGATTACAAAGCTCGGTCGACCCGGAGGGCCCGGGGGACCGGGCTGGCCAATCGGACCTAGAGGAGAGAGGGCGCCGTGAGCGCAAAGGCCGGCTCCGTCCGTCATCGATCATCGGCAGCTGGGAAACATTCCGATAATATTCAGCGCCCAATAGTGTCGCGAGGTTCTTCTGGTGAGAGCCGAGTCTTACCGTTGCATCCTGCGGGGTGCCAGCCAGAGACACGGGTAGCGGGGAGGCAGATGGACGGGTGGAGTGAGTGTGTGTGGATGGTTGTTTATATGTACACCGCCAAGAAAGGGGGCAGAGAAGAAGAAAAAAAACACGACCACAATTGTCAACCGCGAGGCAATAGAGTAGCTGGCATGCTGTACGGTTCGTGATAGATCATTAGACCAGGTAATGATCGCGTAAAAGGACGCTGTTGTACGATCGGCCGCTCTCTTCACAGCCTTTCCGCTCTGTTGCAAACAGCGGCGGCCAATACCCCAAGCGCCGTGATCCATTTTGGTGAAACTCAACGGGTTTATCGATCCGCCAGAAAGCTCCGACCAACAATTACCCGATAAAGTATAGAAACAGCTCTTCCAATCGGTAGACGTTATAAAATGTTTGAATTCTTAGTACAGTAGGCGATTTTTTACTTGCCATCAGCCATACTGAAAATTGTTCTACAATAATGTGTTTTTTTTAAAACGTGTTTTGATTTATCCTGAGATCTACAAACAAATGTTTGCGATCCACCTGTGCATTGCAATTCATTTAAAATGGGTGCCATACCTGGGTCACCCTTGGATCCTTTGGGGCCTGTTGGCCCAGGCAGGTTTCCCCCTCTGCCCGGCTCGCCAACCATTCCCTTCGGGCCTGGGAAGCCTGGTGGCCCCGGCAGACCCGGCTCAGAAGGACCTGAAAGGAAGACATAGATACTAGAACGCCTGATGATGCTTCCAGCGTGGGAGGCGAAACGTCGCGAGGGAGAGAGAGGGAGAGCGGTCAGTGACACGGCTATCCAGAAAGAACAGCTCTAAAGAGCACAGTATACCACATTCATGTGCCACAACATTAACGAGCGAGGAACACAGGCCTGGGCGTTACCTTGTGGTCCTGGGGGACCCTTGGATCCTGGAAGCCCGTTCAAGCCATGGAGGCCTGGGGCCCCAAGGGAACCTACAAACAAAACCACAACATTGTCAATTACTTTCAAGCATTTGTATGAATTTTAAACAGAGGTCATGTCATGCGCTGGGCTACTGTAGAGCGGATAAGCTAATAAGCCAATTTAGCCGTATCCGCCTCGGTCAAGACCTTTATATCTGTGAGCCGCGGATGTTACCACTGCGCCACCCTGCCGCCCAGCTCACTATCAATCGGTATGATGAAGTGCCCGAGCGTCCTTCGAGCGCGACGATTTGGACGGGGCGAAATTTAGTACGCGAGGGACGTTGACCCACCTTTCAGGCCGGAGCCTCCAGGTGAGCCAGGGAAACCCGGGTTTCCTGGCAGTCCGTCCAACCCTGGGCGTCCATCGAAGCCGGGCATCCCTTTCAGCCCAGGGAAACCTACAGAGAGAAGACGTTCGCGCTGATGTAGGTATTTCAGGACTCGGCGAGTGAGGATTGCTCTCCGGAGCAAGTTTGTTATCGCAATGTTTTCGTACGTTTCAATGTCATTTGTTGTATTGGAGAAAAAAAAAATACCGTCAACAGAAGCGGTTCAAATAGTATCCACAAAAGTTACAGAAGGGGGGGCCTAAGTACAGCAGTATTGATGTAGGTTTTCACAGTTCATTCGTGATGGTTGCTCTTTCAGAGCTGTTATTTTTCGGGATAGCCATGTCGAGCAATCTCCATCTCTCCCTGGCGACGTTTCGCCTCCCACGTTGGAGCCTGACGATGCCTCCAACGCGGGAGGCGAAACGTCGTGAACTAGAGATGGACATCGCTCAGTGACACGGCTATCCCGAAAGAACAGCTCTGAAGAGAAGAAGACGAAGAATAGCAATTTATAGAGCGCCTTTCACCCGAGGGTCACAAAGCGCTGCACAAGGACCGCAGAGAGAACGGCATGTTAATAACGACATAAAAAAAACAAGCAAAAAACCAAAGCAACTAAAATTAAATTATTAGGGCTGCTTCGAATACACTGAACGGTTGTGAAACTTGCAATCTTAAGAGCGGCAAAAATCTGCCAGCGTCCCCAAAGATGGCCGTCACTTCCTTAAAGACAAACAGAGAGAGAGAGACAGGGTGAGCAACAGGGGGAGACATAGGGACACAGAGACAGGAAGACAGAGAGACAGACATGAGGAGGGAAAAAAACCACCGCAACGGGGATTCACAGCCGAGCAAACTCGGGGGGTGACGGGGGGCAAGGTAACATCTGGCGATGCACGGCCCGCTCCAGCGGAAGCCCCTAGCACCAGCGCGCGCGTAGTTCGGTAGAGAGAGCGCGCTCGGAGCGCGGCCTACGCACCGGGTTGTCCGGGTCGACCCGGCTCTCCGGGAAGTCCGTTGTCGCCGCACGCTCCCTGGTGGCCCTCGCTACCGCGGTCTCCGGGCGGCCCGAGGGGGAAACGGTCTCCTGGGCAAGGGCAGCGCGACGCGGGCATAAGGTGGAACGCAAACACGCGAGGGGGGGTTCGGGCGCGCGCGAGGAACGACGCTGACGGTGAAACCGGTGGACGGACGAGTGTCGGCACGTGAATAATAATAATAGCGTTTAATATAGCGCCTTTCACCCGAGGGTCACAAAGCGCTGCACAAGGGCCGCGAAGAGAACGGCATGTCAACAGTGAAAGAAAAACAACCAATAAAAAACCAAAGGAACAAAGGTTAAATGATTAAGGCTGCTTCGAATACATTGAAAGGTCGTGAAATGCGATCGATAAACTCTCACCGTCCAAACCACGATTCCCTTTCTCTCCTTTGCGGCCCGGTGGCCCAGGGAATCCCGTGACATCGCCAGGATCGCCTGATGAAACACGAGGTCGAACAGTCGCACGTTAGACTCAACATTGCAGGATATAACAGCTTCGGAGTCACCTATAAACGCTCCACTGGTGGATGAAGGCCTCCCCAAGCAACTTCAATATCGCTCAGGCCTTTGATCCATTAAGTCCCCTCATACCAGTCAGTCAGGCAGTTTTTATTCATGCTGGGACGAACCGTTCAGCTATATAGCTGTTTTTAAAAATTGTCCAGCGGAGAGAGATAATTCCAGGGAGAAGATGAAGACTTGGGCGGCACGGCGGCACGGCGAGTAGCGCTGCCGCTTCACCACAGCAAGGTGGGTCCCGGGTTCGAATCCCGGCTCGGGGGCCTTTCTGTGTGCAGTTTGCATGTTCTCCCCGTGTCCGCGTGGGTTTTCGCCGGGCACGCCGGTTTCCACCCACAGTCCAAAGGCATGCTGCTACGCAGGTTATTCGGCCTGCGGATTAAATTACCCCCGGTGCCCTGTGATGGACTGGCGTGTCATCCTGGGTTTGGCCCTGCCTTGCATCCCGTGTCTGCCGGGATAGGCTCCGGCTCACAGCGACGCTGTACAGGACGAGTCTGAAACGGGCGTACAGATAGAAGTGCAACGGACCTTTGATGCCGGGCGACCCGGGGAAACCTGGTGATCCTGCTGGGCCAAAGTTGCCCGGCTGCCCCTGTAAACGTAAACACGTAATTAGCGAGCACCACGCGACGTCGTCAATCGGGGTTTGGCGTTGATTGCATTCGGGAAACAGCTTCGCCGAGAGAAGCGTTTTTCGTTCGCTCGACGAAGCGCTTGTGCGACGCGCGACAGCGCGATCGACCGACCCTTGCGCGATATTTATAATTAGTTTGCAGATTGAAAGCCTGCAGCCGCTCCGTTGCTAGACCGCAGTACGTGCCACACAACCATAGCCACAGCCCCAGCGAGAGGTATTACTGAACGTAGTGTGCTGGGCGAGGGAAAATATTTTTTTCTCCCAGTTGGCCGATCCAGATCGACCAAACTGAAGCACCGGCAGAGACACCGGTTTCGCCGTCGTTAGGGATCATCAGCACGCCTGTTCCCCCACTCCGTACCTGCTCCCCGACCATGCCGGGGAAACCCACGATGCCGGGAGCGCCTCTGGGACCCCCAAAGCCGGGGTTGCCGGGGAGACCGGGGCGTCCCGGATCGCCCGGGGGGCCTTTGCTGTAGTTGGGGTTGCCTGGGCGACCGGAGGACCCAGGGTTTCCAGGGAAACCGGGCATGCCTTCATCACCTGTAAGGGGAGGGGGA
>JAZEWU010000049.1:2967938-2997583 GCA_036362915.1 Geotria australis | reverse complement strand
GGAGGAGGGCGGGGGAAGAAGTGTAGGTTGCAAAAATATTTTCTTAAAAAAATGACGACGCTTGGTATTGGAAAGTCACAGAACTGGACGGTTTATAAAAAATATTTTGCCAATTATTTATAATAAACGCCAATTATTAATCAAGGAAAGCGGGTTTTTAAGGAGAAACCTACATTATAATATTTGGCTGTTGACATTAATGAGTGGCTACACAGCTTTGGGGAGCAGAGTGTCTGCGGAAAACACTAGAATGATGTATCTGGAGGGGAAGGCTTGTGTTGAACGAGCTGACGTCAAATAACTTTGTCAATGTTTATCCGCACTGGAAGTGCATCAATGACCAAAAGCAAAGCAATCAAAACGCGATGTAAAATTACGTACTTACGCGCCATTAATTCTGACGGGAAACCGGTACAGCGATAATAGTCGTAATATTCAGTACCGTAGCGCATCGGAAAAAAACCATTGCAAAATCCCTATCGGCGAGGTCCCCACGGCGCCTGTGCCAGGCTAGGTGCACCTCGAGGTGCATTCATCATCGGGCACTCTGACTCACCCCTTGGTCCGGTGAAGCCTGGTACTCCGGGATGGCCGGGATCTCCCAGAGGTCCCCGGGCATCCTGTGGCAAGAACGTACTAGAAGGTCCTCGAGGCCCAGTATCACCGCGTTCTCCTGCAGAGGCGACACGAGCGGGTTGATCAACCGCCCGAGCGTTAACCGCCCCACGCAGGAAACAACGACACCCGCAGCCGAAAGGAAGTTACGATGGCCGGTGGGAATAATAATAATAAAAATCTACTTTTGTAACGCGCGCATTTTCTCCGGGCGCGTTGCACCCGTTGATTCGGAGGCGCGGAGCCCTGCTCAGTCGGTTTGTTGTGAGTTGGTGAAGAGGTGACTTTTTAAGAGTTTTTTTTAAGGCTGTGGGGGACTGTGTTTGACGCAATAGGTCTCGCAATATCCCGGCTCGGGGGACTTTCTGTGTGGAGTTTGCGTGCTCTCCCCGTGGCCGCGTGGGTTTTCGCCGGGCGCTCTGGGTTTCCTCCCACAGTCCAAAGACACACTGCTGCATAGGTTAATTGGCCCGCGGGCTAAATTGCCCCCGGTGCCCTGTGATGGACTGGCGTCCCATCCTGCGTATAACCCTGCCTCGTGCCCTGTGTACTGCCGGGATAGGCTCCGGCTCACCGCGACCCTGTCCAGGATTAAGCGCTTTCTGACAATGGATGGATGGATGATGATCTTGGAGAGGTGGCAACCCCACCGGTCCAAGTGATTTGATGCTCAAACGAGCACCGAGACAGAACGCTCATCTCCCGTGGCATTAATTCGACATTTCTATAACGCGTGCACTAGTCTCTCCGCAGGGCAAACAGCAACTCACCTTTCGGTCCTCTGTTGCCAAAGGGACCTCTGTTGCCCCGGTACCCTGGCTGCCCAGGCTGACCTTTCACCCCAGGAAATCCAGGGGCACCCTTCGTTCCTGGCATGCCGGGAAATCCGGCAACACCAGGGCTGCCCTGTGCACCTGCCCACGTGAACACAAACACAGGTGAGTTCAGCAGTGACAATTATCTGTTTTTAATGTTGTTGGCTGTAGGGCGGCACGGTGGCGCGGTGAGTATCGCTGCCGCCTCTCAGCGAGAAGGGCCCGGGTTCGAATCCCAGCTCGGATGGATTTCTGTGTGCAGTTTGCGTGTTCTCTCCCCGTGGGTCACGGGGAGAGAACACGCTAATTCGACTGAATCGAATTAGCGAGCTGCGGATTTCAAATCTAGCGTGTCGAGCGTCTGAATAGATTTGCTGAACATTAAAACGAACAAACCTTTCACGCTGGAAGATCCCGGAACGCCATTCAACCCAGGGCTCCCTGGAGGGCCGGGAAAGCCCTTGGACCCAGGTTGGCCATTGAATCCAGGTTGGCCTGGTAGGCCCTTCGTCCCAAAGGGGCCTGGAATGCCGCTATCTCCAGGAGGGCCTTTTTGACCAGGACTGCCTGCAAGTCACAAGGTTAGAGGTTAGTACATAGCACGGACATACATCGCATGGCGGCTGTAAGGTTAACCAAAACCCTGTACAGGATTAAGCGGTTTCTGAAAACGGATGGATGGAAACTAATTGTGAATCGTACCATTGGTCGTGGAAGCCTACGTATAAGATTGAGAGCATTGTACGTGACATGTGATCACATAACACGAGGCACCGTGGTGGGTGTTGAGCCTTTCTGTTCTTTGCGAGCAGCGCGCCTTTGCGTGCCGTTAAATCTATTAGTTTTACAGCCTGTGCACATTCTCCGGTTTTCCCACGAGTTAAACAAATGAAGTGTTGGATTTCAAGACATCTCTTTGTTCCTGGCTCCAATTGCGACGCCAAAAGCAAACGCGTTTGGTTGGGCAAATTGGACAGAACAGGAGACTTGAATCGGCACACTTGGCCAAAAAGAAATGCACAAAGTAGATTAGTCTGAGGGCACATAAAAACGTCCCAAACGAGACACTAAAATGCCTTAAACTCACACGGCCTTTGCGTATGAGGCAAAAAATACAATCCAACAGCAGTTCCTGAAGAAGTGCAAGGTTGTCCTCCTGTTTTAGGCCAACATCCAACTAAGTTTGGTCAAATGTGACGGAGTGAGAGGCAGCAATCTGTTTAACGGTCACCGTGGCGCCAATTAAAATCCGGAGCCGTCGATACTCTGAGAGGTGCACCTTGTGTTTGTAATCCCGTATCCATAAAAGCACGTTAATACGTAGCAATTAGTTTGAGATCTTAAAGCTTAGATTTAATATCAACGCCTTGTGTTCTCCGTAAGCGCAATCGAGTAAGCGTGTACAGAAGAGTTGCGTGCAACGGGTTAACTTGCAAGAAAGTCGCTAACTTTACGCAGATTATTTTTTTTTTAATCCAGAAAAAGCTGTCCTGTAAGAATTCAGGACGAAGACGATTGCAAACAAAGTGCACCCGTGCGTTAAAACAGGTTGGTCTGAGAAGCATCGGACATTTTACAAGCAGACTATCACGTCGCTCGGTATGCATTTCACCGTTCCGGTTACACGAGCCTGATTTGGCGTCGGACAGAATCCAACGGCGAACGAAAGTGCCCCTCTCGGGGGGGGAGGGGGTTTATTTTTTTCTCCAAAACTCGAGCGTAATTATCGCGGCCTAATAAATACGACGGCACGAGCGTTTAATGTCACAGCTCACCTTGGCAACCTGAACGATGCCACACGATGGCACACGATGGACACAGAACAGCAGACGGTGGCAATGGATGGAGACGCGCACACACACGCACGCAATGTGAAATGGGAGGCAATGACAAATGGCACAGACTCGCGTGTTTGCGGACATGGACCGACGATGACCGTCAGAGAACGTGTATTTTTCAAACCGTGCCTGTCCTCGAACCGCGCGGATTGCACGTTGCGGGCAGTTGTAAACACGAGACAAAGATCCCCCTCGTGTGGCTTTTACATACTTTTGGGGGGGGCAAGTGCTGTCGGCGAATAGCACCCGTGAAGGCTGGCAACGGTACGTAAGAGTGGCCAGCAACACGCCCGGCCGCCTTTGTCTCCTCAGTGGAGATGTTTCCACATCGCAGTTAGGCACACATTGGAGGCCAGGGGAGGCCCAGCACCGGTTCAAATAATCGTCACTGGCGCAATTTATATCGATCACCTTTACAGCGAACAAGGGCCATTGCTCCAAGCATTATCCTGTTATAGTCATCTTCATCATTAGCGATTGTCTATCTACTGCTGGACGAATGTCTCCCCACAAGGTTGCCACCCATTATTGCCATCAAACGGAATGATTCCCGTTATTTGTACGTAGCGAGGGAGATCGCTCGACACGGCTATCGCGATCGAACAGCTCCGAAGGGCAACCATTACTAAATCGGCGCGTGAAAACCCTACATCGGTACGTTTCCAAAAGAGCATCTCGCGCAAACACATTCACCTAGTCAAACGTTTGTTTCATCACGAGGCGCGAAGCGGCCCGCGACCACAAAAAAAAACGGCCACGCGGATCGTGACGGGAGAGCGCTACGTCACCTGCTCTTCCCGATGGGCCATACGGACCAGGCGGCCCAGGAGGGCCCGGGAAGCCGTCACCCCCTGGAATGCCAGCGGGCCCCGGGCTCCCGGGGAAACCCGGCTGCCCGTCGTTGCCTCGTTCCCCCTTGAATCCGTTCGCGCCGCCGTGCCCGTCCCCTCCTGGGTGAGGAGAAAAAAAAACGCAGCGCGGCGGGTGACATGAGCACAGAGACCAATATCCCCCGTACGGCTTCAACCTCATGTCTGTCGCTCTGTCTTCCTGTCTCGGTGTCCCTGTGTCTCCCCCCTGTTGCTCACCCTCCCTCCCTGTCTCCCTCCGTGTTTGTCTTTAAGGAAGTGACGGCCATCTTAGGGGACGCTGGCAGATTTTTGCCGCTCTTAATATTGCCAGTTTCATAACCTTCCAGTGTATTCGAAGCTACCAGAGCAACTAAAATAATTTAATTTTAGTTGCTTTGGTTTTTCTTTCAGCTCGGCTTCGAAGTGTCAAGGTAGAATTTTCAGGTAATACCAAGTATTACTTGACAGGGATCGCGACGTGAACGCTTCTACCTTGATAAAAAGAAAACAAACATCGGGAGCGCGTGACGGGGGAATGTGACGCTGCCGGTCGTCTCACCTGGTGACCCTGGCTGGCCCGGGGTGCCCCTCTCTCCCTTGTTTCCTGGAAATCCGGGTCTCCCCGGCTCGCCGGGTCTTCCGGGGATGGCAAACAGAACGTCGCCCCTCTCGCCCTTCGCTCCGTGGCTTCCCGGCAGCCCGGGATTCCCCGGCAGGCCGAGCTGACCCGGAAAACCCGGAGTACCCGGCAATCCCGGGTCACCACGCTCGCCGCTCAGGCCTAAGCGTGACGCGGTTGGGAAGGAGCGGACACGTTCCGAAGTTGCGATGATATCGATAGATAATAATAATAATAGCATTTTATATAGCGCCTTTCACCCGAGGGTCACAAAGCGCTGCACAAGGGCCGCGGAGAGAACTGCATGTCAACAACGAAAGAAAAAAAACAACCAATAAAAACCAAAAGCAACAAAAAATGTATTATGAAGGCTGCTTCGAATATACTGAAAGGTCGTGAAACTTGCAATCTTAAGAGCGGCAAAAATCTGCCAGCGTCCCTTAAGTTGGTCGTCACTTCCTTAAAGACAAACACGGAGGGAGACAGGGAGGGAGGGTGAGCGACAGGGAGAGACCTAGATAGATGACGGTTGCTCTTCAGAGCTGTTCTTCCGGCGGACGGTGGCGGTTGCTGTTGTTGTACGGACACACCTGAGGAGGAGGGAATTGTGTCTCACCTGGCGAACCCGGGGATCCAAACCGGCCTGAGTCTCCAGGCTGTCCCTTCGGCCCGGAAAAGCCAGGCTGCCCATCAGCTCCCGGGAAGCCAGACTCCCCCTTAGGGCCTGGTATGAGAGATTGCAAAAAATAATAGATTTTTATAAAGCATAATATAATAACAGTTTGGGATGAGTTAGGATTTTTTCGCGCCTACCTTGTTTACCCATCACACTGCACGTCGCAAAAACCCACCCACACTTTCTCTGGGCTCTCATAATTACCTTTCTCGATTCAAATAATGCCTTAACGCTTTGTACTGATGTAGGTTTTCTCAGCTCGACGTATGAGAATCGCTCTCCGTAGCTGTTCGTTCCGGATAGCCGTGTCGAGCGTTCCCCGTTTCTCCTTCGCGACGTCTCGCCTCCCACGCTGGAGGCGTCTTCAGACGGAGAGCGAGGGAACGCTCGACACGGCTAACCCGAATGAACCGAAACGGGAAAACAATTTGCATTAACTTTTACCGGTGTTCTCCCTGTTTCCGCGCGGGTTTTCGCCGGGCACTCCAGTTTCCTCCCACAGTTCAAAGAAATGCGTCTGCATAAGTTAATTGGCCTGCGGACTAAATTGCCCCCGGTGTCCTATGATGGACTAACGTCCTATCCGGGGTACAGCCCGGCCTTGCGCCCTGTGTCTGCCGGGATAGGCTCCGGCTCACCGCGACCCTGTACAGTATTTAGCGGTTTCTCACGATGGACGGATGGATGGATAGATGGATCTTTGACGGTACCGTTTGCCGCTGGCCCCTTTACTTGACGTTCAACGCTCGACGCGGCCATCCATAAAAAGAGCAGCTCCGGAGAGCGGATTCGGATACCTCGAGCCGTGAACACCTACTTCAACAATGTAGAATATACGAGGTTTTCACCCTTTCTGGCAATGAGAAAAGTCTTAAGATCTTAAAACACTGAATGGACATCTGCTTCAACAGGTCGTCGGTGGGTCCATACCTGGCCTTCCTGGCAGTCCCGGGGGACCAGGGGGCCCGGCCGGCCCGGGAATCACGCACGGCAGGACTGCGCCTGCACCAGGGCAAGGGGGATCGAACCGCACACGTCTCATCTCCGTATCCACGGCGACGCCGAGCACCGTAACCACCTCTGGTTTCACGCGCGCGCGCGCGGCGCGGTATACCTGCGACCGCCGCAGTGCGTGTCGATAGCTGCGCGATTTGTTTATCCGTGAGAAGCTTACGGAGCAATACGAGAGACTTTTTGTTTTTTCGATTAGGTATATTGGCATTTGTTTGGCCGGGTGATTTTCGTTTTTGCATGTAATGAAGAGAGCGGAGAGGCCAGGTATCACCAGGTTCATAGTGCAGTGTGCTAACCGCTGCACCGCCACGCTCCCGATGTGCACGACCACGCTACATGTTATGCACGCATAATGTGAATGCACAGCATGGATTCATTTTGTTCTATAACATAATATACCGACAAACAGCCTAGGTGTATTAGACAATATGTAAACAATTTAAGCGATCGTTATTAACGTTTAAATGTCAACACAGACGTGTTTACGACCCGCACGCTCTACCGCCTTTTTTTCACGGTGTTTTGTCTCTAGTATAGCCATAGTATATAACTCTTTTCATGCGTTAGATCACGTAAAAGTGTCGTAAACCCACCGCCACCCAACACAGCCAATTACGTAAAGTTAGTCAGGTGAACCAAACGTGCAAATCCTTTGCTACTTCAGCACCGCACCGCTATGTTGGAGAGCGAACCCACAGCATTTACAATGACGGTACGGCGTTTCGCTGACAGTTGCAATCAGAGACTCACGGAGACTCACAGAGACAAATAGACGTTTCGCTGATAGCTGCAATCAGCTTCATCTGGAACAAAGATTCTGGCGAGACCCAGCACTCGGCTTCCGAAACCCTCTATATTATAAAAGGGAGGGTGTGGTGGGGTTTGTCTACTCTTCGACGCCGGCCAGACGTCTCGGAAGATGCGAGAGCACTCGACGCATTACAGGCAGTCCCCGGGTTACGAACGCCCGACTTACGAACGCCCGTGCTTACGTACCGATCTCCGTAAAGCCTATTATAAAAAAAAAATCGAGTTACATACAATGGTTCGTACTACTTTGCGCGACGCTCCAAACACTGCGCGTTTTCATTCGGTTTATTATTATTACCGTATTATTATATCTAAGATGTTTGAGGTCAAATGTATACTATATACTAAGACAACCAATTGATTAATTGACGCTAGATGTGAACTCACCGCACGTAACTGTTCCGACTTACGTACAAGTTCGACTTGCGGGACGGACTCAAAAACGGAACTCGTTCGTAACCCGGGGGACCGCCTGGACACCTGAACTTCCCCGAGCGGCCGAGCCATCGGGCGTGCTGGCAGCGCGACCGGTGCCGGGGCTCCGATACCGACCGCGCTACGTCACCGACCGTACCGCCGGCCGGTTGGTAGAACCGACCCGGGGTTTGGGGACCCGGTCTGAACACAAGGCGCTGACGCGTGTCTCACCTCCCGCCGCACCGCCGCTATCCCAGCTCTCTGTGCAGGCTGGGTCGCCTTTGTGTTGCAGGAAGCGGGCGCGTGGCGTAGTTGGGGGGGGGGAAACGATTTAAAGCCAAAAAAAAACCGAAAAAAGCAAGCCAGGCAGATAAGATTTGCAGAGGTTAATGTCAGGCCACCTGAGGCACCAGAAAATAAGCACCCAAACGAGTGGGGGTCAGAATCAGCACGGCCAACTAAGACGAGAGGTCAGAGGGGGTCACCAAAGAATTACTAGTTGGATTTTATTAATGGTAAAGGTGCAGACATGAAATGGCTTGCCTGTGATGTCACTAAACGGAATTGCCACTTTATCGATGCGGGTTTTTACGGCTCGATGCGTGACGATAATTGCTCTCAAGAGCTGCTCCGTCGGGATGGCCGTGTCGAGCGTACCTACTTCTCTCATTCGCACCGTTTCGTCTCACACGTTGGAGACATCGTCAGGCTAACGATGCCTCGAACGTGAGCGGCGAAACGTCGTAAAGGAGAAAGGCGGAACACTCGACATGGCTATCCCGAAGGAGCAGCTCTTGAGAGCAATTCTCAGCTATGTCTCAGCTATGTCCTGTACATATGTCCTGTACATGTGAATTGAATTGAACTCCAGTTTATATTATTGGGTGGTGATGTTACGTGGCAAAGTGGCTTTTAGCTCATGGCATTATAAAACGCTTTGGTGACCCTCTTTTTCAGGCATTAATCAAGGCATAAACTGTTCGGTGACAAATACGTGGATCAGCTTCTTTAGAAAAATAACATGTTAATAATTCGTGAGAAATCTCTAGCAATTCAATACATTATTACGTAACAAGCAGTAGCATGGTGGCAATCATGCAAGGCAATTGTAAGCGATAAATGCCGCTGCATTGGAGAGAGAAGCAGGGACATTTGTCCCGTGTCTTTTTGCAGAAGCCCCATCGGAGCAAAAACAAGACGTAGACACATTCATAAGTATTTCAGAACTGAGAAGCCCCTTTAAAATGTATATCTTGTGTTCTTGACCTATGAAATAAGGATTGTGCGGTCAAAGCTACTCAAATTAGGGTACAAGCAAATCGTGATTAACAGCTGAGCTGAACACCCGTGGGTACATTCTCTGCATGCTCGTTCTATCCGCGTTGGGCGACGTGTTCTTGTAAGTGTTACACGTCTCCGTGCCGACGTATACCTTCCATTCCCGGAGGCCCGGAGGGGCCGGGAAAACCTTCTTCCCCAGGATCTCCCGCGAGCCCGCGAGGCCCTGTCGCTCCCGGGAATCCCGGTCCTGTCGGTCCGCTCGCTCCAGGCTGGCCCGGAACTCCAGGGAAGCCTGGCATGCCCTTGTCGCCAATCAGCCCCTGCCCACCGTCGCCCTGTCGCAACAAATCACGAGACAAGGGTCATCGAGGTTTCCTGCTCACGTGTGAGTTATTAAATTTGGTTCGAGGGCTTTCATGACCGATAGTATCCATAGTGTTTTAAGGGTTTAGGTCACGTGAAAAGGTTATGCAAGTGTGGTGAAGCTGAAAGCAACGTTCAGCGAAACGTTGAGAACCACTTTTAAAGGTAAGTGTTTATGTGTCCAGTCGTTATTTCCAACATATCGACGGTCACACCACACTTGCATAATAATAATCTACTTTTGTAACGCGCGCATTTTCTCCGGGCGCATTGCACCCGTTGATTCACATGACCTAAACCTTTAAAACACTATGGGTGTGCGTTATTATTGCTGATTTTCCGTTCTCTGTCATTGTTGACATGCCGTTCTCTCCGCAGCCCTGTGCAGCGCTTTGTGACCCTCGGGTGAAAAGCGCTCTATAAATGCTATTATTATTATTGTTAATAGGGGTTTTTATTTTAGACCTTTTGCAACTCAAGGCCCACTGGGCCCACTTGGGTATGGTCTCCGTCGTGATTGCAAATCTTGATTTGTGTTTGAAATGTTGCACTTGTTCCCTCTCCTATAATTTGTTTTTGTTTATTTCCCCATCGCACTGTATAACTGTATTTTTATTTGTTTATTTGATCAATCACGTGCAATTCTGTGTTATTTTGAAATTTTGATTTGTTTTTTGGCAATTCTCATGTTTGTTGTGTCAATGCAGGAATCCCCTAAAGAGCTTGCAAACTCACTGGGTATTTTTCTGCTGTAATCACAAACATCTATCTATCTGTTTCCCACTGGCGGCTCGTGACCCACCGGTGTAGAATAGCCGTTCTGGCTGCTGTCCATTGACAACTGAGCATTTGTACTGACGTAGGTTTTCACGGCTCAATTCACTCTGGTTGCTCTGCAGAGCTGTTCTTTCAGGATAGCCGTGCGGGAGATCGCTCGACACGGCTATCCCGAAAGAACAGCTCTGAAGGGCAACCATCAATTGAGCATTTAACGTTTCAGCCGGAGGTGAGAGCTCGTCCCAGAAGCGTACCGGAGGCCCTCGCGAACCCGGCTGTCCTGGGAACCCGTCTCGGCCGGGCTGCCCCGGCGCCCCCCCAGGACCCTGGAATCCTGCATCCCCGCGGTTTCCCTTGGCACCTGTGTCCGGCACAGCAAGACAAAGACAAGACAAAGATCACCCGTATAGCCTTAACAGACTGTCGAGGCAAGTGCTGTAAACGAGCACCTATAAATCGTTGCGCGCATTCATCTTACGGAGAGAAGGAGGGAGTCTTTGTAGAGAGAAGTTGTGGTTTCCTCCCACAACAAAAAAAAAAACTCATTAATTTATTGGCTGATAACATCATAGTATATAGGACGCGGTGTGTGGGAATGTGTTGGTGCCGGCGAACCGCCTGGCTGCCTCCGCCGCCTCTCTGCGGTTCGAATCCCGGCGCGGGTGCCTTTCTGCGCGGAGTTTGCATGTTCTCCCCGTGTCCGCGTGGGTCCGGTGTGCCGGTTACACTAGGGCAGCATCCAGAACACAAGACTCACCTTTAAATGAAGGGATGTAGGAGTCGCCTTTCTGTCCTTTTGCTCCTGGAATCCCATACTCTCCGGAGAGACCCTAGACGGACACGAGAAGAAGATTATGCTGACCGCCTGTCATGCACTTTTACGGTCCGCGTATATCCATCCATCCATTTTCAGAAACCGCTTAATCCTGTACAGGGACGTGGTGAGCCGGAGCCTATATGTTATAAATATTAAATCAGTACTAAGATCTGAAACACACCAAATGGACACCTTTTCACAAAGGGTTCAGTTTGCAAGAAGCCACACATGCATGTTTTTTCCACAAGCATGCTTCGCTTTCTTGCAAATTGGACACTTTGTAAAAAGGTGTCCATTTGGTGTTTTTAAGATCGTACCACTGGTTTCATTGCTGCAAAAAATAAGCACTTGTATATTTTTTAGATTATCTATACGCTGGCAAAAAGGTGCTCACAGATTGAAATCAGTACGTCTATTGATGTGTAACTGTTAAATATCTTCATTTCTCACTACTCAATGGCAACGAATGGGAACCGATTCAAATAGGAATGCACATGTTGGCCGCGAGGGTTTTCACACGCGCTAGTAATCCCAGCGTGCTCAACCGGGTTAGGGATTTTGGCTAAAACCATGGTTATAAATAAGAAGAAATTACTGGGGGAAGTCAGAAATGCCCCGTTTCCTACCCCCCGCAGATCTGGAGCATACCAACCGAGCTTGAGTGAAAAGGGGGAGGCGGGGGCGTGAGCATTGATGAGCACATTCAATCAAAGCAAGATTTCATGTACAAATGTCACATATATTCGCTGGCCTATTAGACACATGTACGTATGCATTGCTCCCGCGTACCGTTTGGGAGATCCAAAATTCCACAAAAGGACACAAGATTGAAATAGATAACCCGTCACGACACTTGTCGCTGGTTCCTTTGCGGAACGCGGCCAAGTTCAGCCCATTACCACCCCCCCCGCATAAAACCACCACGCGGTCCGACCCAAAAAAACAAAATACGGATCGCGGTACGGGCTACGTAAGCCTTTACGCTTCGAGTCCAGAGAGCCCTCACCGGAATTCCTTGCTGTCCAGGATTGCCGGGAAAGCCCAGGTCTCCAGCCAGGCCCTTCTGACCCGGATAACCTGGGTTTCCGGGCTGGCCAGGTGGACCGGGCGGCCCTGGCAGGCCGGGAAATCCGCCGCCTCCACCGCCTCCGCCGCCGCATTCGCAGTCGCCCGGGTCTCCTGCGTGACGGCACGGAGCAGGGGCGTGCGATAATAATAATAATAACATTTATAGAGCGCCTTTCACCCGAGGGTCAACCTCCGCGAAGGGAGACCCTCGCAGGAATGCTGGACTCCAGACCTGTTCACCAAGGGAGACCCTAGCAGGAGTGCTAGACTTCAGACCCGTTCACCGAGGGAGACCCTAGCAGGAGTGCTAGACTTCAGACCTGTTCATGAAGGGAGACCCTCACAGGAATGCTGGACTCCAGACCTGTTCACCAAAGGAGACCCTAGCAGTAGTGCTGGACAACGGCCTCCGATTAACCCACCTTGATCGCCTCTGTTGCCGGGCAACCCGGGAGGCCCGTTACCCCCGCTGGGGCCTGGAAGTCCAACTTGTCCACCTTGCGGGAAGGAAGGGTCTGCGCGATCGCAGCAAGCACACGAGCGTCAGTCGACAGGGTGGAACCGCACGCGACGGCTCAAATCAGCGTTTAGCCGAGTACCGTTCTTCGCCGCGACCCACCACCCGTGTAACTAAACTGTACCGCGCGTGTCCGCGCGCGCGTGAGGCACGTTATCCTTACCTCGGATAATCTGTCCGGGCCTGCCTTGGGGCCCGGGAATGCCCGGGAGACCGGGCGATCCGTCGAATCCGGCAAGGCCGGCCAATCCGTAGCCGGGAAGTCCGACGTCTCCCTTCTCTCCCTGCTGCCCCGGGTTTCCCGGCACACCGGTGCGGCCCGGATCGCCTGGACACCACGGGGTTTGCGGCGGAAGGGCGGGGAGGCGGGAGATTACGGCGAGGCGCCGGTGACGATTTTCGCCGCTCGTGTGTGCGACTGAGCCCACTGCCGCGGCACTTTGCACGTTGACCAAAGTGAAAATCACAAAGCATCGACGACCATGGGCAGCGCGGTGATAATAATAATAATAATAGCATTTTATAGAGCGCCTTTCACCCGAGGGTCACAAAGCGCTGCACAAGGGCCGCGGAGAGAACGGCATGTCAACAACGACAGAAAAAAACAACTAACAAAAACCAAAGCAGCAAAAATGTAATGATTAAGGCTGCTTCGAATACACTGAAAGGGTAGCGCTGCCGCCTCACAGCAGGAAGGACATCGGTCCGATTTTTCCGGCTCAGGTGCTGTTTGTTGCTGGGCGCTTCGCGCGGGGCAGGTGCTCAGCGGTCGCGAGCACAACGGCACGATCGCGACGTGAGGGTGATCAATGTAATAATTTAATGACGATTTTATCATTCGAAATTTATAACGCGTGGCACATATTAATTCAATGTCGAAAGTATTCATTCCGACGAGAGAAAAGACTTAGAGGTGTGGGGAAAGCGCACAGAGGCGGAGGAGGCAGCCAGGCGGTTTTGCCGGCGCCAACATATCTCCACACACTGCTTCCTATATATTACGACGTTATCAGCCAACTAATTAATGAGTGGTTTTTTTTTTAAGTTGTTGGAGGAAACCGGAGACACCCGGAAGGAAACCGCACGCGGAACAGGCGAAGAGAGAACACACAAACTCCTCGCAGAAAGGCACGCCCCAAGGCGGCATTGGAAACGCCTCGGGCGAGTCCGTTGTTACTTGCGAGGCGCGGATGTTACCACCGCGAACCGCGCGCGCCAACTTGCCTCTTCCGAAGAACGGTGAGCCGGGCTGCCCGGACTGCCCGGGGAGGCCGCGGTAGCCGGGATCTCCCTGGAGGCCGCGTGGCCCGCTTGGACCCGGGTCCCCCGGGGGCCCTGGGGGGGGGGGACAGAGAGACGTCGCGAAATCGCGGGCGGCACGGTGAGCGGGCGGCGACGCGCGGTGGTCATGATCAGTGGCGTGCAGAGGTTTGGTGATGCCCGGGGCCAACTCCGACTCCTTGATTGTATGCCCCCAAGACTCAAGTGCAGGGCCCTAGTACTGAGAAATGTGAGACAGGAAGACAACTTTGGGAACTATCATTCATTCATAAAATTAGTTGTAAGGCAGCACTATAACGTGTCGACGGTCGTCGACAGGGCACGGTGGATGATGACAAAATAATGTCGATCGGCGTCGACAGGGCACTGAAAGAGTTAATCGGCATTACGCACAGTATTTACACGTACCGGGTTCTCTACTCTGGTCTCGCTCATTAAAACGCGAACGCAAAACGACGGCGCGCCCTTACCTTTGATGATTCCGTTTTGTCTCAGGAAAATGGTGGGACCGGCCGGCCCTGCCTCTCCTCGGTCACCCTGCACGGCAGCAAACAAACCGCGTTGCCGACACTCGGCGAGAATAACCGGACGACCGGACCGCCTGTGCCACGCGGCAGAAGTTGTAATTTTTCCCCACGCGTCTTTTGGCGAGTCAACATCCAGACACACCCTGTGCAGTTGCTTTTGGATTATTGTTTTTTTTGTAATCGTGTTGTTGCTGTGACCAGGTTTTTGACTTGGATAATTTACAACATATTTTGAAAAGTACACCGCAACGCCGCTACTTTGGTCCTAACCAGGTCCCCCCCATCAAAACAAGCATTTAATTGCCCAATAGGCTTTCCCAGTGCGACAATACAACCTAACGGCTGGGACAGGGGACCCAGAGATGTACCGCGCGGTGGGAGAAGTGTAAATACCGAGTGACGGTGACGACAGGTGTTTTACCTTAATTCCGAGAGCACCGTTGTTTCCTGGAAAGCCAGGTCCTCCGGGGACTCCCTGCAACATCACAAACATGGGGGATCAAGGTAGCAGAAGCTTTCTCGTCGCGATCCCTGTCAGGTAATACTTGGTATTACCTGCAAATTCTACCAAACACTTCGACGCCGAGCTGAAAGACAACGATGTCCAGAAGCTCGACAGATGCCAGAAGCCCCTCCAGTCTGGAGCAAGAAGAGAGGCCAATGCCCGCCTTTAAGGCCAGCACTGACTATTATATCTCGAAACGTTTAAAGGCTGTCTGCAACTAAAGAAGAACTTGTTGCAATGGGAAACTGTCATATAACCATCACGCTTCGAAGAATCGAATCGAATTCGAGAAATGGGATCAGAGACAGGATGCGGGGCGGCACGGTGGCGTAGCGGTGAGTAGCACTGCCGCCTCAGAGCAAGAAGGGGCCGGGTTCGAATCCCGGCTCGGGCACATTTTTGTGTGGAGGTTCCAGGTTTCTCTCAGGGCACTCCGGTTTCCGGCCACGGTCCAACGACATGCTGCTGCATAGGTTAATTGGCCTGCGGACTAAATTGTCCCCGGTGCCCTGTGATTGACTGCCTTTTGCCCTGTGTCTGCCGGGATAGGCTCCGGCTCATTGCGACCCTTTACAGGATTAAGCGTCAGTGACTTGTAGCATGTTTTAAGCACCCACCTTTCTTCCTGGATTTCCAGGAATGCCATCCTCTCCAGGAAAACCCTTGGAACGACAAAGTATACACACACACACAGAGCGGACGATGATATAGCTGTAGGCAGGGTTCAATTTCTGTGTGGAGCTGTGAGCAGATTTAGTTTTATTAGTTACAGTTAATTAGACAGATGCTCATTATTACAGCAGAAAAATACCCAGAGAACTCGCAAGCTCTTTACAGGTTTCCTGCGACACAACAAACACGCGAATTGATTTTATAATTCTGCACCACTCCCAGCATACCTCCCATAATAATTATTATTGTTATAATGGCTGGCAATTATTTAGAAAGGCACCCAAGCCGGGATGCCTTTCTGTGTGGAGTTTGCACGTTGTTCCCGATTTCCTCCCACAGCCCAAAGACACGCTGCTGCATATGTTAATTGGCCTGCTGACTAAATTTCCCCCGGTGCGCTGTGATGGACTGCAGTCCCATCCTGGGTATAGCCCTGCCTTGCGCCCTGTGTCTGCCGGGATATGCTCCGGCTCACCGCAATGAATGAATGAAGCGCCGGGTAAGAATGAGATCATTGTTTCGCCGTGGATTCACTATCGATTCCTACAGCAGCCCCAGTAGAGGGCAGGCTCGGCTCGCTGGAGCAAGCTGAGCGACAAGTGGGTCTATCGCGAGGTGGCTGAGAGGGGGCGCTGTGCACCGCTAAATCAACGCTAGCATCGTTTTCAAGTGTCCGCGAGACACGTGAAGCGTTTTCACCACTTTCTCGGGGGTCAAGGTAGAAGCGTTCACGTCGCAATCCCTGTCAGGTAATACTTGGTATTGCCTGCGAATTCTACCAAACACTTCGAGGCCGAGCTGAAAGACAACGATGTCCAGAGGCTGACCATCGTGCTTCTTCTTGAATCGCAAAGAAGAAGACCACTTTCTCGAGGGTGGCGTCGGTTTACAGGGGTGGCACAGTGGCGTGGTTAGTAGCGCTGCCGCCTCACAGCAAGTAGTTCCCCGGTTCGGATCCCGGCTTCGGTTGCCTTTCTGTGTGGAGTTCGCATGTTCTAGCCGTGTCCGCGTGGGTTTTTGCCAGGCACTCCGGTTTCCTCCCACGGTCCAAAGACGTGCTACTTGCATAGGTTTAATTGGCCTGCTGACTACATTGCCCCCGGTGCCCTATGATGGACTGGCGTCCCATCCTGGTTAAAGCCCTGACTTGCACCCTGTGTCTGCCGGGATAGGCTCCGGCTCACCGCGACCCTGTACAGGATTAAGCGGTTTCTGACAATGAGTGAATGAATGAATGGAACGAGTCTAATGTTATTTTTTTTCTAACAACGATTAAATCGTGTACTGTGTGCGAGGAACATCAGAACTCACCCTTTGGCCAGGCAGACCTAAAATTCCTTTTTCTCCAAACATTCCCGGAGGCCCTGGGGGCCCCTGGGAATCAACAAGAAAACAAACATTAAACATGAGACGGGAGCGACGGTCGTGACACCAAGTATTGTGATCTGTTCTGTGGATCCCAACAGGCTCTGCAACCCACCGCAAAGTTACGCCCAACATTTAACCCCGATAGATTTAACCCTGTCATATATTAGAGCGGGCGGCACGGCGGTGCGGTGAACAGCGCGGCCGCCTCACAGCAGCAAGCTCCCGGGTTCGAATCTCGGCTCGGGTGCCTTTCTGTATGGAGTATGCACGTTATCCCCGTGTCCACGTGGGTTTTCGCCGGGCACTCCGGTTTCCTCCCACGGTCCAAATACACGCTGCTGCATAGGTTGATCGGCCTGCTACCGGACGCGACTTTTCAATCGCCTAGCAGCAGTGTGGCTGTTCATAATGTTGGCAAGACAGTGCGGTGGGTGGTAGGCGACTTAAGAAACTTTCCCCGCCGTTTCAACTGCAGAAAGAATAAACCGGCGACCTGTGGGCTTGCGAATCCGGTGTGCTGCTAGGATAGTGCGCTGTGACACGCTCGGAGCGCGATACTCACATCCGGGCCAGGTAACCCAAGCCCCCCGGAGTGTCCATCAAAGCCTTGATCTCCCTGTTATGAAACAGTCGACAACACAGGAATGCACGCACAACGAACACGGCGCACGTTAGACACGAGATGTAGCTGGCAACGAGTGTCTGTAACTCGTTATTATCATTAACAATGATATAAAAAATGTGGTGGACTGGCGTCCCATACTATGTATAGTATGGGACGTGACGTAACGTCACGTTACGTGACGTAACCCGGTTTTTGACCTAAACCGGACGTAATGCCTTAAAAATGCCTTAAAATGCGGACAAACACCGTAAAACTAGCGTAAATAACTCGCGAAAGAATATAACTATAGCTAAACCTTAAAGAACACTAAAAACAAATTTTAGTCATATTTTTAATTAAGTAGGTGACATTGCTGAGTGACGTGACGTCGGACGTAATGACGTTCGCTGAACTGAAATTTACTCTAGAAAAGTGTCGTAAATGTGAATTTGACGTATAACGAAATGACCTAAAGCGGGGTATTACTGTAAATATATTTATCAGCCGAGCGCCGCTGTGACACGAGACCTCTGATTGCAACTGCGTCGGCCAGAGATTGTCACACTTGGTGGTCGCGCGGTGTGACAGGGCTTAAAGGGCTGCAATTTCCACGGCTGAGCTGATGGCAGAGAACTCCGGTCTCAATTTACAGCGGTCGCATTTTTTTTTTACCCCCCCACCCCTTTCAGTCGGTGCGGCGGGGGTTCATGCCGGAGGGAGGCAGTTCCGCAAATGAGGCGGATTCGCCGTCGCGAATGTAAAAAAAATCACCGTAATCGCGTGGCGCCGTTATTTCTAAAGGTAATTAGGGTTGTGGGAAATAAGGCTTGTTTGTGGGATAGGCCGATGGTTTGGCCCGCGTGCGAGATATTATATATATATAAAACTGAATCGTACATCGAAACGTAACGAGCCGTTGGGATACAAGATCGTATCCATGTGCACGCACGCATACAAAACAAAAGACAAAGATCCCCCGTGTAGCCTTAACAGACTGTGGGGTCAAGTGCCGTTAGCGAGCACCTACGAAGGTCGACACGGCACACGAGGAGGTGGGTGACCGGCACCACGCCCGGCCGCCTTCGTCTCCCTAGAGGAAATGTTCACCCACCGCGCTAGGTACTCATTTGAGGCCGAGTCGACCTAGGGGAGGAGGCCCAGGAGCGGTTCAGAAATCCGTCACCGGCGTTGGCCGCGAGCGGGTTTTGAACTCGGGTCGTCTCCAGGTTTGTAGCCCAGCATAGCGCTAACCACCGGGCCAGCGCTCCCCACAAACACACGAACCGTCGCGGGGGTATCAGGCATGTCTTCGAGTGACCCTGCCTGGCTTCTTACCTTGTCTCCCTTGAGGCCTTTCACCAGGGGGCTCGGGGGAGGCCCCTTGACGGGCGACCCGTTCCAGAGAGGGCCTGGGGGGCCCACCTCACCCTGGCAGAAACACGGCGGGGATGCGGGGATGCGGGGAGAAAGCAAGGATTTCAAGTTTCACGTTTATTTTGCTGGACGGCACGGTGGCACGGCGAGTAGCGCTGCCGCCTCACACTATGAAGTAGCAGGGTTCGAATCCAGGCTCGGGTGCCTTTCTGTGTGGAGTTTGCATGTCCTCTCCCCGTGTCCACGTGGGTTTTCGCCGGGCACTACGGTTTCCCCCCACGGTCCAAAGACATGCTGCTGCATAGGTTAATTGGCCTGCTGACTAAATTGCCACTGGTGCCCTGTGATGGACTGGCGTCCCATCCTGGGTACAGTATAGCGGGGAAAGGCTCCATCTCACCTCGAGCCTGTACAGGATTAAGCGGTTTCTGACAATGGATGGATGGGATGGAATAAAAGCTGGCTAGGATAAATTACTTTAATGTTAATCACAATGCCTGCAAAATCTTTATACAGCGCTTTGTGACCCTCGGGTGAAAGGCGCTCTATAAATGCTATTATTATAATTTCACTGGAGTGATGTTTATGTCGCCTGTCTTCACTCGGCCTCACCTTTTCACCCCGCTCTCCTTGCCGACCGATACCCGGGCTGCCCTGTTTACAAACACACGGCAGATAACGCACTCGTCAACACAGTTTCACGGGCATATTGTAAACTGCTCATCCCGTATGTGAGCATGTCAGTGAACATGATATTAAATTGGGGGACGCTGGCAGATTTTTCCGCCCTTAAGATTGCCAGTTTCACGACCTTTCAGTGTATGCGAAGCAGCCTTAATCATTTAATTTTTTGTTGCTTCGGTTTTTCTTAGTTGTTTTTTATTCTGTCCTTGTGCAGTGATTTGTGACCCTCGGGTGACTATAAAATGCTATTATTAAATGCCATTATTACATAGCAATGTTTTGAAATGATAGTGGCTCTTCAGAGCTGTTCTTGCGGGATAGCCGTGTCACTGAGCGATCTCCATCTCTCTCTCGCGACGTTTCGCCTCCGACGCCCGACGATGCTTCCAACGTGGGAGGCAAAACGTCGCGCGTGAGAGAGGGAGATCGCTCGACACGTCTATCCAGAAAGAACAGCTCCGGAGAGCAAAGAAGATCAGCGTTTCAACTTACCATTTCTCCTTGCAAGCCAGGCGGGCCAGGTGCACCCTACCAACAAAACAACACGGACAGCGATTAACCGTCTCGGCAATTAATTGCATCGTAAGCGCGCAACCGGCCACGGCACTATCTCGGTTACACTTCGCTGCCTCCTAGGGGGTAGGGGCTGTTTCCACAGCAGCAGCCGCAGATGTTAGCCGATGCGACGAGGCTCTCGTCAGACACACAAACGGAGACGACACACAGATGCCGGGCCCCGGCGGCGCTCGTTTGTCGAGGCGCGCGGCCGCCTCGAAAGACCACCGACGCTCGCCGGCGCATCGGGAGCCGGTGGCATTCCGCCCGCTCCTACGCCTGTTTTCACAACTTCTCCGGCCGTGTCGATACGTACATTTTTTTCTCTCGAGGTGCTCTCGGCGTGCGTTCCCGCCGCGCGGCGATACTTTCTGAACGGTTATCCGTTTTTTTTTATATTTTTTATTTCCTTTTAAACGCACGCGGCGGAGCGAGCTTTCGCGCTCGCGTGTGTGTGTTCTGCGGCAGACAGGTGCTATTGTATCCCGTCACGGGACGGCGAGGCGCTCACCCGGCGCGGCAAAGCCCCGATAACATTTTCCCATGGAGCGTTTCCGGATTTTTGGCAGCGCGTCCCTGAGTCGAGGCCAGCGTTTTGGGCAGCGAGCGCGTCGAGTTCTCGAGTCGGAATGCGTTGTTTGCATTGTACGTCTGCGCGTCTGTCGATGCCGGTTTGCGGTCGGGGGGTCGGGCTCGGGGGTCGGGACCGCTCGATGCGGCCAACTGGAAAGAGCAGCTCTTGAGAGCAACGCTCGTTCGTCGAGGCGTGAAAACCTACATTGATACAAATTAATAAAGTAGATAATACTTGGACCGATGTAGGGTGTTCTGGGCTGGATGTATTCAGAAAGCCTGACGATGCCTCGAACGTGGGAAGCGAAACGTTGCGAGGGGGCGAGAAGGAACACTGGACACGGCTATCCCGAAAGAGCAGCTCTCGAGAGCAATTCTCGTAAATAATAATGTCTAGCCCTTTCTCGATTTACCGCTGGATGAAGGCTTCCCTTTGCTCTGACGCCATTAGGAATTGCTCTACCATACTTCACCGTGCCGATCCGCGCGGTTTAGATACGCTCGCCAGCCGAAGTTAGCCGCGGCCGCGAATTGAACTCGGCTCGTTCGCCGTGTTGTGCACATCAAACGATCACATTTGACTTCCTCTACGAATGACGCATTAACTCAGTTCAACACAACGGTTGCCGGGTAACTCCGAGCACCGGGCGCTCCGGGCTCGATCGCCGATTCGCACGATCCGCGAGACACGCGGTGGGTGGTGGGGGGAAAGTGCCGGCGCGTCTCGCGAGCAGGCCGCGGGCCCGCGGGCCGCTGGGTCGGCGTCGAGACGCTGTGCCGCGTAATTATTCCCGAGCCGCGAGCCCTTGGAGGTCGTCGTGAGATAATTGTGGGGGACGCGACAACCCTGGAAAGCCTGAAGCAAACGCCCAGTGTCGCAGCTGTGGTGCGTCCGTACGTGCGGAGATGTACAGTCATACCCCGCCCTACGTCATTATTTGGTTAAAAAAGCCGTGACGTAACACGGTTTTTGACGTAAACCGGACGTAATGCCTTAAAAATGACTTAAAATGAGGACAAACACCGTAAGACTAGCGTAAATAACTCGCGAAAGAATATAACTATCGCTAAACCTTAAAGAACACTAAAAACACATTTTAGTCATATTTGTTATGACGTAGGTGACGTTGCTGAGTGACGTAACGAAGGACATAATGACGTTTGCTGAACTGAAATTTACTCTAGAAAAGTGGCGTAAAGGCGAATTTGACACACCGCATATGCAGTAATACCCCGAAATGACGTAAAGCGGGGTATTACTGCATGTTTAAATCCCGATCGGTATAAATCCCTGCTCCGGCTGACAGGATTAAGCGGTTTCAGACAATGAATGAAATGAATGTGTCCTAGCTGCCACTAGCTTTTGAACTGTCCTGTCCTCCCCGAACGCACGTGTCAACTCACAGGATAGCCTGTAGGTCCTGAAGGGCCTGCTGGCCCCGGCTGCCCCGGATATCCGGCCTGGCCCTGAGAACAGAAAAGAACAACCGCAACAGAACAATGCAATAGAACAACCAAATGGAACAATACACCAGAACACAATAGCTCGTGATCTCAGAGGATTGAACAGTTCCACCTGGGGAGCCAAACGCGACCAGTAACCACTGTGAGCAGAGAGATCTTGGCATAGATACAGTCTGGTTTCGCATTGCGTAGATGGTTTATATCGTATGTTTTGTTCTTATTCTGAAATTACGTTCGCTATAAATCAAACACGAATTATGGTTCGCCCTGTTCAACGATCGTTGACCAGAAAATAAAACCACCACGGTCAGCGTGGCGATCAGACACCTTTATGATTCTGAATTACAATTTTACAAATAAATTACCGTCAGCTTTATGCACCCTGATGGGTAACCGGTTAGCTATTTTTGGGGGCCAATGGCTCAAAAACCTTCTGAGAAGACATTAATCCCACGAAGCAACACCCAGACCTCCAGAATCCAGCGGCGATAAAGGACGGCCTCGAAGCTTCGTCGGTCAATTGCAAATCAGGAGCAGGTAAAAATGACCGATCGCAAACGCCCCCACTGTGACCCCTCTCGACCGGCGCGCGGTCAAAGGCGGCTTAAACGGGGACTTAAACGGGACTTAAACGGGAGCGATTGGCGACGCTGATTCGGTGACAATCGGGCACGCGGTTTGTAAATTGGCTCCGATTGAGAAAATTCGTCGGTCGGACGGCGGGTGGCAAATTTCTGTGACTATACGCGACCCGCTCTGAAAACGGGCGCATTCAAAACACATTCATTGCATTCCCGCGCACGCGCCCAGTGTAAGTAACGTGGCGGGAAAACGCCGAGCTGGAGAAATGCGGGGGTCAGAGGGACTTGATAGTGCAGTTCACCGGTTGGTTAGCTATTTAGAGTTCGAGGCATGGCTTGCGGCGTCATTGGCTGGTGTCCTCCACCCACGATCTGCTAGCCACTTCCTCCTCCATCTCGAGAGTTTATTTCAAGTTTTTGCCCGGTTTTTATTTTCTGGCATTTCGAGAAAAACCCATCAGCAATAAAGTGTACGCGTGTACGGATGCAATACTCCAAGTGCCCCTAGGCTGGCACAAGCGCTGCGTCGATGCATGGTGAGCAGCCCTGACTAAATTGCACCCACCGGTGCCCTGTGATAGACTGGCGTCCTATCCTGGGCATAGCCCTGCCCTGCGCCCAGTGTCTGCCGGGATAGGCTCCGGCTCACCGCAAACCTGTACAGCATTACGCGGTTTCTGACAATGGATGGATGGATGGGAAGGCCTTAGATCTGCCCCAATACAGTACTCACAGGAGGACCATCTGAACCTGGGTAGCCATTTTCTCCCTGAAAGAGAGAAACATACATACAGCTGTGAAGAGCAACCATCAAACCTACTTCTGTACACACCACGGTACCATGTGCAGCACAAGGGTGACGCGACAATGACATTGGTGGTGCGTCGACGTACCCTTCCGCCTTTGTATCCAGGAGGTGTGGTGACTGGTTCGCCCTTCTGACCCTTGGGCCCAACGATGCCCTGCACGAGACGACCACACGGAAACAATATTCGCGAGCAGCTCCGAGCCCTGTCTGCCGGGACAGGCTCCGGCACACCGCGACCCTCTTCCCGCTTACCTGCGTGCTTATAAACGCTTACCCCCTACCCGCCGGACAACGGTTAACAACAGCTACGACAGCTCACAACGTTCGCATCCAGCTTAAACAACAACCGACCGCCTTGCCTGTTGAAAATACGGACGTGCGATCGCAAGCAAATATATTAACAGATTTTTTTTTTTAAATCAACAATCCGCACGATCGTAGTTTTGGAGGCTCACCGGGCGGCCTGACGAGCCGGGGTACCCGTCGTTACCGGAGAAACCCGCGTCTCCCCTCGTGCCGTTGCAGCCGTCGTGTCCCGGAAGGCCCCTGACGCCGGGCTGGCCCGGATGCCCCTGCGAGCAGACAACGTACAGTTGTGAATTATAGAAAATATATTTACGATAGGAAGGGCGGCACGCTGGCGTAGCGGCGAGCAGCGCTGCCGCCTCACAGCAAGAAACATCCCGGGTCGAATCCCAGCTCGGGTGACTTTCTGTGTTCTCTCCCCGTGTCCGCGTGGGTTTTCGCCGGGCACTCCGGTTTTCCTCCCGCAGTCCAAACACTTGCTGATAATAATAATAATAGCAATTATAGAGCGCCTTTCAGCCGAGGGTCACAAAGCGCTGCACAGGGCTGCGGAGAGAACGGCACGCCGACAACGATAGAGAACGGAAAACCAGCAACATAGCTTGTGGCTTTTGCTGGTTGAACAGATTTATTGAAACGTATGTGTGCGTCGATTTAGTCGCGTTGTCTTTGGCTTGTTACACCAAACGATTGCGAGCAAGCTTGGGCGTCAAACGCTGCCCAGCCTGTAACACGACCGAGATGAGTATTTATTTCTGGAGAGTCGTAAAACGCGTAACCCTTCCAGGTGTTTCACGGCGTGATCATTGCGGTCAAGGTGCGATTACAGTGTTTTTTTTCCGGTTAATGTACAGGTTGTGCTCTCCACTCACCGGAACTCCGTTATTACCGGCAAAGCCCGGAACGCCGATTGGGCCCTGTGAAGGAAGACAACATTGTGATTAAATGCCTCACAGGTCAACAGGTCATCAGTGTCATCACCCAAATAGCAAGCGCTGTGTTGTACTATTATCTGACGCTGCAATTTCTGTGTCTGCCTACCACCCTGTAATTGTTAATGATAAATAGCATCACATAAGGGGCGGCATGGTGCCGTATCGCTGCCGCTTCACAGCAAGGACCCGGGTTCAAATCCCGGCTCGGGTGTCTTTCTGTGTGGAGTTTGCATGTTCTCCCCGTGTCCGCGTGGGTTTTCGCCGAGCACACCGGTTTCCTCCCACAGTGCGAAGACATGCTGCTGCATATGTTAATTGGCCTGCGGACTAAATTGCTGCCGTTGCCCTGTGATGGACTGGCGTCCCACCCTGCCCTTGCGCCCTGTGTCTGCCAGGATAATCTCCGGCTCACCGCGACCCTGTACAGGATTAAGCGGTTTCTGACAATGGATGGACGGATGGAAGCATCTCACACAAATGAAACTGCGTGACAGGTGTATGCTTGGTCACCGTAATGAAACACAACAAATCTGACACTCACTTTTTCTCCTTTTTCCCCGGCATAACCTGGCGTCCCTTCGTCCCCTTTCCTTCCCGTGGGGCCTCCGACGCCCTCGGGGCCTGGAAAGCCTGGAACTCCTTTCGGTCCCTGAGGGCCGATCATTCCCGGTTGGCCCTGGAGGCAACAAGAGAGACAAAGACAAAGATGCCCATTTATAATAATAATAGCATTTATAGAGCGCCTTTCACCCAAGGGTCCCAAAGCGCTGCACAAGGCTGTGGAGAGAAGGGCATGTCAACAACATCAACGCAGATTAACTGAGAGTCAAGGTAGAAGCGTTCACGTCGCGATCCCTGTCAGGTAATACTTGATGTTGCCTGCGAATTCTACCAAACACTTCGAAGCCGAGCTGAAAGACAACGTTGTGCAGAAGCTGACCATCGTGCTTCGAAGAATCGCAAAGAAGAAGAACTGAGAGTCATTTAGCCTCACACAGACTGTAGGGTCAAGTGTTGTTAGCGAGCAGCATCTATGAAGGCCAGCACGGCACACGAGGGGGTGGGAGGGCACACACAGACAGGTGCTTTTCAACACAATTCCGCGCTGCCTTGCTGCGGGCACCTTCCCCGAGTTGAAATGATGCGGCGAAAGCTCGAGATAAAAGCAAAATATATACCGGCGTAAGTTTTCACGGCTCGATGTAGGGGAATTAATTGCTCCTCCGTAGCCACTCACCGCGCCAACGTACCTACCCGCCTTGCCCCCAAGTCTAGAATAACGCGCTTTAACTCCAAGTGGCCAGCAGAGGGCAGGAGAAGCACGTGAAATAAGCCTTCGAGTTCACAGCTTAACACGAACAGCCGTTACACTTTGCGCTTCCATCCATTGTCAGAAACCGCTAACTCCATCCAGGACGGGGTCGCGGTGGGCCGGAGCCTATCCCGGCACTCCGTCTCTCTCTCGCGACGTTTCGCCTCCCACGTTGGAAGCATCATCAGGCTGTATGTGGTTGCATGTTGAAACTGACCGGTTATAAAGGTGACCGACAAAGGGGTGGGCGGCACGGTGGCGTAGTGGGTAACGCTGCCGCCTCACAGCACGAAGGTCCCGGGTTCAAATCTCGGCTCGGGGGCCTTTCTGTGTGGAGTTTACATGTTCTCCCCGTGTCTGCGTGGGTTTTCGCCGGGCACTCCGGTTTCCTCCCACCGCCGTTTAAAGACATGCTGCCAGGTTAATAGGCGTACTGACTAAATTTCCCCAGGTGCCCTGCGATGGACTGGCGTCCCATCCTCGGTGTTCCCCTGCCTTGCACCCTATGTCCGACGGGCTAGGCTCCGGCTCACCGCGACCCTGTACAGGATTAAGCGCTTTCTGAAAATGGATGGATGGACAAAGGTGTGGGAGCGAGATACCCTGACCGCCTGTATGGACATTAGGCTCCCTTGATCCTTGTTCACTGTTCGAGGCCGCGGGGGTTCCTTTCCTCTACCTGCTTGATCCCATAATTGCTCCTTTGTGAATTGTTCGAGAGAGAGATTCGCTGCTGAGTGTATTTGCGTGTTGTTCCATTGTGCTTTTTTTTTGGTAAGACAGTCCTCCGAGATTGGCTCAAGTCGATTCGCATTTCTTCTTCTTTTTAACGATTCATATTCTCTCGGTGTTTTAGGATCTCGGCTTGGCTGAGTGTGCGCACGCCAACGCGGCGTGGCACCCAGCGATGGCGAGCAGGTAACTTGAACAGCCCCTCTGTGCCGAGCTTGTGAACAAACGTTTGGAATGTCGACAAGAAAGGCTGAATCGGGGGGCTGGGTGAATGTACAAACCTGCGCTTTCACGAGAAAGGGAGCAAAAAACCAGTCAAACGGGTTTCTCCGTCTGACAGTCTCGACAGAGGGATCAGGGGCCTATCGGAGTCCTTTTTATGTTTCATCTGCCCGCACTTTTCTCCTGCCCTGTGTTATCGAGCCAGACAACTTTTATCTCGCGGTGTTCAGGCCACGGATGCGACGTGGATTTCGAAGCTTCCTCGCGTTGTGATTGTCGCCACAAACCGGCTCCGTCTCCTGCCAAGAGCTCGTCGCCTACGGGAGGGCTGTAACCGTCACACGAGTTGTTCCGAATGCTTATCCCTTTATGCGTCTCGCGTGTGAAGTAAATCAAGCATGTTTACTATAGGGGCGGCACGGTGAGTAGCGCGGTGAGCAGCACTGCCGCCTCACAGCAATAAGGTTCCGTGGGTTCCAAACCCGGCTCGGGTGCCTTTCTGTGTGGAGTTTGCACGTTCTCCCCACGTCCGCGTGGGTTTTCGCCGGGCACTCCGGTTTTCCTCCCACAGTCCAACGACATACAGCTGCATAGGTTAATTGGCCTGCGGACTAAAATTGCCCCCGGTATACTGTGAAGCACCGGTGTTCCATCCTGGGTATAGCCCTGCCTTGCGCCCTGCGTCTGCCGGGATAGGCTCTGGCTCACCGCGACCCTGTACAGGATTAAGCTGTTTCTGACAATAATAATAATAATTTAAATTTATATAGCGCCTTTCACCCGAGGGTCACAAAGCGCTGCACAATGGATGGATGGATGGAAATCCCTCCCGAGACTGCGATCCACCAACCCTGGCTGGATCACGTTTGTACGCTGCCACGCCTAGCTTTTGTTGTCGACGCTACGTGCAATTTAGTCAGTTCCTTCTCGTGGTCTTGGAATCAAAGCTCCTACCTAGGGAGCACCTTAACAATAGCTCCCGCTCGCGCAAAAACAGGAAGCTTTCAAACTGTGTTCAGAAGTCACTTTCATGGCCACGCGCTGCGGAAAAATTAGACCCAGAATGATTCACGTCTTCTGATGACCTACGAGGGTCACCTGAACTCGAGTTAATCAGGCCGTCGTTTCTCACTTGACCTCGGAACAGCCCCCCACAACTGGTCTGCAGAGGAGGGACATTTCAACATTTACATGGTTTGTCACGTGTCAAGAATCGTCAAGGTCAAACTGTGTGCGGTGAGCGGTCCCTCTCTCTGGACACTTAGATGGATTTGCATGAGTCAAGGTCGTGGTTTGCTTACATAATGTATTGAAACAAATATATATCTTGCACAGAGAGGCGGCACGGTGGCCCGGTGAGGAGCGCTGCCGGCTCACAGCAAGAAGGTCCCCGCTTCGAATCTCGGCTGGGGGGGGGGAGCCTTTCTGTGTGGAGCTTGCATGTTCTCCCCCGTGTCCGCGTGGGTTTTCGCCGGGCACTCCGATTTCCTCACACCGTCCAAAGACACGCTGCCAGGTTAATTGGCGCACTGACTAAATTTCCGCAGGCGCCCTGCGATGGACTGGCGTCCCATCCGGGGTATCCCCCTGCCTTACGCCCTGTGTCTGCCGGGATAGGCTCCGGCTCACCGCGACCCTGTACGGGATTAAGCAGTTTCATAAAATGAATGGATGGATTATTATTATTATTAATCCCAGCGGAGGAAGGGACTGGGCCCCCTCCGAATTCAGAAGGCACGCTTGCCGTGACCCCGTTCGAGGTTAGGAACCGCTGCGCCACGCTCTCTCGCTGCTCGCGTACGGTGCGTTCACAGAGGCTGTGAGGCAGCAAGTTTGAGCGTGCTGCAAGTTCGAGGGGGGGAAGGGGGGTACCGAGACTCCCGCGCACCTGCCCGTGGAATGAAACCACTTCAAGAGTCGTATTCGCGGCAATTCAGAGACATGTCGCTACACGTAACCCAGCGCGCGCGCGCGCACACAATAGTCTTCTTGCGCCATTTCGACAGAGCGCATATTTATCTCGTCAAGCTGTTCCATCGTCTCTTAAATGCTCATTTAGCAATTTTGAAGACGGGACAACCTCGGAGTAGAGTCGCTGCTTCTTCGGATTGAGAGGAGCCAGTTGAGGTGGTTCAGGCATCTAGTAAGGATGCCCGAACGACCGGAAGGCTTCCTCGGGAGGTATTCCAAGCGCGGCCCACTGGGCGGAGACCTAGAGGCCGACCCAGGACACGCTGGAGAAATTATATCCTTCGGCTGGCCTGGGAAAGCCTGGGAATCCCCCCACTAAGAAGAGTGTGAATCTGTTGCTGAGAAAAGGGATGTCTGGTCGAGTCTACTTGGACTGCTGCCACCGCGACCCTCACCAGGACAAGCGGTTTATAAAATGGATGGATGGGGGTTAACAAAAAAATCAACCGCAAGATACGACGCCTATGGTCATGACAAAACGATATGAGTTTTCTGCCCCCCAAAAAAAAAATGCCGGCGAAGTTGGTTATTTATTATCGCAGCTGTTTGCCGCGCGGATCCCGCCCGACGCTGCGGGGATCTGCCCGGTTATGCAATCACGGAACCACCTGGTTCAGTTCCGGCGGAATTCCCTGGAGATTTTGGTTTGATCGGACCGGCGGATTTTTGTTGTTGTTTTACCCCCCCCCCCCC
>JAZEWU010000049.1:2949369-2965905 GCA_036362915.1 Geotria australis | reverse complement strand
TTGACAGGAAGAATTCGCCTCTGAGAGTCGCTGTTCCCACTCTTCCCCCACCCCACCACCACACCACCGCCTCACTCCGCCAGCCACCGACCAGCAGCCATTCCCACGAGACCTACTCCGCTCTCAATGTGCATTGTTCGCGGAGAGAGTTGGGAAGTCTCCGGCATTCGCCCCTGAAACTTCAAAAGCCATTCTAGTCGGATCGGAGCAGAACGTTGCCGTCAGAAGTCGCGTAGAGTTACTGTTCTGGATTTTGTTGTTTACCGCGTTTGTTTAGCCGGGACAGTCTCCCCCCGAATGTCAAGACTCTTCTTCAGGAGCGTCCTGTCAGCTCCTCACAGTAGGGGGCGCGACGGTCGTTAAGTGCTTCTCAGCCCGAATCATTTGGGTTTTCGCCGGGCACTCCGGTTTCCTCCCACAGTCCAAAGACATGCTGCTGCTGCTGCATAGGTTAATTGGCCTGCGGACTAAATTGCTCCCCGGTGCCCTGTGTTGGACTGGCGTCCCATGCCGGGTATAGCGCTGCCTTGCGCCCTGTGTCTGCCGGGATAGGCACCGGTTCACCGCGACCCCTGTACCGGATGAAGCGGTTTCTGACGACGGATCGATGGATGGTTCCAGCAATTCGCATGTTTGTTGTGTCGCAGGAGTCCCGTAAAGTGCTTGCAAGCTCAGTGGGTATTTTTATGCTGTAATAATAAACACCTATCTATCTATCTATCATTTCGATTTTCATCCCGGGCCCGACCTTCGCCTGGCTTCATGCGGGCTGCCGCGAGAGCATTCGCACGTCACTTTTCCCGCGTAACAGTCCTCGTTCACTCAGAAGGACACCCTGTCATCATGCGCCGTCAGATTACAGGGGGCCGCCTCATCGACAAAAAACTATCGGCTCGTCCCACTTCCTGCCGCCTGCCCAGCGGCGGTGCCTGGCGGGAGATCCAACCCTCAGCGGGCCCTGCCACCGACCCGGACAAATATTGCGCGTTTTTTCCTCCCTCCGTCGTAGCGAGCGACTAAAAGCTCCGCTTCCCGAGCTGGTCAGGTAACACCGCCAACTTTAACTCGCTCCCCGTCGATCCCTCCCCAACCCCCAGGCGCGTCGCAGCCGCGGGTACTGCGGGTGTTGCGACACCCGCACTTTCACAGAAACATAATTCCATCCCCCCCACTTTTTCCTGCGACACGCCTGCCCACCCCCCCCACCTCTCCCATCTTCACCTCCCGTCTAATTTCACGGCTCTACCAGTTGATTTCCGAATATGAAGAAAAAAGCCCGCTGCCGTTCGTTACGGGCTGGAGTTGACGGGGTCGCGGGGCGTGATCGCAAACAACTCCCGGCGGAGCGTCGCGGGGTTCACATCAAGGCCCAGGGGCGATAAAGGCGAGAATCCCGGACGCCAACGCGGGCCCTGTTATTGTCCACCTGCTCTAAAGCCGGGGGGCTTCTTGTAAACAGATTTGCAAGCTATGCGAAAGTATGCGGTTCATCGTGACGCCGGCGAGGGTTAATAAAAGCGCGGCACCTGCTTTTACGAAGTCCCTAAGTCGCGCGTTTCATACGATGCCATGCCCACTGTGCGGAACACTCGTGCCAGATGATTGCTGGCCTGGCCACGCGCTCTCGGGATGCCTTCACGTCCAGACGCCCAGGGAAGGAATGCCGCGGCTTCTCCACCGCTACTGGGATCCTCTTGAGTGAGGATGATCGGAATGAACTGGGGTCACCCCGTATCAGAGGTCATTCATATGATTGATGGTTGGTCTTCACAGCTGTTCTTTCGGGATAGCCGTGTCCAGCGCTCGCCCTCTCTCACCTCGCGCGGCGTTTCGCCTCCCACGTTGGAAGAAGGACGCCTGACGATGCTTCCAACGTGGGAGGCGAAACGTCGCGAAGGTGAGAGGCGGCGCGCTCGACACAAGAACAGCTCTGAAGAGCAACCATCAAATTCAAATCTCGCGATCCAACGATTGGAACGTCATCGGAGATGTCTCGCGAGTGGCGGCGTGAGATCAGGACATGCACCCAGAGGAGCAGACAAAACAACTATCTGGCAGGGACACTTGTACATTTTTGCATCTTGTGCAGATTCCTCCGTGAATTCCATTCTTAGCGAGGCCTTAGAGACAAGGCCAGCATCTAAAGCGTATGGCATCAGCTTCTTTCTTTGAGCCGTTCCCTCGTGAGGCACTTTCACGGACTCAAAAATTAAATATTTTCCGTGTTCCAAACCGCTAGAATGCTGGCCTCGTAACTTCACGGGTCTTTGAGCGATTAGTGGAACTGAAACTCAAGTTCAAACTCAGCTCAGCGCCACTTCCCAGTGTGGAACAAGCATTGACCTTTGCTGTTTGATCTTTGACCGGTTGAATCACAACCAAATGCCAAGTAGTAACATATAATACATGAGACATAAGAGCTAGAGGCTACATTCGATGAGCAACCTGGGCGGCAGGGTGGCGCAGTGGTAACATCTGTTTCTCACAGCAAGAAGGTCCCGGGTTCGAATCTCGGCTCGGGCGCCTTTCTGTGTGGAGCTTGTGTGTTCTCCCCCTGTTCTGCGTGGGTTTCCTACGGGTTCTCCGGTTTCCTACCACAACTTAAAAAAAACCACTCATTAATTATTTGGCCGATAACTTCATAATATATAGGAAGCAGTGTGTGGCAATATGGCGCCGGCAAAACCGCCTGGCTGCCTCCTCCGCCTCTCTGCGCTTTCCTCGCTACCCCTCTGAGTCGTTCTCTCGTCGATTGAGTACCTTCGACAGTGAATGAATATGTGCCACGCATTATAAATGTAAAATTATTATTGTTATTCTTAGATCCGCCGGGATAGGCTCCGGCTCACGGCGACCCCCGTGCAGGATTAAAGCGGGTTTCTAACAACGGACGAACGAACCTCCTGAGTGCGAGTCAGACCCACCGGCCGTCGCGGCAACAAGTCTCCATCAATGCAGCCAGACAGCAGTAAAGAACAGGCAGCCGCCGCCGATAAGAGATTAAAAGAAACGACTTGCCCGCATGGGGCTAGTGCGAGCTCGTGGGTACAATGAAGAGACAACAAGCGGCCCTCGCTTTCAAATCGCAACCGCAACCGGCAGCGAGACTGTAAAAAAAAAAAACCACAAAGCGTATGACAAGTGAAAACAGCAACAACAAATCAACGAGCACGCACGCACGCTGCCTCGCTCGCGCAGGTGGGCACCTGGCTGTTCTGTGTGCGTGTGTGTGTCCCGAGTCAAAGGTTAATGTCCCTTCGGGGTTAAGCTTGAACACGTCCGACCATTAAGCGGGAAAAAGCCGAGCTCCGGGGATGGCGTTGTTGTTGTTATCTGGTTAGAGGTTTTACGGTACGTTCCTCGCAGAGGTTGCGCGACGCACTCGCTGATGGCGGCAATTACCGCTATGGCGGGGGTCAGGGTAGAAGCGTTCACGTCGCGATCCCTGTCAGGTAATACGTTGGTGTTGCCTGCGAATTCTACCAAACACTTCGAGGCCGAGCTGAAAGACAACGATGTCCAGAGGCTGACCATCGGTGCTTCGAAGAATCGCAAAGAAAGAAAGACCGCTATGGCCACGCGCGCGTGTGTCTGTTTGCAACGCGCAGACCAAACGTTTCCCTACAACCACGACCGAGTATCCCCGACCCCTTACAAGCGATAACTTTTTAACGCAAAGTCAACGTCGCGTCGTTTTCAGACCTACGATCGGGTCGGTCAGTCTGCGGCTAAATGAATGTGCCGCAGAAATTCCCGCGGGTTAAATCAGCCCTTCCGCACAATTCCGTTATCCGGCGATTAGCGAGCGAATGCGTTTTGCGCCGAGCGCCAAACCTTTCAACCAGGCGCGAGTTATTCTCGCCTATTGTCCGAAGCCCACCAGACAGTGATGGAACCGGCTGGGATTATGGCCCAAGAAAACAATTCGGTGCCGTTTTGGGATGGCCAGGCCAGCTGGTAAACAAAGCAAAAACTCGACAATTGACTCAGGGATATCGGAGGGATTTTGGTGTGTGGATCTACAATTAGAGCAGGCCACTGGGTTATTTCTGTTTGCCTAATATACCGTGTTATGCGTGCTGACATTTCGTAAGCTTGTCTGGTCTGAAAAATGGCCACATTTATTTTTTTTTGTGTCCGGTGTTCATCAATGCTACAAGGTCACATACTTTTCCCAACATTCTGTGTTGTTTTGTAAAAAAAAAAAAGGGAAATCAGTTTTATCTCCGTGTTGGCCTTGACGCACCAAACAGAAGAACAGAAGCTTCTTTTAACATACAAATTGTTAACTTCAGCAAAACAAAAATCCTCCAAGATCTTAAACACATGTGAGTGTGTGCAAATGTTACAGATCGACTTTTTAATCATAACGATGGTTGCTCTCCGGAGCTGTTCTTTCGGGATAGTCGTGTCGTTTCGCCTCCCACGTTGGAAACACCTGCGGAGGCAGCCAGGCGGTTTGCCGGCGCCAACATATGGAGAACCCAGAGGAAACCCACGCAGAACAGACGAAGGGGGGGAGAACACACAAACTCTACACATAATGGCGCCTGAGGTGGGAATCGAACCACCTCGGGTAAGACCGTTCTTTCTGCGAGGCGCAGATGTTACCACTGTGCCACCCTGTCGCCTAAAGTGGCCTCTGATGTAGTGGTGCTAAACTCTACAACGTGGCGACTTCCATTCTCATATGCACGTTAGCGACGCTGTAAAATGGCCCGGTTAAGATACTGATATTTAATTTACAACTCCCGCGAGGAAAACCTTCAAAGGCCACGTCGTGGCAAAGCGAATTACGGGGACGAGGAAATAACACAACACTCCGTTAACAAACCCCCACATTGTCGGTCGCTGCGATAATAAGGGTTTGATTCATTTCAGCAGGTGTGGCGCGAGCGCCTCATCCGACGTTAATGAATCACGGAGCGGGGAGCGAGGTCAGGTTTCCCTTTGCAGCCACATGCAGGTCATGGCCCCGTACGTGGGTTTCACCAGGAAGTCATCTCGTTGACGTAGCTGCTGAGCTGGGGAACCTGCAAGTCTCCAAGCCGGGATTCGAACCCGGGAGCTTCTCGCTGCGAGTCGGCGGCGCTACCCACCGCGCCACCGTGCTACCACGCGTACTGGCGTCGTGACCTGGCAATCAAGACCACCGGTCCCAGCACGCACGCCAAACCAATCGCCCACTCACGCCACCACCACCAACAACCACCACCTGCCCCGAGGTTACTAAGGCCACAATAGAGAGGGATCACATTTCCACGTTCCTAGTCCAATGGCGTGTTAGTTAGGCACGCGTTCTACATCGTGTATTGGTGTGCTTCGCGTTAGTAAGGCATGTGTTTTCCACGTGCTGTAATCGGTGCGCTTTGCGACAAACGAGCCGAGACGTTCGCTGTTCGCGCGATTCTCGGAGCGCGCGACGGGTCGTCACGCCGCAAAGTGGCGGCCGACCACGTTCCCTACGCGAGCGGTCGAAATTCCTTCCTGCACGGCATCCACGCCGCAGCCTGCACCCCTTGCCCACCCTGGACAGACAGGCGGTGGCGCCCGCGGCTGGTCGACAACCGCCGGTCTGACGAGCGGTTTGTTTTTCGCGTGTCCATTTGTCCATCCATTTTCTGAAACCGCTTAATCCCGTACGGGGTCGCGCGGTGAGCCGCATCCTATCCCGGCAGACACAGGGCGCAAGGCAGGGGGGATACCGAGGATGGGACGCCAGTCCATCGCAGGGCACCTGGGGCAATTTCACTCGGTAGGCCAATTAATCTGGCAGCATGTCTTTGCACGGAGTGCCCGGCGAAAACCCACGAGGACACGGGGAGAACATGCAAACTCCACACAGTAAGGCCCCCGAGCCGGGATTCGAACCCGGGACCTGTTTTTCGCGTGTTTGTTGTGTCAATGCATGAGTACCGTGAAGAGCTTGTAAGCTCGCTGGGTATTTTTCTGATGAAATAATAAACATCTATCTATCTGTTTGAATGCAACCGTTGAGAATACATACTTCTGGATTTGCCCGATGCTCTCTGCGTACCCCCTACGGTTCAATTTACAGAGGACACCCTTTTAAAAGAAAATAAATGGACAATGTGTCTCTCCCGTATATCCAGCCGTTAAACTTTTACGGTAAATGCAATGTTATAGTTGCTTGTTTTCGAATATGATGGTAATGGTGACTGTGGTGAATGTTAAGAGAACCTGCTCCGCTGAAGCAGAAGTCAATAAATGCTCACTCCTCAACCAACCTTGAAAATAAGTCACAACATGGAAAGCTGTAAGGTCACGACAAGAGTTAAGCCTTTTACTTTGCCAAGCACTTATCTTATTTTTCCTGCCAACTGAATCATACACGGAGGTAATACACACACACACCATAAATGTGTACAAACAGACAGTAAGTATGTCTGTTTGTAGACACAACATAGATGCGCGCAATGTACAATAATGCCATTTTTTGTGAGCACAGAAGCTTTAACTTGTTTCTTCGGAGGGTACTGCGATGGAACATTTGGCCGATGTTATTGACGAGCGTTTAGCCGCGTATGATGGGATCCCGGAATGCGCAGAGAAAACCCCAAGCGTACACGTGGTAATACTACTCAAAGCTCCGCACAGATAGATTCAGGAATCCGTGTGTGCGGAGTCTCCAATCCACGTTTAAACCAAGAGGCTTAATCGCACTTGCCTTCTGAGATCCGACGGGATCGGTCTTCGGCAAATGTATCTTTACTCATCTAGTTTATTTATTTGTTAGCGGTGGCCCCCTAGTCCATGAGAACATCATATTATTTATTTCCTTAGCCAGAGCGAATATCCGACATGTGGAAAGCATTGCGCCGCTTGGAACATGCAGCATGCTTCAATTCGCAAACTCCCAATCGCACCTTCCCCCGGGGACCGAGAATCAACACACGGCAATACATCAAAATACTTCGCAAGGCGCCACATGTTCTCACAACGATCTACGTGGAAATCCGTATTCGGCCCGGTTGAGAAATCGCCTAAGGGCAAAAGATGTAAGAGCCTCCCCACTCACTGATTCTAGTTCAGAATGTTCTCGAATTGGTCAATAACCATGAGAATGTCAGCTCGGTTTAACGATTTTCGGAAAGTGGCGCGGTTCAAGTAGCAAACGTAGGCTTTCACGGCTCGATTCATGATGGTTGCCATTCAGAGCCTGATGATGCTTCCAACGTTGGAGGGGAAACGTCGTGAGGGAGAGCGAGAGATCGCTCGACACGGCTATCCCGAAAGAACAACTCTGAAGAGCAACCGGTATCAATAATATACAGGCCTTTGTTAATGCACTGCTGGATGAAGGCCTGCCCACACCGTGTCGATCACGGGGCCTGTGCCCAGGACTTGTTCGGTTATCAGTCGCCACTGATGTTAGCCGTGATGAAGGACAGAGCTCAGCGCGCTGGGTACACAACGCAGCGTGATAACCACTGTGCCACGCTGCCACCTACAAGCAGGTACACGTTTAAAACACGCCGGTTTCCTCCCACAGTCCAAAAACATGCTGCATAGATTAATTGGCATGAGGACTAAATTACCCCCGGTGCCCTGTGATGGACTAGCGTCCCATCCTGCGTATTGCCCTGCCTTGTGCCCTGCGTGTGCCGGGATAGGCTCCGGCTCACCGCGACCCTGTACAGGATGAAGCGGTTTCTGACGATGGATGGCTGCATGGAGTTTCTAAAGAGAGATGATGATTTGATTATTTCACCGAGAATTGAACCCAGCGGCAAGAGTGCGGTTCCTGGCTGTGGCTGACGTGAGCGGTAAACAGTATCTGAGGATTTCCTTTTCGCCCCTTAGCTAACCCGCACTGCCAAACGTGGTGAGGTACCGCCAAACAACACCCTGTGACCCGCACGGGATCGCGAGGCCGTCTTGCAGCTGTCGTTTGGCAGAGGGGAATTCCTGATTTTACGAACGTAATGCAGCGTGTTGAATTCAACGTTCATTCATTCGATACTGGCACCCGCTTAATCCTGTAGCGGGTCACAGTTGGCTTGGAGCCTATCCCGGCAGACAAAAAACAAAGACAAAGACAGGGCTATACCCATCATGGGACGACGGTCCATCACAGGACACCGGGGGGAAATCTAATCGGGCCCATTAATCTAGGGGCAGCAGCGTGTCTTTGGACTGTTGGAGGAAACCGGAGTAACCTGCAAAAAACCCACGTGGACACGGGGAGAACACGCAAAAAACTCCAAACAGAAAGGCGGCACCCGAGCCGGGAGTTGAACCGACGACCTTGCCAGTTTCACGACCTTTCAGTGTATCCGAAGCAGCCTTAAGTATATTTTTTTGTTGCTTTGGTTTTTATTAGTTGTTTTTTTTCTATCGTTGCGCAGCGCTTTGTGACCTTCGGGTGAAAGGCGCTCTATAAAATGCTGTTATTATTACTCGCCGAGCCACCGTGCCACGCCGCGATGCAGCGTATAGACGGTAGGTATTTTAAATCTACACATCCACCGACGCATCTCATAAAAGCCATTCGGGAGCGGCGTAAGGACGCAACAGCTGGGGGATGGCCGGGCCCGGGCGATGGCCGGACCGCACACCGTCACGCAAACGTTTACAGATGACCGCAAACACTCCCGCATGTCTACTGTCCATACAAATCACTGTTTGAAAAAGGAACTCTTTACTTTACGCAAATACAATCAATCAGCCCACGAATGTTTGGTCTGGCTTTAATCAGTTCCAAAAATAAAAAAGTCCAGAGATGATAGTCTTTCATGCGATCTACTCGTTGTGTGATTTGGGGTTTGCATACCTTGACTGCTGGTCCGATTGATTTCTGTTATAAGAGTGAATTTATTTATCTATTTATTATTTTCCCCCCACTCCCTACCCACATTGTGCGAGAAAATCTTGTTAAGATTTGAGATGACTCGATGTGTTTTTTGTTTCCTAAATAGCTTAAGTAGAAAGGTTTCAAATGTCATTATTTGAACACATGGAATGTTTTTACTTTGAAGAAAATAAAGCCGGTGGTTTTCTGTCGAATAAAAAGTTGAGGTTACATCTCTGAATCACATAGTGGGGTATAGTGTTTACCACTGAATAACCACCGTTGACCACCCCACAAAGTGGCGTTCACTTTATTGACCTTGAAAGGAATAATAATAATATCAATTTATATAGCGCCTTTCACCCGATGGTCACAAAGCGCTACACAAGGGCCGCGAAGAGGACGGCATGTCAACAAGGACAGAAAAAAAACAATAAAAACCAAAGCAACAGAAAACTAAAAAACCAAAGCAACAGATAATGGGCTTGGCAAACCCACAGGCAGGAATTGAACTCGATACTTCGGATCGAGAGCCACTCGCCCAAACTGCCGAGCCACCGGGCCGGTTTCTCTCAATGCACCGGAGCCCCCAGGAGTCTCACCCATTTCCTCCGCCAATCTGACAACTGTATCTGCAGAGGTGTAGGTTTCATCGTGTTTTGATGGCGATAGCAACACTTTCCATACGTTACATCTTGCAAGTCGGGCCCCCTCTCACGGGGTCCGAATATTACTCAACAGTTACGTAAAGCAGCCCGACAGCATCGAATGCCGTTCGTAAAAGAGGCAGCTACGATCGGACGATTTAACTTTTTTCTTTTAAACGATTCTATTTCACTGCGATGGACTGGCGTCCCATCCTCGGTGTTCCCCTGCCTTGCGCCCTGTGTCTGCCGGGATAGGTTCCGGCTCACCGCGACCCTGTACAGGATTAAGCGGTTTCTGAAAATGGATGGATGGATTCTATTTCAGTGCTTGTAGTGCTACTGCCATATGGTGTCGTGAGTGGCCAATCAAAACTCTCACGCAGCAGTGCATCACCTTGTGCGTTAGATAACGGACCACACGCCTTGCTAGATTGATGTAAATTCGTCCAGGTGAAACTTAACAAAATTAACTGAAAACAACAATTTAACATGATAGTTCATTTTCCGGTCTATGCTAAACGGGCTGAGATCACGAACCCACCGCACCGGGTTAATAATCCGAGAACCCAGTTTAACCGCAGGCAGCTGAAACCTGGACTTAAACCTGGATGCTCGCCAGTGCCGGCTTAGTGCTCTGACCCCTGACCCACCAGGCCAACTTGCAGTGTTTAAATGTAAGCAGCCGTGAGCGGTGGCTTAGTGTGGTTGGCATGGGCCATGGTACCAAGTGAGGTGGAGGCACCTGTTAATTGTCCCGTGAAGAACTGGCGTCCTATCCTGGGTGTAACCCTGCCTCGCGCCCTGTGTCTGGTGGGATAGGCTCCGGCTCACCGCGACCCTGTGCAGGACGAAGCGCTTTCTGACAATAATAATAATATAAATTCGTAACGCGCGCGTATTCTCCAGGCGCGTTGCGTCCGTTGATTCGCAGGCGCGGAGCCTGGCTCAGTCCGGTTTGTTGTGAGTCGGTGGAAGAGGCGACTTTTTAAAATTACCGAATGAACGAATCGTGCGTTTCTCTCAACAGGATGAGCATCCGGGGGGGGAAACTACCGGACAGTTCCAATCCCGAGACCGCAAGACAGACAGCGAACCGTCAACGGGGTGCTAACGAGATGCGATGACCCCGAGGTATGACGACGGTGGGGGACGGGGTGGTGCGCCGCTCTGTTACTTCACAAGCGCATCACAGCACGCTCCGGCGAAGAATGCGCTTCGCTCAGGGCTGACTTCACATACGTCGACTTCGATCAAAGTCAACCGCCAGAGAGCGGAACCCGGCCCCGAGGACGGGTCTCTCGGCGATGGACGCCCGACAAGGAAGCGTACGGCGAGCTTCCAGCGAGACGATTCCTTATCGCGGCGCAGCCATCGCTCGCCCCCTGACTTCCTGACAGAGCAGACACAGCAAAAGGTGCGCGACGACATAACAACTGAACTCTTCGTGAGCGGGGGGGGAGCTTTCGCGAGCAGCCCGCGACGCGACCCGTCACACCGTATGCAAGCGGGCACGCACGAGCGATTTCCCGTGCGTCGAGCGTGTTTTGTACGTAGAGAGGAAAAGGTGAAAGTAAGCCGGTACGGTCCGGTATGGCGTACCGGTAAGGACGAGGAAGGGGCTTACGGTAAAGTACGGGTGGGTAGCAGGGTTGTGATGCGACCGTACCGGTAGGAAAGTTAAGTTACTTTCACACATGGCTGGTAAAAAGCGATAGCAAATATGGATGTTGTTACACTGCCATATATACAGCACTGGGGTGGCACGGTGGAGCAGTGAGTAGCGCTGCCGTATTACAGCAAGAAGGTTCCCCAGTTCGAATCCCGGCTCGGGTGCCTTTCTGTGTGGAGTTTGTATGTTTTCGCCGTGTCCGCGTGGGTTTTCGCCAGGCACTCCAGTTTCCTCCCACCGTCCAAAAACATGCTGCTGCATAGGTTAATTGCCCTGCTGATTAAAATTACCCCCGATGCCCTGTGATGGACTGGCGTCTCACCCTGGGTTTGGCCCTACCTCGCGCCCTGTGTCTGCCGGAATATGCTCCGGCTCACCGCAACCCTGTGCGGGATTAAGCGGCTTCCGACAATGAATGAATGAATATATTCCAGCACTTGTTCGCGGTATGAATGTATAGCGTATGCCGGCAGATGTGTTGGATTGCATGGAGAAATGCGCGTCAACTTGTTCGACACTGATTACAAGTAAATCGCCAAACGTGCTGCAACTCGCTCGAGACAAATTACAACGACGTTTAGCAACTCGCTTCAACTCGTTTGAAACTCGAACAGTATAATAGGTTACAAGGGGTCAGAGTAAATGTTCAGCATCGAACTGCATGGCATTCATTGAGACCGAATTGTTCTATATGACGGCGGTGCTAGGAAATTACTTCCTTCGAATGAAAGCCAAGGGGCTCCTGAATGCAATGAAATCACAATTACATTCAGAAATGGGGTTGTGTTAGGGGTGGCACGGTGGCGCGGTGAGTAGCGCTGCCGCCTCACAGCAAGAAGTTCCCGGGTTCGTATCCCGGCTCGGGTGCCTTTCTGTGTGGAGTTTGCGTGTTCTCCCCGCGTCCGCGTGGGTTTTCGCCGGGCACTCCGGTTTCCTCCCGCAGTCCAAAGACACGCTGCTGCATAGGTTAATTGCCCTACGGACTAAAATTTCCCCCGGTGCCCTGTGATAAACTGTTGTCCGAGGGGCCACTGTACACCACCAGGTATTTGAGGGCAGTCTCCGATGCGATTCCTAACCAGGCTGAAAGCTGCTTGGCTTCTCGGAGCTGACGAGATCGGGCACATTCCAGGGCACTTATATATTTACCCTTCGGAAATACTGGACGCATTGCTGAGTGGGCTGCATGAAGTCAAGTGCAAAATCGCTGTCGCTTTAACATTAACCACGCATTAGCCGCCCCTCCCACGTGATTGGTGGTGGTAGGAAAACCTCACAGTCTAAACCACCTTTTTAAAAACAAGATCTCTTTTATAATAAAAATGCTACACAAGATCTAACACAAAAAAATTCGACCAAAACCCCCAAAAATGTACGCTCACCTATTCTTAGATTCTGGATCAATTCCTGAATCGGTCTCAGAATCAACTCCCGAATTGATTCAACCCTTTAACCTACAGTACTGTACCTCTACACTGCATGGTTAGGCAATTATACGTGCGACTCGTCACACTTGAGTGTGAGTGGCTGAGTGAGCGAGCGAGTGGGTGAGTGAGTGGAAGAGTGAGTCAGTGGCTGAGTGAGTGAATGATTAAACGTGTGGCTCATTACGTGAACCCGCAACGGCTACATTAAGATCGACTGTTCAAGACTCCGGGATCGAGCTGTCGATCGCGATCGACTGGTTGGAGACCGCTGGTACTGAAGTCTCAGGACAGACTGGGACATGAAACAACACGACTTTCCGTGACACACCCAAGAAAAAATTTGACCAAGAGCAAGACACCCATGCTAACTTTTGGCAGCGTTGGTCAACGTTACTTTTTTTAAGGCAGCACTTCAAGTGCATTCCAGGACCGCGTTTGATATTACAACAACCGTCACACGATTTGACGAAAGGAGGAATGTTGTCATAAAGTAAAATTGCGTAGTAGTGGTACAGTGCAGGGCGGCACGGTGGCGTAGTGGGTAGCGCTGCCGCCTCACAGCAAGAAGGTCCCCGGTTCGAATCTCCGCTCGGAGGCCTTTCTGTGTGGAGTTTGCATGTTCTCCCCGTGTCCGCGTGGGTTTTCACCGGGCTCTCCGGTTTCCTCCCACCGTCCAAAGACATGCTGCCAGATTAATTGGCGTACTGACTAAATTTCCCCAGGCGCCCTGCCATTGACTGGCGTCCCATCCTCGGTGTTCCCCTGCCTTGCGCCCTGTGTCTGCCGGAATAGGCTCCGGCTCACCGCGACCCTCAACAGGATTAAACGGTTTCTGAAAATGGATGGATGTTACAGTGCATTGACATTTCACTTATCCGTGGTGCTCTCAAACATGATTATCTGTGGTCACAATTGATCTGAAAACATCCTATTGCCCGAGTTGCTTCCACGGATAAGAAGAGCGATCTGGAAGTGGCCGGAAAATCATCCTAATATTCGAGTTTAACTGTGGATAAGTAATCCGTCAGTGATGTTAGCCACGGCTGGAAAGTTGTATGCTAACCACTGCATCACCCGTTCCAGCCTGTTTAATACCGCGTGTAAATAAAAAGTGAATTATTACAAGTATAAAATGAACCATTAGTCAGCTTATGCATTAAAACAATATAAGCACCACCAAAAGTTTTCCCGTCAGTTTTAAAAGTAACGTTCAAAAACACGACGTATTTTTTTTCCGAGTCTACCCTGCAGGAATGCATGACCCATTGACCCCGACGCATAAACAGTGATCCTTTCAGTTTGCGAGATATCCAAGGATTATTTTTTTCGTGCCACAAAAAACTGGACACTGAACTTGACAAAGTGCCGTGTGGTTAAGGTAAAAGTTGACAGCCTCACTCAACCAGAGAAACACCATCGCACACTTGTTTGCTGCCCCCCATTCCATACAACCACCATCGCACGCTTCTCGGATTCATGATGGTTGCTCTGCAGGATCCGTTCTTTCGTGATAGCCGTGTCACTGAGCGCTCTCTCCGTGGGCGACGTTTCGCCTCCCACGTTCGAAGACTAACGCCTGGTGCTCTGTGAGGATAACCATAACGGGTTCTAAACTGAATCTGCGTCAATGGTTAATGTCATCGCAAGTTCACGCAGGGAGAGGGCTGCTTTACGCTCCAGTGGACCCCCAAGCACCGGCTTCGCTGGAACATTCTACACGGTTATTACGTAACGAGCCAGCTTTATGGGAAAACTAGACCCGCGTTTTTTCAGCCCCGAGACCTTTGCCACTTTTGTCACGCAGCCGCAAAACCCCCCGCAGCAAGTCCGCTAGACGCCAAGAGTGGCACGGTGGCGCGGTGAGTAGATAGATAGATAGATGTTTATTGTTATTAGAGCGGAGAAAAATACCCAGTGAGCTTGCAAGCTCTTCACGGGATTCCAGCGACACTAACACACCAACACAGCAACAACGCCCCGGGTTCGGTTCCCGGCTCGGGTGCCGCCTTTCTGTGTGGAGTTTGCGCGTTTTCTCCCTACTTTCTGCGTGGGTTTTTTGCCGGGCACTCCGGTTCCTCCCCAAAGTCCACCAAGACATGCTGCTGTCTAGGTTAATTGTCCTTACTGATTAAATTGCCCCCAGTGCCCCGAGATGTAACTCGCTTACCCCTCCCGGCTGGACAACCGTTAAAAAGAGCCACATAGCTCAACAGTTCGTTCCAAAGGGTGTAAGACAAGGCTGTACCCAGGATGGGACGCCAGTCCATCGCAGGGCACGGATGGGGCAATTTAGTCAGCAGGCCAATTAACCTACGCAGCAGCGTGTCTATGTGGGAGGAAACCGGAGTGCCCGGCGAAAGCCCACACGGACAGGCGGCACCCGAGCCGGGACGCGAACCAGGGAGTAGGTTTCCGTGAGCCACCGTGGCACGATGGATTCGTGCAGGTGTGATTACAGGCACCGGGCGAGGCACGTTGTTTTTGGACGGCTACCCGAGAGAGCCGAGGACCCCACCCCGTCACAACGACGCCGAGACGTGAAGATATTTCTTCGATAAAGTTCAAGTGCAGCACGGTTGTGGAAGCGTGCAGATTGCTACCACACCCAGGCCTGTCGGAGCGAGGAGCGGTTGCAGGGAGCGGGGAATGTATGCTCAGCCCAAACCCACCTCTTCCCACCCACCCCCCGACAACCCAGCTTCTAAATTCTCAAACGTTGTGTGGATGTGACATGAGTTATCGCTGTTACGTGTTAAAATAACTCCTCTTGTGAACGTGAAGGATAGCGCCGGTATTGCGGAACGAAGCCGACGTTCGTTCGCCGTGCTATTTTTTTAACCGCAGATATGAACGGACGACAGACTGAGCCGTATAGGTTTTCACGGCTCGGTTGCTCTTCAGAGCTGTTCTTTCGGGATAGCCGTGTCACTCAGCGCTCTATCTCTCCCTCGCCTCCCATGATGCTTCCAACGCGGGAGGCGAAACGTCGCGAGAACGAGAGAGAGAGAGAGATGGAGGGAGATCGCTCGACACGGCTATCCCGAAAGAACAGCTCCGACGAGCGAACCAATCCAATCATGCGTTTCAAAAAAACCATTTGAGACCGTTGGCGTGGATCACATACGTAACACGTTAAACACACAGCGCCCGGCTGTCAGAAGCGACTCGGGCATGATTCAATAACTCGGGCATGGGGGAACACCAGAACAATAACGGCGATTGTAGCGATGTATCCGAGGCACGCCGGGGACTCACGAGCAAAGGAATGCCCGCCCACGTGATTCCGCTACGGGATGCTCAGCGACCTTAGCTGGTGCAACGCTTACTGCGGGGCGTCCAGAGAGGGGGGCATCCATTTCAAGGGGGGGGGGGCACACAATCAAAGAGTGAAATTAAACAGTCCCCCACAAGCTGGTGTGAATGTGGATCCGTGTTTGAATAAGCGAGACCAGAGTGGAGAACCTGTTACGTGTAAATACTGTGTGCGTAATGCCGATTAACTCTTTCAGTGCCCCGTCGACGACACGTTATAGTACTGCCTTACAACTAATTTTACGAATTAATGATAGTTCCCAAAGTTGTCTTCCTTTTTCATATTTCTCAGTACTAGGCTCTATGCAATCAAGGAGTCGGAGTTGGCCCCGGGCATCACCAAACCTCTGCACGCCACTGCTGAGGGGGTCTCCAACCAAGCCGACAGTGTGCAGCGCTCAGAGATGGTGTGCAGTAAGCACAGGTGTTACACTAATAAGAGGTGTGCGTTATGCATAGCATAGATTTTTGGGGGGGTTTTAGTAAAGTAGTTTTTAAATTTTCAAGGGTGGATCTTGTGTTGCACTTAGATGCTAACGTGGTGCCGTGCTTAGAACGGTCGGAGGCCACTGGACTGGCTGGCAGGCTGCATGCCGTTTGAGCGCTTATCGGTTCTCAGAGTCGATGCTGCACAGGTTAATTGGCCTGTGGACTAAATTGCCCCCGGTG
>JAZEWU010000049.1:2912166-2923946 GCA_036362915.1 Geotria australis | reverse complement strand
CCAATATTAAACGAAGATGCCAAAAAAATAAAGAATGAAAACAATAACACAAAAAGGAGCCCGGGATATATATATTTTTTTCACCTTGATAAGCTCCCTCCCTCTCCACTGGCAGTCTGCCTCCCCCGGAAAAAATTTATACCAGCGGGAGGTTGTACGCTGCTTACTTATTACCGAAACTTCACGCCAGCAACCTGCCATTAATGCACACACAGCCATCACCGTTGTTCCCTCGTACTGCTTCTGACTGGGGGCTGGATGCTTCATTAGACAAAAGGCGCCGTGCTTCACTGGATACGCGGGCTACAAAAAGCAGGTCGAACGACGCTTCAGCGGATGCAACGTGCTCGACAACAAAACACGCTGTCCGTGCCGAGGTGTCATCGCGCGGCAGAGCGGTGGCTCAGTTGGTTAGCGCGATGCTGGGCTACAAACCCTGGCTATGACCCGAGTTCGAATCCCGCTCACGGCCAACACCACTGACGATTTGCTAATATTATTGTTATTACTAAACCGGTCCTGGGCCTCCCCTAGGTCGACTCAAGTCTCAAATTAATACCTGGTGCGGTGTGTAAACGTTGCCGCTAGAATGACAAAGGCGGCCGGGCGTGGTGGTTGTCACCCGTAGCCTCGTGTGCCGTGTCGACCTTCGTAGGTGCTCGATAACGACACTTGCCCCTCCGGTCTGTTAAAGGCCATGCGGGGGATCTTTATCTTTGTGTCTCACATTAATCACTCAGCAACTGTTTGAAATAAAAAAATTAAACATGACGTGGCAATTCTGCGTTGGCAGCTGTACATACAGCAGCAGCTACAACAAATCCTCAGGAAGACGGCGGCTTTAAAAGGAGCACTGCGTAATAGGTGCGTAATAGGTGCTGTTTCAGCCGTGGACGTTCTGCATAGCACATTTTAAATCCCATTCGTTACTGATGGTTGCTTTTCAAGGTTGGTCTTTCGGGATAGCCGTGTCGAGCGCTCCCCGTCTCTTCTTACAAAGGACAGAGAGGGGGAGTGAGAGAAGAGTGAGTTGAAACGCTCGACACGGCTCTACCGAACAAAAAAAATCACTTATTTTATCAACCTGTATATCATGTAGGCTTTCACGGCTCGATTCGTGGTTAAGTTGCTTTTCAAAGCTGTTCTTTCTGGATAGCCGTGTCGAGCACTCCCTTCTCTTACAAAGGAGAGAATGAGGGGGGAGTGAGTTGGAAACGCTCGACACGGCTATCCCAAAAGACCAGCTCTGAAAAGCAACCAAACCACGAATCGACCCGTGAAAAACCTACAATCTACACAATCATCTGCAGCTCAAAAGACCTTGCAGAGTTCAATAAAAATGCAAAGAACTGTGTAAATAAATGGGAAACTGTAATTTATCCATCGCGCTTCGAAGAATCGCAAAGAAGATGATTAACCGGGGGGGGACAGCCTTAACCCGGGTTGGAACCTAGGCGGGCGAGTGGCGGCGGCTCGGCACTCCGACCTCCGAACCGGCCAGCTGCCTCTACCCCGGCTGAGCGTCACCAGATCGCGGTAACAGCTGGGCGAGCGCCAGTAGCCGGCCACGGGTTCTGTTGGGGCGCGGAGAACAATGTCCTGCTGTTGGCCCCACGGTGGCCCCCGCTACAGCGGTGCGCGGGGTCTGCAGCCCGCTCTCTCAACCCCATCTGTGCAAACATGAATTTCCGAAAAGGTTAGTTCGACCTTTGCTCCGAGACTACACAGCAATGCGAGAGGAGTGCCGCTGGCCAGGTGGCTCGGCGGAAGAGCGAGCGAGCGGGCGAGCGGGGCTCCGAGTTGGAAGGGTTCGAGTCCGGTTTATTTTTCCGGGGCGTTGACTCGGGCCAATCGTCCACCCGCGGGCGATAAAATGGGTACCACGTTTGCGGACAACCACCGTCGGCGGGGATTTGAACCGATGCGGAATTGCGCAGAGATTCACTTGGGAGCTTTCCGAGTGTGAAGATTACTTTAGATAGCCCCGCCGCGCTCGGTCGCCGATCGGTCGCAAAGTCTAACTTTGCAGGGCATTCCGGAACATTTTACGGGGGCAAATAAAGGTCCAATGGTATTTTACGGAGTCGTCTGCCATCGATTGCAAAACGGATGAAGCTGCGGCACAACGGAGGCAAGCATAACCCGTGTTACGACCATAGTTCAGGTAAAGTGTACGGTTGTAATCGACTGACGAGGGCTGTGAAGTGTCAGGCATCTCGGTCTGTCCAGGTCGGCGACCCCAGGAAAACCTTTCACCGTGGTAACCACCGGGCACGTGCCTACTGCACGCAAGCCCAGCAGCAACGGGGAGAGACAGCCAGCAACACTTTTCGAGCCAAGGACGCGACGGCAAGCGGTTAATCACCGAATATTCAACCACGTAGTAAATGTAGGTTTGTCACGGCTCTATTCGTGGTGGTCGCTCTTCAGAGCTGTTCAATATCGGGATAGCCGTGTCACTGAGCGCTGCTGCCGAGGCTAATTGTCCTGATTACATTTCCCCCCCGTGCCCCGAGATACTGCAACTTCCTTACCGCTGTTCAACTGTTAAAAAGAGCTACACAGCTCAAACGTGTGCCTTCAGGATTAAATACAAACTTGATTTGCCTGACTTAACTTGCCGCAACGGCCCGCTAAGGCTATATGGGGGACCTTTGCTTGTGGCGCTTCAGTGAGCACATCATCTGGCTTCAACGTGCCGGCGGGAAAGCTCAACAAAAAAAAAACCGCGTCAATGAATGTTACCGTTTGTCTGCAGAGCGGTTACAGTCCGGCACACTTCCACCGCAGCGGCGAAGGGGGCACAACGGGCTTTCACGAGATCTAACGGAACGACGAGGATCTCTCTCTCTCTCTCGCTCCCTGGGTTTGAATAATAATAATAATTTAAGAGGAAAAAAAAAACCCCTCTCTCGTTCTTTCTCTCTCTCTCTAACGAACGGAACAAATAAACAAACCGAGGACGAAGTCTTTGAAGAAGCCTCAGCACGTGGCGCGGGACGACGCGCGGTCCCGGACGAGAGAACGCCGGCAAATGTGGCCGCAACATGGGCCGCCCCCCCACACACACACACACACCAACACCCCCCCTCGGGCCCCGGGGTCCTGGGCCCCGGCGCCGCAAGCGTGCCCCGTCACTCGCGCCTCGCCGCGGGAGGAGCCCGCCGTTTGTTTTCTTAACGCTCTCCCCGAGCCGAGGTTGAAAGGCTTTGCGGGTTAGCTCCTTCTCTCCGACCCCCGTAACGGGGGGTCCCCGACCGCTGTCTAGCTTTCTCGTAAAGATGATCCATCCGCCGCCCCCCCCCCCGCGCCCCCGGTTGCAACGACGGTGCCGTGTGAAGTGGTGCCGCCGCTCGGGACGGGAGTTACTCGCCGACTCGCGGCCGCACGGTGAGTAGTGAGTAGTGAGCAAGTGGTGTTGCCCCCGCCTCGCAGCAAGAACTCCCCCGGTTTGATTACCGGCTCGGGTGCCGCCTTTCTGCGTGGAGTTTGCGCGTTTCTCTCACCGTGTCCGCGCGGGTTTTAGCCAAAGGCTCCTTTGCTCCAAATATCACCCCTCATAGCCCGCGTGCTATGAAGAAGTACCGCCGCCTGACAGGTCACCCACTATTTTGTTTCCTTTTAAGGCCACCGTATTATTAATGACGGCTTTGTTGACTTTCCTGGGGCCGTGAGGAAAGTGGGGAGAAAAAAAATCATCAAAAGGTTCGCCCAAAAACTTGGGAGATACGACCACTCTCCAAAATTACCATTTGCAAACACGCCGAGACAGCTACCCGTTGTTTCCACACGGCTAATGAAATACTTTCAAAGACGAACGTGCAGTCGGGAATAGCGTTACTTATTAATCCTCGCGTACCCGTGATATTTCCCCGACTCGTTAAAGCTGGATGCATACATCAAACTCTACCCGCAGAAATGTGTTCTGTTGCATGGGTAAGCGTGTGTGCTACAGCGGGGATCCACAAGATTTTGCGCCTCAAGGCCTGCTTGGCCGACTCGGGGTCTGGACTCCACGGGCCACTAGTCGGCGCTCGCGGCCCACTGATGAGAACGCCTCTGCTATAGGCCAGGTTATTTAAATAGATAACGCGTCGGTTACTATTTAATGATTTGGGGGAATCATTTTACGCAACAGGTCAAAACTATTTTTTTCACGACCATTGGTGGTGCCGACGCGGCAAAGGACACACAGAAGAGTTGTTCAACCAAAGAACAGCAAGCATCGTAGCGCCGAGAACATCAAAATTATAAGCAGCGTCACGACGCATCGATTAATCGTGTACGGACGATGCGGCCGTTCAAACATCTGCGACGGCGCGAAGCTATCCTCCAAGTACCCTCGCTGTCGCGCTAATCGGTTTGCTGAGCGTTAACGTCTCTGTCTCTTCCTCTCTCCCAAGTTGTCATTAGGTGTAGGGGGCAGTGAAAGCAGCGGCCCTCCCTATGGTTCGCTCTCTTTGCCGGGGGGGGGGAAGGCGTGCAAAGATTTTTATTAGCTACATATTTCCAGAGAGTTTTACATTTTAATTGAGACGTTTAAAAGTGTAATTACTGCAGTCTAAACAGCCCCCCGGCCCTATGCACAATTCATAAACGCGACGCAGGAACGGAACGCGCGCACGCGGCAGATTTGCGAACGTGCCAGGCGACGCCTTTAGACTCGTCGATGCTTCAACGGAACTTCCAGCACGAGGAGCCGTTCGTTAAAACCACCGCCGCCGTCACCGACCCACCGCTCTCTCCTTGCTTGCACAGTGATCGCTCGCTTTACGATATGAAACCATTCCAGAACACGCGTCGTAATGTTAAACCATCGTGAAGTGAGACCAATAACACTGTACATCGTTTTATGCGAATTCGTTCCAAGACCTTGAAAGTTGAGGCGTATACAACTAAAAAACCGCTGCTATTGGCTGAGAAGCCACCCAAGAGGCGTGCGTCTGCATCGCCGATTGGCTGCCGCGCAATTATCACACATCGAAGCCGTGACAAGCCTTCACGCCACTTGTTTATCGAGTTCATCGCTGGAGAAGAACACGGAGAGATGTCTCGGGCTTCGACCTGTAGCCCCCCCCCGCATCCTCACGGCCCCCCACGAGACTCGGCTCCCACAAACATCCCCCCCACAAGTGTTTCGTAAAAAAAGTCGGCGAAACCCACGACGGGATGAGACGGAGCTGTGTGTGCAACGGGCTTTATTTACACCGACGCGAAAACAAAACCAATGCCAGGACCAAAGCAACGTGTGAGTGTTTGTTTATCAACTGAAAACAACCTCCGTTGCGACGGCGCGCTTTCGCGGTTCTGCCGCGGCGTCCCGCCGGGCTGTGCTCGCGATCGCTAGCAACCTCCGTAACGGAACCCGAAGCGCTCCCGACTCCTGCGGCTCTCGAGCGAGCGGTCACCCCTAGCGACAGTAACTGGGCGCTGGACAAGAACGGGTTTTCGGGCCCCGACAGGTTAGAGCCACGAACGCAAGAAAGCCTAAAGCCACGCGCGTTACGTCGGCAGCGTTGACGCTTCGCGGACGTCACGCTCGGTTTACGCTGCGTTCGTCGCTTTGCCGGCAGCCCCGAAGCATCCTTGCAGGAATTCGCGCGATTACAATTGTTGTCGCCAGCGCCGTTAAAAAGCAGCGGCAACAACGGCGATCCCGGTTCCCAACGGTCCCACTGATAGCGTGCTTTCGCTCGGAAAAGCAAAATGTAAATGCGAAAAATATAAATTGCAATGAATTGAAAAAAGTAATAATAATAATAACAACCAAGAGCAGTATATACTTAAAGGTGTCGTGTCTAACTTGTTTAATTCAATTTGATCTCCCCCACCCGTCTGCCCCGACTTCTTGATTCGGATAAATTACGGTGGCGCCCCCAAATCATGTGCACAGCATTTACAAGATCCGGGAAGTGTCGCGCACAAACACGCTCGGACTCCTCGATCCCATCGGCAATCCCCACACCCCCCCCACACCACCCACCCACACACTGCTCGACGTTCAGTCTACCTTCACCACGCCGTAAATCTTGCGCACGAACCAAAAGCACGCGAAGAATCCGATGGTGCCTGCGGAGAGAACCGACGCGGCGTGTCATTTTGCGCATTTTACGAACGAGACATTCCCGACGCCCCGCTTGTGTGTTTCTTTAACCCAGGAAAGCCTCCACTGTACATAGATTCCACTCGCGGTAATAACCAGGGCGGCCGCTGGATTCAAACTCTAAGTTAGAGTTAAAACGTATGCCTAGTTGTAATTGCAGTTCGTGATTTGTGTTGGGGGTATTGCAGGTGTGGCACTTGTTCCCTCTAAAAGTTGAATGAGCTGTCTATGATCTGTTATAGTTTTTTTTCTGTCGCAATGTATGGCTGTGTTTTTTTATTTGTTTATATGATCGGTTATGTGCACTGCTGTGTAGTTTGGTTAATTTGTTATTTTCATATTTTTATTTATTCATATTTATTTTTGTCAATGCGCATGTTTGTGTCACAGGAATCCCGTAAAGAGCTTGCAAGCTCACTGTGTATTTTTCTGCTGTAATAATAAACATCTATCCATCCATCTCTGCGACGGACAATTCGGTTGGGCGGTGATGCGGCCTAGCGATCGCAAAGACGACGGCGGAACGCTAGACGCCTACGGAGAAGCAAAACGTAAAAAAAAGATTATAACTTTAATTACTACAAAACACATCTACAAATAATTACAGTGAACAATCTGTTCAATTTATTCCCTGCGGTTTTCAATCTCAAGTCCCTTACAGGCACAGGCCGAGGGCAGTGATCGCGGTGTGAGAAGGAACGTCAATCCTCATTATATTAAATACCAGGCTAAAGACTTTCACGATCAACGCCGTCAACACGCATCGCCTTCCAACTGAAACACGCACCGAATGTTCGATGAGCTAGCACTCTGAGCGGGCGGCACGGCAGCGCGTTGAGTAGCGCTGCTGCCTCACTGCAAGAAGGCCCCGGGTTTGAATCCTGGCTCGGGTGCCTTTCTGCGTGAAGTTTGCACGTGTTCTCCCGGTGTTCGCGTGGGTTTTCATCGGGCAGACCGGTTTCCTCCCACCGTCCAAAGACATGCTGTCAGGTTAATTGGCCTACTGAGTAAATTGCCCCAGGTGCCCTGCTGTGGACTGGCGTCCCATCCTCGGTGTTCCCCTGCCTTGCGCCCTGTGTCTGCCGGGATAGTCCCCGACACACCGCGACCCTGAACAGGATTAAGCGGGTACCGACGACGAACGAAAGAATAAATGCACGAATGAAAAAGGATCATTATTATAATTTTTATGAAATGGCCACGGCGTCGGCTCACCGGTGAAGAGGAAGAAGATGAGCACCATGATGAGGGTGTAACCGAAATAGAGGATGGTGCTGGCGAGGCCCTCGATCTGTAGCTTCGACACGAAGTAGTGCACCGCGTAGGCGAAGAGGTAGACGGAAGTGAAGCCGCTCGTCAGGAACGAGCGCCACCACCACCGGTAGTCCTGCGACGCGGCGGGCGGGGTTAGCACAGCGCGGTTATGCGAGGGTTTAACCTCCGGGGTTCTCCTGTTTCCTCCCACAGTTAAAGCGATTAATTGGCCGATAACATCGTAATGTTATAGGTCGCAGTGTGTGGCAATATGTTGCCACCGGCAAACCCGCCTCGCTGCCTTCCCCCCATCCACCGCTTCTCTGCGGAAGTAGCAGAGAAGACTCGTGGAGATGCTACCATTGTCGCTGCTGCGTTGGTGGTGGTGCACAAGCGCAATTACCAACAATACTCTCGGAACATTTTCTAACCACACAGTGGCCTTAAAAAAAAAAAAAAAATACTGATGTAGGTTTTCACGGCTCAATTCTTGATGGTTGCTCTTCAGAGCTGTTCTTCTGGCATACCTGTGTCAAGCGATCTCTGTCTCTCCCTCGTAACGTTTCGCCTCCCACGTTGGAAGCATCATCGAAACGTCGCAATGGACAGCGCTCGACATGGCTATCCCAAAAAAACCAGCTCTGAAGAGCAACCGTTACTTTTATGCTGTGACAGCCAACCAACATCTATCCCGCGTTTTCTTTCAATGAACGAAGAACATGAAGACAAAGAAACAACTCTAACCTCGGCGCACAGGTGGAAGTAGCAGAGAAGAATCGTGGTCTCGGAGCAGGTGATGAGCAGGATGATGAAGACGAGGAAGAGGAAACCAAACATGTAGTACATCTGGTGGGACCTGCGAAGACAACGCACAATTACATCCCTCGAGCGCCGCGTCATTAAGGGGGGGGAGGACATTTACATCAAATCTCGTAATGTGCCGCACGGAGAGAAATACCATTAAGGTCATATTAAGCCGTGATTGTATAATGGCTCGCCATATTCCGGTCCGCGCAAATGTGCCGAGGCAACAAAACCGGCGCGGGGGCATTAGCGCCGGGCGCGCAAAGACGTTTTGCATCGCGGCTTTTAACGCGAGGCTCTGATCGTTTTTACGGAACTGGCAAGGCAATTCCGGTAATGGGCAAAGCGCGATACTGAAATAGGCACTTCGCGGCATCGTATAAACACCTCCGTTAAAGCGAGGTGTGTTTAAATTGTGTTAAAATTACCACGGCGCCGCCCGACTACATGGTTAAGTGTTATTGCCAAACGTTGCGCATATTAAAGTATTTTTCTCAGCCCTCCTACCAACGCAAAAAATAACCGCCCGCGCGTATTCGATCGTGCTGTACAGTTGTGTCCCTCTGGCGGAAGTCTTTGAGCGTTTAACAAACTTTCTGATGTTTATCTTGAGACCACCCCCCTCCTCCTCCAATAATAATCATTACCACTTATAATGCACTCTCAAAGAGGAGAGAGGAGAAAAATTACCGACAGAGTACTCAATTTGGATTACATAGGAATCATTGGACACTTACTGGTAGAGGAATCCCTGTCTAGACCAGGAGTCAATAATGTTACCGCTGGGGCTGCCCTTTCAAATGCTTGAGTCAATAATAATAATAATCTACAACTAATAACACTCCACCGCAGGTTTCACTCACTCAAAGAGGAACCGAAGACAGTCGGGGGAGGGAGAAGGCAGCCACGGCAGCAAGCCGACGCCAACATTTCCCAGACACAGCGTCCTCTGTACACTACGACGTTATCTGCCAAAACACTTAATTGATTTCAACTACTCCGTAGTACCCGGCAAAAAACCCACGCGGACACGGAAACAACACGCAATCTCAGCACAGACAGGCGGCACCGAAGCCGCGAATCGAACCCGGTGCCCTTCTCATCACAAGGCGGCAGCGCTACTTGCCGGCCGCGCCACGTCGCCCTTGCCAGCGTCCCGCGACACTGAGCAGAGAGACGCGCGTTTCGCCGCCGCGACTACCTCCGCGGGCACGCACCAGATGCTGTTGAGGATGAAGAAGAGCTGGATGAAGATGCATCCGAAGGGCAGGATCCCTCCCATGACGATGCCGGGCAAGGGCCGCGTGTAGAACGACTGAGCGGGAATCTCGCGCGGAATCTGGTTGGTCCTCACGGGGCACTCGATGACCTGGGGGGGGGTGGGGTCAGGGCCATCGCCAGGGTCAGGACGCTAGGCAACCGGACGTCGTTAGGGGTCAAACAGCGCCTCTCTCTCTCTCTCTGCGCTTTCCTCGCGCCTCTTGAGTCGTTCTCTCGTCGAATGAGTACCTTCGACAGTGAATGAATATGTGCGCGTTATAAATGTAAAACTACTACTACTAACGGCAGCCGTGAACGGCGAGGAACTCCGCCGGGAAACGCGCGGGCAGGCGGGCGGCCGAACAAATAAGAGCGGATGAATAAATAAATACACGCTGGAGGGGGAAAGATCTCTGTACGCTGGTGAGCTTATGTGTTTATTATTATTATTGTTGTTGTTGTGCTGCTGTTTGTTTAACCAGGGGAAGCTTCGGTGAAGGCCCTGCCAAGTTTTGGCAGCAGGGACCGGTGATTGCTACGTATCATTCCACATCAGCAATTTGCGAGTAATTTTGTAAATCTGGCAAACTGGGACCATGTCGGTGAGTGCGGGTTGGCAAACAGATGGATAGATGTTTATTATTACAACAGAAAATACCCATTGAGCTTGCAAGCTCTTTGCGTGATTCCTGTGCTACAACAGGTGAATTGACAAAAATAATTAAAATGTAAAATTCAAATGGAGAATTCCGAGGACTGGTTCGATATCACTCAAGACTGCTGTGAGCCATGGTCTAGAATTGAACTCGGCTCCATGGTTATTTCCACAGCGTACCAACGACTGCACCACCATTCCACCTTTAATGATCATGTCATAGTAGAGGTAGTTATTAGGCATGCAATCGTGCGTTTAGCCATCAATTAAAATTGCCTCCCATACTCGTGATCCAAGCATTCATTTGAGCATGTGAGAATCTATTAATTACAGTTCATGCAAATGACGTTCATATTCTACACAAATGCTACATTTATGTTAAAAGACAACAAAAACCCGTACAAATGGGACGCAAACACGAGAAATAATGCAGATGGCAAAAAAAATAAATTCAATTTTCAAATCGAATCCCAGCCCTAAATTGCAACAACATCCCGTCGTCTCGCAGGAGTGCGGTATAACTCATCATTACACGCCGGGAAGTGACGAAACACGCAGGTAAACAAACCGCGACAACCTCGGAAAAAAACAAACCGGTCCGCACGACGCCGACCGCCATTTAAAACCTCTTGCTCAATATAATTAACAAGGCCGTCGCGTTGTAGTTTGCCGTCAACAAAGGCACCCTGATCGCCGACGCTGCTGCCTCTATGGAGACCGTCTCGGCCGACGATCGACCGGACCCGGCGCGGAGTAATTGCGAAAACTAAAAACCGTCGCCTGCGCCGACACCTGCTCCTGGCGGCGGGAACAGTCTCTCTCTCCGCGAAGTGTCAGACCGCAGACACGCTCGCGCTCGCTAACTCGACGCCCCGATCCGCGTGTCGCACCTCGGGGGCCCGGACGGGCCGTAAAAGTGGCAAATTAAAAACTGCTTTACTCGATAGGGAGAGAGCACCGGCGGCCAATGAGCGCACAGCGTGGTGCGGCGCCATTTACACCCCCGCGCGGCGGCGCGGCGCTTTGCTCTCCCCGTTTATCAATAAAATAAATAAGCGGGGTAAATAAATAACGCGCGCGCTTGCCGGAGATGCAACGCCGCCGCCGAAGGGAATGGTTCTGAAAGGTTAACGCGCACACACACACACACAAGCCTGTGTCCGCCTCAAATTGTTCCGATAGTCGCGTCGCCGGCACTCAATCGGCGACGCTCTCTTTACCGGCGCCGCGCGTCACAAGGACGCCGATTGATTCGATGTTTTTATTTCCCCCCCCCAAGTACGTATTCTGCAACAACACTCGGCGACCGTTTTTCGCGCTCGATAAGAGGGCGGGGGGAGGTGGGAGTAGGGAGGGGGAGGCGCGGTGGATAAAAATCTATACGAGGGGGCTCCTTGTGTGCGACGGAAGCGAGAGCAGAGACGGATACCGCTGCAGTCTGTCTCCTACATGCGCTCAATGCACAGCGCCTTCATGTATCCACTGCTGGATGAGAGCCGGGGCGCCGCAGCTAACTCACGCGGGATATAACATTTTTTTCGATATACGCCATTTTATATTTTTCCGACTTTGGGCACCGGTGGAAAAAATGCCGATACACTAAAAGGCCGCCGCGAACCGCGAAAGTTTGGGAACCGCTGCCGTACGGGACTAAGCGCGCACCGCGACCTAACGAACGAACATCATCGTCGCGTGGCTGTGGAG
>JAZEWU010000049.1:2888578-2901044 GCA_036362915.1 Geotria australis | reverse complement strand
GCTTGAGAAATCTAGGCCGGATTCATTTTTGCAGACAAAACACGGAGGCACAACGAGTAATGGATATTTTGATTTGTTTCTTTTTTTTGTGATGTATATGATCAAGAGGTACAGTCTGTTTAAAGGGAGTGTGGGGGCCTCTGGGGCAGAAGCTGGAACAAAGCAGAACCTGAGATTAAAATGATCCTCTTTGAAGAGTTCACAAGAAAGCACCATGGGAGAGTATTGGGTTTCTCTTTCTTGTTGCCTTTTACGATTCATATTTTTCCCCCCCTCAATCCTGGCAGAATATTCCCGAGTAGGTTTTCAGTTCCGTTGACATTGCCTACAGGCGAGGCCTCGGTTACCATGGCTACGGGGGGGGCTCCGTGGGACACACTGAGCAAGGCACTTTGGAAAACCCACACCCTTCAACTTGTGGCGGCGGGTCCAACAAACAAGCGTTTACACCCAGGAACGCAAACACGTCCGAGTTGTGTTGTAAAATAAAAACTCGATGACACGAGCCTGTGCCCAAAGGTGTTTGGACATCGAAGGTCTGTATTAATAGGTTAACTAATTTGTTCATGAAAATGTTTAAACACACGACACGATGCATGATGGAAGTGTAAAGCATCCGGCTTCCAACGTGGGAGGCGAAACGTCGCGAGGGAGAGCACTCGACACAGCCATCCCGAAAGAAGCCTGATGTTTCCAACGTGGGAGGCGAAACGTCGCGAGGGAAAGCGCTCGGCATGGCTGTCCCGAAAGAACAGCTCTGAAGAGCAACCATCAACAAGGTAATCGCCGCAAATTACACGTTCTTCTTCTTCTTTGTGATTCTTCGAAGCACGATGGTCAGCTTCTGGACATCGTTGTCTTTCAGCTCGGCTTCGAAGTGTTTGGTAGAATTCGCAGGCAACACCAAGTATTACCTGACAGGGATCGCGACGTGAACGCTTCTACCTTGACACGTTCAGACTCCGTCTCGCGTCACACTCACCTCGTAGGGGGATGGCTCAATCCGCTCTCCGAAAAGGACCTGTCCTAGGTTCTCCGAAGGTCGCTTCTTTCCTTTCGCTTGGCAGAAGTCGAAGCTGTGGAAAAAAAGATCGTGGAAATGTGACCCTGGAAATTTGACCTCTCGTGCGGAGGCACTGAAAACGAACGTGCCTCGACGGTATTTTAGTTTCTCGTCGACACGCGGGGGTCGTCAAGTTAGCCGTTGAATAAATATTATTTTATCGCCCCAAAAGGTACCATCATGAGACACAGAATCCATTCAGATCTCTCGCACAGCGGTGCACCCGTTCATGTTAGAGAAGCCCACGGAAACAGATGTCACAGAGCTGCCGCCATGAAGTAACCTCTGGTTCACACAGAAGGGGGCAACGTTTTCCTACCCATCACACGACAGTCTAAATATCTGAATTCTGAGCTGGAATTTAGCCAAATTAAAAGCCGCTTATTCTACGAGTGCTAAAATAGACTCAATTAGTTCTCTCTAGACATTAATATCATTTTGTATCGGAGAATTCACAAGAAGGCTCTACGTGAATAAAACCTGCCAACAGGAAGACATATTCGTGACTAGTGGCACGGGTGCATTTCTGTGTGGCGTTTGCATGTTTTTGCCGGGTACTCCAATTTCCTCCCAAAGTCCAAAGACATGCCACCTCGGTTAACTGCCCTGCCGACTAAATTGCCCCCGGCGCCATATGATGGAATAGCGTCACATCCTGGGAATAGCCCCGCCTTATATTGCACTTGTACGCTCTCAATGTGCAATTAGCTACCAATATTTTTTTCCCATCGTGATGTATAACCGTTTTAAATGTTTAACTATTTCAACCACCTTGTATTTATTTATTTATTTTGTAACTTGCGTGCAATGCTGTGTGTAAATGGTTATTTTTTTTGTTCGGATAATCATCTACATTTATTTATTTATGTTCGCTCTCACCACTACTGAGTCAACCATCAGGTAGCGGCTCACTCTCACAAAGCAAAGCCCTGTGTTTCACCGTATCCACTAAATTAACGGATTACTTTAGCCGTCTAACTATTGTTGTTAAACGATGCTCTCAGCTGAAGCAACACAGTGTAGACTACAGTTAGGGTGGGAAACCATTTTCGTACCGAGGGCTGAACGAGAGGCAATCAAATGGATTTCGCGGGACACTCACAGGACACTCACAGGCACACACCCTAGCTATTACCCAGTAATAACACGAACCGTAATCAGGGCTCACCTACAATAAGCAAGCCGGCAAGCGCATTCTTATCACCCACACGCTGATTTCAGGCATGAAGTTTTGAACTCACACAGCCAAGGCATGTCAGGTGATGACAGAAAGTTAGATGTTTATTCTTACAGCAGAAAATACCGTGAGCTTGCAAGCTCCAGAAGCGAGTTTCCTGCGATGGATAAATGGACGGTCTTATGGACACATGGGCTAACCCGAATTTTTACTATTCTGAGAAAACAAATTTGTTGTTAAACAAACTATTAATTGCAATACACAAAACGTGTAAAATGAATAACTGTTATTCACTGGTGTCAGCACTTTTCAGAATAGTAAACATTGGTTTTAGCCCATATGGCCATAAGACCATTCAAATATAAATTGTCGGACGATTGTAAGTGGAAGGGAGAGTGCACGACGCGGCTATCCCAAAAGAACAGCTTTAAAAAACAACAATCGTGAGTTAAGCTGTAAAAACCGACATCAGTATGTATAAATAGCATTGTTGTGGTGACATTTGCCTATTACATACCGGACAGCTTTCTGCCTGTGGTTAAAACCGGGTTCTCAAGCGTCACGAGTTGATGATCTCAACCAGCCATGGATGACCGCCAAAAATACAACCGTATCAAATGTGTAAATACACTTAATTTGACCGTGTTCCACTACCGAGAATAAAATATCACGTTGACCGCAAACCAACAAACGTCAGTCTCGCAAGCAGCTCGGGTGGGAAGGTATTGTCCTCTCTTTGCTGGACCAGAAGTCACTTTAAAGAAATTCAGAAGTGGTGGGCCATTCTCAAAACACAAAGGGTTGAAACTGAAGAACCCGGAGGAAACCCAAGCAGAACACGGGGGGGGCAAACACAAACTCCACACAGAAAGGTGCCCAAGCCAGAATCGAAGTGCCTCGGGCAGGACATTCTTTTTCTGTTGAGCGTGAATGTTAACACTGTGCCATCCTGTATGATAGGTGACGTGAAGTGTGGCTGGCATTTATGTCGTGTAACGCACGGCAAATTATACTCACGCATTGTATTCATAGGGTAGAACAGATTCCACCGAATCCAGCCTGTTTACAAACAGCTCGATGATGGACTGGAAAGAGAAACATTTTGTAGCAAGTGATGAGAATACAGTTTGACATTTGTAAAGAGCGATCAATACATGGGCAGTTTTATGCCCATTGTCATGTAGAATGCATTAAATATTATGCATACACAGAAGTTTATTACATTAATGTGACTCTGGCTACGGCAGGGTCATACAAACCAAACGTTTGATGGTGAAATTATTGAAAATGAAAAACAAGAACGATATATTAATCTCATACAAGCTCAAGAATAAGATGATCTTTAAAGCTAACACGCTAAACGCTTACGATCGTCGGAATAAATGTCATATTTAATCTAGCAGATTTGGTATATTTAATATGCCATTTCACTATACAACATTGTGCAAATTTAATCCACTAAAGCAGAAGAGAACAAAAGAAGATCCGGGACAAGACCAACGAGGGCTTAGAAGAGGTTGTTTAAAGGCTAAAGACTATAAATCTAAAGCAGAAAAACGTGTACTGCTTGTTCACAGTAGATCAACAAACGACTATAAATACGTACATATCCTGAATAACCTGAAAAATGACCCGTGCAAGGTTGTGGATTATCCATCCATCCATTCTCACAAAGCGCTTAATCCTATACAGGGTTGCCATACCCCGGATGGGACGCCAGTCCATCACAGGGCACCGAAGGCAATTTGGTCCGCAGCCCAATTAACCTATGGAGCAGCATGTCTTTGGACTGTGGGAGGAAACTGGATTATCGTGAAGACAAAACCTACTCGTTAATGCTACGCTTTAATAAGAAGTCTCCATGTCTAACTAAGGGGACCTTTTTCCGTTATACAAACGAAGAAAAGAGAGAAACCTTTGAAACATTTTTGGCTATCATATAGGTGTTAAGATGTTCGAACACAAAAGACACCTTTTACAAGGCATGAAGTCTGAAAGAATCACACATGCTTTTGATAAAACGTGCACTCACACATTTATTTTATCAATCAAGTAGTTTATGTCTTTATAAAGCTACACCTTATCTATGTAATGATGTATGTTTTCACGGCTCGACGGATGAGAATTGCTCTCCCTAGCTGTTCTTTCATCAGAACGCCTGATAAAGCCTCAAACGTTGAAGGCGAAACGTCGCGAAGGAGAGAGAAGGAACGCTCGACACGGGTTTCCCGAAAGAACAACTATGGAGAGCAATTTTCATACACCTCATCTTTCCATAACAGTGTCAGTACAGTACGGGCGGTTTAAGGAAATGGTATAAGAAAACACAAACATGCCAATGAAACCGCAAACGAGTAAAGCTGCTTGTCAAATAAAACCGTCGCATCACAACTCAATGGTGACGTATCTGTAGACCCACAGAACGTCTTTTGTAGTAAAGTTAACATTGTTGCTTAACAGGTTAGACATTCAAATTACTCAGACATCTAAATAAGTACTGTAACTATGTCATTTTTTATATTATTTTTACTAATTAGGCTTTATGCAACATTTTCTAACTTTTATCTGACAGTGAAAAATAAAATAAAAATTGATTCATTCATTAAATCAGGGGTTCTCAACCTTTTGCACCTCAAGGCTCACTTGGCCCACTCGGGTCTGGTCTCCGCGGACCACTGATGGGTCGCGACCCACCGGTTGTGAATGGCGATTCATAGGAAATAATCGACTAAGCGTCTCAGTCCAAGGTGAATGCTACCAGTTACAGGCACAACGTAAACTTTATCTTCCTGTTCATTAACGTTCATTCATTGTTAGAACCCGCTAAATCTTGTACCGAGTCGCGGAGGGCCGGAGCCTGTCCTGACTGACACAGGGCGCAAAGGCAGGGCTACCCCAGACAGAACATCAGTCCATCGCGGAGAAACGGGGGCAATTTCACCATGCCTTGTATATGCCAACACCGGGTCTGAGAGAAACGGCATTTCGAGCCTCTATATGTCCTGTACACTTGGCAGAATTGACAATGATGTTGAAATTGAATTGAATGCCAATTAACCTAAGGAGCAGCACGCATGTCTTTGGACTGTCAGCAAAAAACCCACCCAAACACAGACAGCATATGCAATCCCCACAAAGAAAAACACCGAAGCCAGGAATCGAACCTAGGAATGTCATGCTGAGGCTTCAGCGCTACTTACGCGAAAATCCTGCTTCCAAAGCTTGCAAGCTCGCTGGGTATTGTCTGCTGTAAAATAAACCTCTATCAATCTACTGCGCGTTCGTTAAAGTAGCTAAGATTAAAACCGTACAAAAACTTACAGAAGACCGCAGCGTTTGCAGAGAAACCTCGACGGTTTATTTGTCCCTAAATAGCCACGAACACAGGCGGCGCTTTGTGAGGAGCTAGAAAGTGATTGGTTTGTATACAGAGTTATTACTGCCGTTACAACGTGGAATTTGCACCACGGCAACCCGAAATGACCTGCGTATAGTAGAGTCACAATCTGCCCCCATGACTGTAAATCGTTGACATGCCCCTGTAAATCCACTGCTGGATGACATCCTCCCCAATCTGTGCGCGTCGCGGTGGTTTGTTTGAACATAATTAACCACGCTGGTCCGGACAGGTTTACCAAGTCGGGGAGCATAGACGTGGGCGCATAGAAGTACTGTATAACGCAACGTTGGATCTTTACCTCTGCTGGCTAGCGGTCTAGAACACCTGTTGTGCGTGATGGTGGCCCATCCAAGCACTATCCAGACTCAACCGTGCTTAACTTTACACACCTCACACAGGCGCATCAAGGTGTCATACTTAAACACGCTATATCGTGTCCCCTAACCATTGTCATTATCAGCAGCAGCGATGGTCAGTCAATCTACTGCTTGATAAACCCGTCCAAGGAGGAGGTATCGCTGTGTTTCGCTACCTTGCAATGCATACCTTAATATAACATAGCGTAATGCAAACCGTGTCAATGACACTTCTTCTTCTTTGCGATTCTTCGAAGCACGATGGCTAGCTTCTGGACATCGTCGTCTTTCAGCTTGGCTTCGAAGTGTTTGGTAGAATTCGCAGGCAATACCAAGTACTACCTGACAGGGATCGCGACGTGAACGCTTCTACCTTGACCCCCTCAATGACACTGTAGTATAGGTTACCGCGTCTCTAGGAAGTAAATGCTGAATACACATCGCAGTACTGTATACAATAGGCACATTGAGCATATCTCTCAATGAGAAAAACACGTTTTAAAGTTGGTCCTAAGGCACGCTGCTGCAGGAATCCCGTAAAGAGCTTGCAAGCTCACACGGTAATTTTCTGCTATAAGAATAAACATAATCAATTAGCCTTCTGACCAAAGTGGCCCCGGTGCCCTCCGATTGACTTGCGTGCTATCAAGGGTATAGCCCTGCCCTGCGCCCTGTGTCTGCCGGGACAGGATCCGGCTCACCGCCAACCGTACGCGCTTAAGTGGGTACTGACGATAATGAATGGCGAGTCAACGGGTTACTATCTGGCACGTCACGAATACCGATCTGGCGACATCACTGGAAATATCACGTTATTATAAATTAAACCACGGTTATCCGGGGTTTTTATTTCCTACCGCGGCCAACATCGGTGTCAAATAATATCGAGACCGGTGGTGGGCCTTCCTCGACACTCCACCGAGCACCCACACTGACCAGCGTGCTGAAGTATAGTCAAAACAACCACTCACACGACCCATAACGCGTGGTGTAGGCCCTCATCCAGCAGTGGATTTACTGTGTCAACACACTGTAGTGCCGTCTCTCGGAAGCGCCTAACCATGACTTTAATGTAAAATATCTGTTTACACTGTAACAATTGAAAATTCTCCCGGGCCCGAAATAGGCCTTAGGCTTTTCCCGTCTTTCCTAGAATGTCTTACCGGGCAAGTAGCGGTCTCGCTCTCCTTCGGGCAGAAGCTGACGGGGGCCAGGCCAGGGAGGTAGAAACCCGCAGAGAACCCGCTCAAGGCGACGACGGCGAGGAAAGCAGAAACGAGCAACATTTTTAGTCCGAGACGAATTACAAAATAAAAACGAATTTTAAAAGTTCCGCAGCGAGTCTGAAAGCCTCCTTCACTTCCTCCCGGTCCACGTCAGCCGCGCCGACCCGATCACATTCCGTAGTCCGTATAGGCGCCGCTCGCCAGTTCGGCAGCTCCCCATTGGTCGGAGGTCCGAGTCTTGCCGTACGCGCTCTGCTCTCGTTGGTTGGTGGCGACGGGCGCCCGATGCACGAAGCGCTCGTATTGGTCACACGACCGCTGTAAGCGACAGTGTAGTGGGAAATGTAATCTCTTCACCTGAAGCGGGATAAGGCGTGGCGAGAGGCGTGGCTGGGTTTGCGCAGGTAACGGCGGAGCCAGTCAGCGTACGCATCGTTTCGTGATTGACAGCTCCTACCTGGCCACGTAATGATGTAAAAATAATAGCATTTTATAGAGCGCCATTCACCCGAGGGTCACAAAGCGCTGCACAAGGGCATCGGAGAGAACAGCATCTCAACAACGACAGGAAAAAAGAACAGCTAACAAAAACCAAAGCAACGAAAATGAAATGAATAAGGCTGCGTCGAATACACTGTAAGGTCGTGAAACTGGCAATCTTAAGAGCGGCAAAAATCTGCCAGCGTCCCCTAAGATGGCCGTCACTTCCTTAAAGACAAACACGGAGGGAAACAGGGAGGGAGGGTGAGCAACAGGGGGAGACATAGGGACACAGACACAGGAAGACAGAGAGACAGACATGAGGGGGCAACAACGCCAATCTAAATTAAACAATTAACATAAGGGTAATTACGTCACGGGGCAATTCATTCAAGGTTTGTGTTTTTGCCAGTGACCCACACGATATGTCCCGGATTTTTGTGCCTTCGAGGCGGCAACCTTACCTTCCAACCACATACAGTCGCAACGTTGACACGACGTTGCGTGTTCATTTGGTAACTTACACAGGAAAGTCCTTCTTTAGACCTATAATTGCAGTAGGGGGCGATGTTGCTCTGTATTATACAGTAACAAAACCGGGAGCGTCGTGACACGATGGAATTCAACACCCACCCAATGAAATACTGGGGGCTGGCACAACACTGGCTCCCATCGCTAACGCTGGCTCCTATCTCTAACACTAATATACTGTGTGTGTTTTTTTTATTACAGTAGAAAATACCCAGTGAGCTTGCAAGCTGTGGATGCGGGATTGCTGCCATACAACACTGGCTCCTCTCTTTAACACTGACTCTTATCTATTTGAATACCTTGGAAATTGAATGAATATGTGCCACGCGTTATGCATTGTATTTATCGTTATTTATGAAAGTAAAAAAAACCCCACAAATTAATTAATTAGTCGATTACATTATAATATATAATATATAAAGGAGGCAGTGTCTGGCAAAATTTGGCGCTGGCTGGCTGCCTGGCTGCCTTTCCCCCCGCCTCTGTGCGGTTTCCTCCGTATCCGCGTCTAGTCCACGACCAGGCGTGGAATTTGCACATTACACCTTGCCCTACTTTCTTAACATATATAATTTTTCGGAAAAAACTGACCGCGACTTTACTGTAGATGCTATCGCGCGCTCGCGAGAACACGCTGCCGTTGCAGAACGAGCGAAGGAAATGTTAAAACATACGCAGAAAAAGCCGCAAGACCACATGCAGAGATGTCAAAAAAATATATATTTATACGCTGCCACGGCATAAATTATGTCGCCGGATTTCGCTGCAAGTCACACGCACGGCTACTGAGGGTTGTCAACCACCGGCCCAACGACTGAAGTCAAGAAGAAGCTTCCTCAGCCATGTGCAGCCCCTAACAACATCTCGAGAAGAAACCAGACTCCGGCTCTGGACGGAAAAAGCTTGAGAGTGACCCTCCTCCAACTGGCATGGGAATCCCCCCCTGCTGAAGACCTTCCTCCTGGCTCAGGCGCACCATGGATTCAGTGGAAGACACTCAACCGCCTGAGAACTAGAACGGGACGATCAAAAGCTGCTTTGGTCAGATGTGGCTACAAGACCGGCCCAACCACCTGTGAATGTAGAGAAGCAGACCATACTATGGAGCACTGCCTTGCCTGCGCTCTACTACCCAACCTCTGCAACTCAATAGACCTTGTAGAGTTCAATACAAATGCAAAGAACTGTGTAAAGAAATGTGAAATTGTCATATAACCATCACGCTTCGAAGATTCGAAAATAAGAAGACTGAGGGTTGTGACGGCTTTCCCAAAGGCTGCAAAGGAGTTGTGCACACGTGGATACATTTCCCCCAAGCTTCACACAAGCAAGGGTCCCATAACGGGCTTGGTTGGTTTTATAATAATAATAGCGTTTTATATAGCGCCTTTCACCTGAGGGTCACAAAGCGCTGTCCTTGATTAAAGGGTTCGACCCCCTGCCCCCGGCCTCCAGCTAAAAGCCACCAGGATCCTGTAGGCCAGGGGTTCTCAAACTTCGTCAACTCGAGGCCAACTTGGTTCACTCGGGTCTGGTCTCCACGGACCGCTAGGTGGCGCTCGCGACCCACCGATGGGTCGCGACCCACTGGTTGAGAATGGCGGCTCTAGGCGGAACTTTGTGGGTGCCGTGGCTACAGCGTCTTAAACTCGGACGGATAGAGCTACATAAAGACACATAGCGATAAATACAGACTCATAGAAATACCGAGAGACTCATAGAGCTAGAGACTCATAGAGCTGCATAGAGACTCATAGAGATACATAGAGATACGTAAGCTCGAGTGGTCCTCCGTTGGAACATTTTGAATTTCTAACAACGCATTTTCCTGCATTTATGTGACTTTGGAGATGCACAATGACCGTACAAATTCAAGCCCACGAAAGCCTAATACCACGTTCCCTCTGGGATTTTCACCCAATCCCAGCGCCGCCCACAGCAGCTTGGACGAAACAAAAAAAACCCCATAGTCTCGTCGAGTCCACGTATTCGGTAGTTTTTCCGTTGAAGTAAGTGGCGAAAGTGCTGATTGTGCAAGTGCCTGAGCCTTCAAACACACGGCGCAGTGCGTGACTTATACAGATTAGAGATTCCCAGAAGGAAGGTCCTGCCATTGATAGGAAGTGTAAAAAAAACAAGAAACCTGTTTAAAGCGAAATGACCGATATTTGACGCAGATGAAATCGTCTGCTCGTTAATCGCGGATGTTGCTGCTCACGACTGGTTCGGTAGCCAGCAGCTGCATGCGTTTACTGTAAGTACAGTGCAGTCAAACTTCTCTTGTCCGCAGAAATGTTTTATTATTACGTTTATGTAGCGTCTTATACCTAGAGGCCGCAAAGCGCTGCAGGAAAGAGAGCTGGGGGAAGGTGGCCCACGCAGTCAGCCGGCGCCAACCAGCTAGACACCGCGTCCCTATATATTATGAAGATATCGGCTAATTATTAATGGGTGTTTTTTCGTTGTGAGAGGAAACCAGCGAACCCGGAGGAAACCTACGCAGACCACGGGGAGAGAACACACAAACTCCACGCAGAAGGGCGACCGAGGCAGGAATCGAACCGCCTCGGAAAAAAACATTATTTCAGTGAGGAGGCGCAGATGTTACCACTGCGCCACCCTGACATCCTTTATCACGCTCGGAACAAGACCAGTCGTCGGACGGGCACTCTGCTACTGCGACAGCAAGTGGCGCGCCACCGCTTCTGCTTCGCTGCCCAGTTGACGTGTCGCGCGCAAAACAGTCGCTTCGTTTCGGTCGACTTCTGGGATTAGTATGCGTCAGTTTTTCACAAGTAAGCCCCGCGGAGCGACCATACTTCCCCCCTACCCCCCCCGTCTGACGCCGGCGTCATTCGGTGCCCGGGGTGATTAACGGGAAAATGTTGTGGGGGGAAGGGGGGCGTTCGTTCGTCGCATTGCGCGCGTCTAACTTCAGTTTTTGTGACCCTCGAAATAGGAAGCTGGCCGTACGACCACTTTTGCGGAATTTCAATTCGAGCAGCTGTTGTAAGCTCGTGGTTTGGTCACGTCCGCGCCTCTAAAATAGGAGGCGAATTATTATTTAGAACCGAACACACGCACGCAACAAAAAAAACCCCCAACGCGCTGCTTGAAAAGGGGATTTTAAAACTTCCTTCGGAGCAAGAGGGCGGGGGGAGCATTCGGCTCAAACCCTGAGCCGGGCACGGGTGGCGTTTGGCCGTCCTGTCGGCCGTCACGAGGGGGTTGGTGTGGCCACGGACAGATCGGATTCCAGACCAGCTCCGGCGCGTCAGACGAGGTGGACATGTGAGGTGCGAGGTATGTAGCGAGGTTATCTGAGCGCCTTTTGCACACTGTGTAGATTTACTCCGTAAGCTACAGGCTTGCCTGTTCAGTAGTAACGCTTTAGAGCGTATACAAGATACAGGAGTTGTTGATCCAGGTAGAGAAAGTCGTCTTGCGTCTTGGTTATTGTGTTTGTTCGGGATGTTTTGTCCGTGTGCGTGTGTGTGTGGGGGGAGCGGTGGCTCGGTGGTGAGCGCGCCGGGCTATCTGGCCACTGCGATATAATTTAGGAAATGTTTTTACCGATACAGCAAAGCCGCGCAGAGTCACGCAACGGATTTTCACGAGGGTCTCGTATAATGGAGATGTTTAGATAATATAATTTAAGGCATGGAATTTTTTTTTGCTGTATAAATAAATACAGTGCAGGCTGTGCGGATGCCAATTACGTGACGGAAGTCGGCGAAAATGAATTCTAATGAACCCCGGTCTCACACTTGTGCTGGTGTTTAAACGCTCGAGGTTGGAAAATATACATGCAGCCGCATAGGTTCATTGTACCCGGTGCCCTGTGATGGACTGGCGTCCCATCCTGGCTATAGCCCTTCCTTGCTCCCTGTGTCTGTCGGGATAGGCTCCGGCTCACCGTGACCCTGTATAGGATTAAGCGGTTTCTGATATCGGTGATACCCCCTCCACGTTATAAGACGCACCTTTATTTTTGGATTGCGTTGGCGCCTCTGTCACTCCGGAGAATACGGGCAGGTGAAATGGTTTTCCAACTCACAATTCCGATAGGACTTTTGGACTTTGGTCCTGCTTTGTAGAAAAATATATAGTGATATGTTCCTGTTTACACCATTGATTAAACCGGAGGGTCGCGCTACGTAAATGATAATTATTATATATGTGGGAGGAGGCGTGACCAAGACTATACTGCAACGAGTGCTCTCCGTCACAAAT
>JAZEWU010000049.1:2876404-2886578 GCA_036362915.1 Geotria australis | reverse complement strand
TTCGCCGGGTCAGTTATCGTAGAAATGTCAAATCTCAGTCTGGGCTGGTCAATTCATCCAAGCTTGCTCCACAGGGCGAACATGCAAACTGCACACAGAAAGGCGGCACCCGAGCCGGGATTCGAACCCGGGTCCTTCTTGCTGCGAGGCGGCAGCGCTACTCACCGCTACGCCACCGTGCCGCCCACCCCGATCTTGCCCCCATTGAATTAACTTCTTCTTTCCGATTCTTCAAAGCACGATGGTCAGCCTCTGGACATCGTTGTCTTTCAGCTCGGTCTCGAAGTGTTTGGTAGAATTCGCAGGCACTACCAAGTATTACCTGACAGGGATCGCGACGTGAACGCTTCTACCTTGACCCCCATTGAATTAACTGTCGCGCCGGGAGATGTGAATCTATTGACCCAATACAGCCTCGGTGGCAGGATCCGTTTGTAAATAAAGAAAATGTACATTTTGCACAGGGAACCCGCACGTTTCCACGCTGTTGCTACACTAACGCCACGTGTTCATAATATGATCGTCAACATCGTTAACATCTCGCTTTGTGTAAATTTAACTCTGTAAATGACCAGCTTGTTCTGATTGCGAAAGCTCCCGCGAAACGGGTTAAAGTCATCGCGGTGGGGAGGCACGTGGATGCATATACCCATTACTTATTAAACGTTCAGTTGAATCGCGTGTCTAAGATTCTGTGTGTGACGGTGGCATCGCCACGCAGCTTGTGCCAGGCCAGGTGCACCTTGAGGCCACACACACACACAAAACACGCACACACACACACGAGGTGCCCAAGGTCACAGCAAACCACGCGGACACGCGGTTGACAAAAACGGGAAGAGAAGTCCCAGTTTGGACACCAGAAGCCATCACTTCTCCTAGTTCACATATCACTCGATACATCTTAGCCCTGTTGGGGTATCGAACTCAGCTGACTGGGATCACGGCCCATCTGCGCGGCACGGTGGGACATCTGCGCATCACAGAAAATAATATTCCTGCAGGAGGCGGTTCGAATCTGGCCTCGGGCGCCTTTCTATGCAGGCCGATGACATCACAATATATAGGAAGCTGTGTGTGGAAATATGTCTCGCCTCCCACGTTGGAAGCATCATCAGGCGTTAGCATGCTTCCCAACGCGGGAGGCGAAACGTCGCTCGGGGGAGAGAGGTAGATCGCTCAGTGACCACTATGAATCGAGCCGTGACAAACCTACATCAGTACAAACGGCGAAGAGTGTTATCCGAAACCGATCCAGCGCCACCGCCTCACTGCTCACGAATGAGCGTCTCAGACGTGACACATTGCAACATTGCAGAGCGCTGAGCTGCCAGCACTGAGCCCAGGCAATGCGTCGAGATAGGTCTCCACTGCCACCTGCTGTCTGAGCAGAGATTTTGACAGCTATAAAAGATCGGCGGCTCTTAACGATTGTCATACGGTGATGCCGTGAAAACATACAGAAATGCACAGAACTAAATTGCTGTGCGGGGGGGGGGGCACGGTGGAACCGGGTTCGAATCCCGGCTCGGGTGCCTTTCTGTGCGGAGTTTGCATGTTCTCCCCCCCGTGGCCGCGTGGGTTTTCGCCGGGCACTCCGGTTTCCTTCCACAGTCCAAAGACACGCTGCTGCTGCTGCTGCTGCATAGGTGAATTGGACTGCGGACTCAAATTGGCCCGGTGACCTGTGATGGACTGGCGTCCCATCCTGGGTATAGCCCTGCCAAACTACGAACAGATCATGGGTAATGTGCTCATTACCTATGATTGTGTTCATGTGACTCCCTTCAGCCACTAGAGGTCGCTAAATGCACCACGAATCGAATTTGTAAAGTGAGGTTTCTCAGTCATGCGTGGTTGCGCAGTGACTAGTGCTGTCGCCTCACAGCAACAAGCACCCCTGTTCTGTTCCCGGCCCGGGTGCCTTTCTGTGTTGAGTCTGCACGTTCGACCCCTTTATCGACGTGGGTTTTCACCGGGTACTCCAGTTTCCTCCCACAATAAAAAAAAAACCCGCTGCTGCTGCCTAGCTTAATTAACCTGCTGACTAAAATAACCCGCGGTGGCATACGATGGACCGGCGTCCCATCCTGGGTATAGCCCTGCCTTGCGCCCTGTGTCTGCCTGGATAGGCTCCGGCTCACCGCAAACCCCTGTACAGGATTTAAGCGGGTTTTCCTGACAATGGATGGGGATTTGATGGTCAAAGCGACCTTTCGAGTCGCACGTGGTGGACACCGTGGCAACCGGGCCGTGCGGCAACCGGGTCACGTGGCTGCAACCGTTGGCATTCACGAGACTGTGCCTTAAACCGCATTTTATTAGCCGCACGTTTGAAAGTCACGGTCCGTCACGTTGTAGTAAAGATATACGATTTAAAAAGTTAAATAACCGGAGATAAATCCTCGATCGGTCGCAATTCCAACCAGAAGTGAAACACTGCTGTTTGACTTCGCCACAGCCCTTGATTGACAAGTGAGCAACGCCGTGTGGCGAGAGCGGGTGTGACAACACCCGTGTCGGATTATAAGACGCACCCTGCCCCGTATGCGTGTTATGGCAACAAGCAATTGTGTCGACACTGTATAGCGTCTTACTTTCAGGCGCGTCTTGTAATCCAGAGAATACGGTAACGCGTATCGATTACATTCAGGGGGTAAGAATAAAGCTACATTTCTTACCGCTACAGTAGTACCGGATTCTACCGGCTTACTGTAACGGCAAGCTAATTATATATGGTGGTGGCGCAGGTGGTTAACACACTGCACACCGAACGTGGCAATACAAAGTTCGATTCCCGGCAACGGCTAACGAACCTGTTCCTCGAGCTTCCCCAATTCCCACAACCGGCACTGCCAGCGGCGTGGTGAAGTATGGTCATACAAACCCCCCGCCCCATTGTCACGGTGTCCGCCGTGGGTTTTCGCCGGGTACTCCGATTTCCTCCCACAGTCCAAAGCCAAATACACGCTGCTGCTGCTGCCAAGGTTAATTGCCCCGCTGACTAAAATGCCCCTGGTGACCCTGTGCTGGGCTGGCGTCCCATCCTGGGTACAGCCCCCTGCCTTGCGCCCTGTGTTTTGCCGAGATAGGCCTCAGTGCGACGCTCCACGGCAGTAAGCCGGTACTGACATCGAATAAACCTGTCCGCCTTGTCTGTCCGTATACGTCGCTGTCTCGGTCGTTGCGTGTGACCGACAGTGTGGAGAGATGACCAGGTCACACCCTGCCGGGGGTCACCCGACCGGTCACCATCACTGCCCCTGCCACGCGTCGTGACGTTCACCCCCCCGCCCAAGAAAAAGACCACGGTGTGGATGACGCCGGGTCAGCCGCGAAAAAACTGCCCGCCCGGGCTGGAGGTCCTCGCACAGGTAAGGTGACGGGAAAGAGTTATTGGATTTAAAATATATATAATAATAATCTTGTGTGGGGGCGGCACGGTGGCGGAGTGGGTAGCGCTGCCGCCTCACAGCAAGAAGGATCCCGGTGTCGAATCTCGGCTCGGGTGCCTTTCTGTGCGGAGTTTGCATGTTCTCTCCCCGTGTCCTGCGTGGGATTTCGCCGGGCACTCCGGATTCCTCCCACCGTCCAAATACATGCTGCCAGGTTAATTGGCGTACTGACTAAACTTCCCCCCGGCGCCCTGCAATGGACTTGCGTCCCATCCTCGGTGTTCCCCTGCTTTGCGCCCTGTATCTACCGGGATAGGCTCAGGCTGACCGCGACCCTGTACGGGATTAAGCGGTTTCTGGAAATGGATGGATGGAATAATCTTGTGTTTGACGGTTGCTCTTCAGAGCTGTTCAATTCCGGGATAGCCGTATCCACCGAGCGATATCCCTCTCTCTCTCTCTCTCGCGACGTTTCGCCTCCCGCCTCGGAGGCATCGTCAGGCGAAACGTCGCGAGGGAGAGATGGAGACCGCTCAGTTGACGCGGCTATCCCGAAACTGAACGGCTCTGAAGAGCGACCGTCACGAATCGAGAGCCGTGACAAACCCCGCATCAAGCAGTTTGTCTTATTACGGTGTGGGTTGCTGTCCAGCACGGTGGTGCTGAAACGGCAAACGCCGGTACGTTTGCTCATCACGTGATTACTAGACGTTACGGCTGGAGGAGGGTGTGTACGACACACGTTTTACTAACACGGCGACCTCAACCGAAAGTCGACGTTGAATCGTAATATTGACAGTTTCTCGTCAGCGCTGCTCTTTCGGGAAAGCCGTGTCAACTGAGCGATCTCCCCTCTCCACCGCGCGACGTTGGTGGTTGCTCTGAAGAGCCGTGAAAACCCTACATCAAGTGTACAAATCGCAAATATCGTTCGCGAAACACCCGCAACGGTGTTAACTCCGCGTCGATGTGTGATGTGTGTAACCGTGCGTTTGTTTCGTAGGTCGATCAGTTGCTGGTCAGCAAGTTGAGAGAAAACACCCAAGGTGAATGAACGTTCGTGATATTTTTTGTTGCAGAATATTGTTGTTCAAATTTTCCGCAACGCTCGCTTACCTGTGAGTGTCCCCGCCGGGCCAGACAGAGTCTCAGGACTCTTTGTGAGGAGGTTGCTGCTCAGTTTACACAGTTTGGGGGAGGAGGCAGGGGGAGGGGGCGGCCACTGTCGCTTGCTGTCAATCAAGTTAATTGCGCGGAATTATTCCCTTAAGTTTGGCGGCAACTTTGCACGATGCCGCCGGCTCACAATCACGTGGGATCTTTACCGTCCAACGCGAGGCGTACGGCACTCTGCTGATACCATCCGTCCATGTTCGCGTGTTTGTTGCGTCAATGCAGGAATTCCGTAAAGAGCTTGCAAGCTCACTGGGTATTTTTCCGCCTTAATAATAGACATCTATCTATCTATTTCTAAACCGCTTGTACTGGTGATACCGCTCACGTTAATCGCCCTGCTGACTTAATTTCGCCCCCGGTGCCCTTCTGTGATGGACTGGCGTCCCAATCCTGGGTATCCACACCAGCCGTGCACCCCGCATCTGCCCGGGATAGGCTCCGCGGCCCTGTAGATAGATAGATAGATGTTTATTATTACAGCAGAAAAATACCCAGTAAGCATGCTAGCTCGTTGCGGGACTCCTGCGACACAGCAAACATGCGTAGATCACGCGTACGCGACTAATGTTACCGGTGAAAATCCACTGCTGTGGAGAGATCGAGCGGCTAGCGGGAGCGACCGAACCGAACAACGAATCGGCACAGCACACCGCCGTTTGATACTGAACGCCCGGTCGGCGACTCCGCGCCTCCTTCGGCAGAGGCGGCCGCGGCGGCATCGTCGGAGCCGGGGGTCGTGAAGTTCAAGGTGAAGAACAGCCTGGGCGAGCGGGTGTTCTTCGCGAGCAAGCGGCCCTACCCGTCGGGGCCGGCTGCGGCCCGCGGCCCGGCCTGCGCCTGGCAGGCCGCGCTGACCGACGGAGCGCCGCGCGAGGTGCTGCGCGTCGTGCGCCGGTTCCGCTGCGGCTGCCACTGCTGCGGCTGCAACGGCGATGAGGTGAGTGGTGGCGGCAGTCGCCCTCCAGCAACACAACGGAGGGCGGAAGAGCGACGCTCGCGACCAAAGCACAGCAAGTTGGCGCGGTGGGGGAAGCTCAGGTGGTGCGTCTGCCAGTCATCTCGGTCGGGCAGCCCGTGGACACCTGGGTCTGTCTTGTGACCTTCACGTGGTCTCAGGGGTGCATATGGCCTGGCACAGGCGACGTGGTGACGTCACCGCCATTAGTTGTCGTTGTTGTTGTGTGTCGGCCTTCATGTGTGCTCGCTAGCTGCGCTTGACCCTACGGTCTGTTAGAGGCTACACAGGGGACCTTTGTCGCTTTGATCTGTGTGTATGTGTGCGTGAGAGGGTATCTGTGTTGTGAGTGTGTTTTGAGAGTGTGTGTGTTGTAAGATTGTGTCTGTTGTTTGAGTGTTGTGAGAGTGTGGGGAGCGGTAGCTCGGTGGTTAGCGCGCTGGGCTACAAACCTGTCAACCCGGGTTGATCGGGTCGCAGTGAGCCGGAAACTATCTCAGCATGGCACAGGGTGCAAGGCAGAGCTATACTTCAGGATGGGACGCCAGTCCATCACAGGGCACCGGGGGGGAATTTGAGTCCGCGGGCCAATTAACCTACGCAGCGGCGTGTGTTTGGACTGCGGGAGGAAACCCGTCTCGACCAAATCGCCACTCTCTCCCGCTCCCCCGGTGGTGCGAAATGTAACTCGCTTACCCCACCACCCCCGGCAGCTTGAGATCCAGTCGCCACCCGGCTGCATCATCGGCTACCTGCGGCAGCAGATGACCGACCCGGTGCCGTCGCTGTCCGTGACGGACGCTCAGGGCGAGGCGCGCCTGTGTCTGCGCGGACCCAGCTGCTCCGTCTACTGCGCTGCCAACAACTCCGTCAGCTTCCAGGTGACACCCGTCGTTCCCCTCCCCCGTATTCCCCCCCTTGTCCAGACGCTTGACCATCGTGCTTCGAAGAATCGCAAAGAAGAAGACTCATCGATAACGCGGCCGCGTCTCTCTCTCTCTCGTTCTCTCTCAAGAGCTGCTCTGTCGGGATAGCAGCACCGACCGGGGAACTTAGCGGGAAGGACTCATCACGGATATTCGTGTAAATATCTGCGAGCGATTCTCACCCGTGCATAAATACGTCCCTCTGGAAAGCTGCGCCCGTCCCCGTCGACCCCACCAACCCCCGCGTCTTCTCCGCCAGATCCTGAGCAAGGACGAGCGCTCGCAGGTCGGCACGGTCACCAAGCAGTGGATGATGTCCGCCGAGCCCAGCAGTGCCGGCAACAGCAAGGGAGGGAAGATCTTCATCCAGTTTCCGATGGACTTGGAACCGGCGCTCAAAGCAACGCTGCTCGCAAGCTGCTTCCTAGTCGTGAGTGTCACTCTCTATCTCTATCTCTCTCTCCGCGCGAGCGACGATCGTAAGAATCATTTATCATCGTCGCACCGTCGGAGGTTAAAGTAGCAGATGAGTAATCTATCTGCACGCGTGTCGATTGTAAATGTGGAGGAAGGGGTGATTACCGGAGGAACCCGGAGAATACCCAACGCGGCCAAGGGGATATGTGCATCAGGCGTCGTCACCACGGTCCGGAGTCGAACCCAAGTGCTCCTGCATTCCAGGCAAGGGGAGACGACATGACACCTTCTATGCGGGGAGGCTCATTGGCCGAAACGTTGACAATTATAGATCTTGGATACGTTTTCTTTTCAAGTAGTGCTACTGAAGAATATGCTTTTAAAAAAAGTATGTATGTTAAATAATAAAACGTCACGGCGGCACGGTGGCGTAGCGGTGAGTAGAGCTGCCGCCTCACAGCAACAGGGTCCCGGGTTCGAATCCCGGCTCGGGTGCCTTTCTGTGTTCTCCCCGTGTCCGCGTGGGTTTTCGCCGGGCACTCCGGTTTCCTCCCACAGTCCAAAGACACGCTTGCTGCATAAGGTTAATTGGCCTGCTGAATAAATTGCCCCCCGGTGCCCTGCGATGGACTGGCGTCCCATCCTGGGTACGGCCTTGCCTTGCGCCCCGTGTCTGCCGGGATAGGCTGCGGCTCAACGCGACCCTGCCAGGCTGGGGGTCACCTCGAACCTATTTCAGGATTAAGTGGTTCCTGACAACGGATGGGTGGACGGAGGTAGTTAAAATCCATCCATCCATACATTTTTATAATCTGCTTGTCCTGGTGAGGGTCGCGGTGGCTGCGCTTAAAATTGTTAAACATCGGTTAAAACAGTTTTACGTTTAAAGCGCTTAAACACTGACGCTGCTAGTGTAGAATATACGAGGGTTTAACCCTTTCCGGCAATGAGAAAAACGTGTTAAGATCTTTAGTGTTTAAAGAAAAAAGTGTTAAGATCTTTAGTGTTCAAAGATCTTAACACAAGGGTTAAACCTCGTACATTCTACATTATTTGTCCAACGGCAGAAAAAAGGTCTAATACTGCTGCTGTTGTTGTTGAGGAATGTTGACACCTACGACGCAGGTGACGCTGATGACGCCCGATGATGCTGACGAGTGTGCCCGGCGCGTGTGGGTTTGCGGTCCCACAGGACCACGTGTACACAAAGGGCCAGAGCAAGGCCCGTGGCACCACGCCGGTCGCGTCCTGCTCCGGCGGCCCGCGGGCGGGCTGCCGCCACTGAGGCCGGCGCGTCGCCGCGGTGGGCCCGCCTCGCCACCACCGCTGGCCTCCTCGCCCTAATCGTCCTGATCGGCGGTGTGATCGGCATCGTGGTAGCGGCCGTGATGTTGTAGAGCCGTCGAGAGGAACCCCGCTCCGTCTCCCACGGCAACGTCGTTACCATCGTCACCCATAGTTACCATCGTCTCCATCGTTGTCATGGTCACCACCTTGACGTTACAAACCGCCGAGCAGACCCCCCCCACCCCCGTCTCCATTGTCGCGTAGCCGTGCCGTGTACAACGCGCGCGAAACGACCTGTTTGTGTTTGTTCAATAAAAAGTTGAATGTTGTACTTGGTTTTCGCGGCTCGATTCACGACGGTCGCTCTTCAGAGCCGTTCTTCTTTCGGGATAGCCGTGTCGCTCAGCGTTCTGACTCTCGTCCCTCGCAATAGATGTTTACTATTACAGTGCAAAATACCCGGTGAGCTTCCACCTCTTTCCGGGATTCCTGCGACGCGACGAACACGCGAATCGACAAAAAAAACAATAAAAATGACAAATTAACACCGTGACTCACAAAACATAAAATGACCACAAACGCAGCTGTTTTTAACAGTTGTCCTGCTGGGAGTGGTAAGCAAGTTACAGCATCTCAGGGCACCGGGGGGGGGGCGATTTAGTCAGGCTAATTAACGGAGGAAACAGCATCAGGGACTCTGGGAGGAAACCGGAGTATTCGGCAACAGCCCATGCAGAGATGGGGAGAGACCGTGCAAACGCCCCACAGAAAGCCGGGAATCGAACCCGGGGGATTCTTGCTGTGAGGCGGCAGCGCCACTCACCGCTACGCCACCGTGCCGCCCCCGAATGAATGAATGAATGACGAACTATGACGCGGCTTTAAATCACGTACCGGGGCGAACCGCAGCGTGTCCCGTTAATACACGACCGCAGCCCGGCTGTCAATCACACCTCCCACCTCCCCCACCGTGCCAGCTGTCAATCACCCGCCTGGATTGGAACCACAAGGACCGCCCGAGGAATCTCCATGACAGCCTTATAATCCAGCCTCGCCGCGGTGCCAGGACCGGTTCGCAACCCGACGCTCCGACAGCGCTACGTTAAACAGTCGACACGGGCTCCCCGCGTGTAACGCATTAAGTGTACAATGTTTGTGTGTTTGTGTCGTGTTGTTTCCAAAGCAAAGTCCAGCAGCCGATGGCGCCTTCCGGACAAATAGCCGTGCAGGAGAATTAGTTTTGGGCAGCAGGTAACAAAACGCTGGGCTTTGAGCTTCGGGGTATCATCAGCAGCTGTCAGCCCGGTTAAAAGATATTGCCGTTGCGTTGTCAAATGGTATCGCGGAAAGAGGCATCCATCGATTTACGCCGGCGGTAGGGAACGCTTTCTCTTAGAGGTTCGAACAGGAACTCACAGTCTTACAGATTATCGAGACAAAAACACTACTGTAATACATTTGGACCTCTGAGGGCGGCACGGTGGCGTAGCGGTGAGTAGCGCTGCCGCCTCACAGCAAGACGCTCCCGGATTCGAATCTCGGCTCGGGTGCCATTCTGTGTGGAGTTTGCGTGTTCTCACCCGTGTCCGTGTGGGTTTTCGCCGGGCACTCCGGTTTCCTGGCACAGTCCAAAGCCATGCTGCTGCATTGGTTAATTGTCCTGCGGACTTAATTGCCCCCCGGTGCCCTATGATGGACTGGCGTCCCATCATGGATATAGCCCTGCCTTGTGCTCCGGCTCACCACAAATGTTGCTGATTCTCCGTTCTCTGTCGTTGTTGACATGCCGTTCTCTCCGCAGCCCTATGCAGCGCTTTTTGACCCTCGGGTGAAAGGCGCTCTATAAATGCTATTATTATTAACGCTAATCAGCAACAAATTATTGTTGTTTTGGGGTTTTTTTTTAATCCGAGCTGTTAAGAGAACGGCATGTTAACAACAAGGAGACCAAATAACCGAGCGTGAAGCAATATCGATATAGGATTAAGCAACTACTGCTGATGAGTTAATGTAAAGGT
>JAZEWU010000049.1:2811350-2828184 GCA_036362915.1 Geotria australis | reverse complement strand
CCCCCCCGTCACTCTCCCCGCCGTCTCTGCGGTTTCCTCGCTGTGCCTCTGAATCGTTCTCTCTTCGAACGCCCGTGGCTTCGAACGAAGTCGAGACACATTCGGAGTGCGAGGTCGCCACTGGACTGACGTACCCAGAGGGGCGTCGTCACCTTAGCCTTCCTTATACTCCGCTAACTGGTCACCTGTCGCTCTCATTGCTTTTTACATTCACAGGCAGGGTGCTATACATATATTCAATTCAATTCCACTTCATTGACAATTCCGCCATATGTACAGGACATATAGAGGATCAAAATCCCGGTGTTGGAATACACACACAGGATTGGCCCAGAAATACCGGACAACATTTCCTTCCTACATTGACTTGACTTGAGCGGTCTCGAGCAGTTCGAGTCAACAAGCACTTGCACACTTCGTGGACGTCGCCGTGTGTTTACCCCGTGCAGGAGACTCGGGGATCCCGGGATTGCCCGGCCGGCCAGGATCACAGGGGGCTCCTGGACAGGGATTCCCGGGCGCTCAAGGACCTCCGGGATCTCAGGGACCCGTTGGACCAGAAGGTGACAATTCCGCTCGGCTATCCTCGGTTATTTTGGTCTCCCCGTTGTTAACATGTCGTTCTCTCCACAGCTCGGATGATAAAAAAAAAAAACCCCAAAAATATATATAATAATAATTTGTTGCTGATTACCGTTCTCTGTCGTTGTTGATTTGTCGTTCTCTCCGCAGCCCTGTGCAGCGCTTAGTGACCCTCGGGTGAAAGGCGCTCTATGAATGCTATCGTTATTATTATCCTGATAGAGAGACGGCTCCGAAGAGGCGACCGTAAAAACCCAATCTATGTCTTTCTTATCGGAGAGTTCCCCGCGGAGCGTCGGCGATTGACGACGACCGAATGCGGGATCGCCAGGTTCGCCGGGACTCAAGGGAGACAAGGGCGACTACGGCACGCCGGGATTGAGCATGCCGGGACCTCCCGGAGACAGGGGCAATCCCGGTTTCCCCGGAACACCGGGCGGCATCGGACCGGCTGGACCACCGGGGCAACCCGGACGGGACGGCTTCCCGGGAACCCCGGGTGAGTGTCGCGGACACGCGGAGGGGACAGGCGCGCGGAGGTGACACGCGGAGGGGACAAGCGCGCGCACGGCTCCGTAGAGTGGCTGCGCGTGTAAACGCCGAGCGCGCCGTGATGTCATCCAACCGTGGCGTCGTCGCGGGGTGTGTTGCCCGCGCGTGCATGCACCGACGAAAGGATGACGTCATCCGAGCGTGGGTTGCCTCCCAATGGTGGGGGTGTCAGAGCAGAACTTTAACGGCCGGATGCCCTTCCTGACGCCGACCTCCTTTAGTCGGAGGGGTCTTCGGATCGTTATTTGTCTGGAACCTCCCCTCCAGACCTGTCCACCAAGGGAGACCCTAGCAGGAGTGCTGGACTCCAGATCTGTTCACCAAGTGAGACCCTAGCAGGAGTGATAGAGTACAGGTGACAGCTCTGTGGTTCATCGGAACACGCGAAACCCCTCCACCACGATAATGTCAATGTTTGTATACGACTAACATGCGGTTACGACTGTGTTGTTTTTAGGATTCAAAGGCGACATGGGGATCATGGGCACACCTGGGCCCCCTGGTCCACCTGGTCCTTTTGGGCAGACTGGTCCACTTGGACCCAGAGGTAACGAATCAGTGGCATCGTATGATAACCCCGTGGAATATGAACTCTGGGGTCAGAATTCCAGTTATTATTTGGACCGGACGGTAATAATATTATGAGAACAACAAGACTATGATCTCCAACTCCCCCTTTCCCCCACTTCCTGCTCCTCCACGTTCGGTGGGGAAGGTTAAGTGTGAAATGGTGTTTTGAGCCCGGGGTCAGAATGTTATGGGTGTCAAGTGTTTACTCAAATTCATTCGTACAGGCATGTACTTGGCAATAAGACTAATATAAACACAACGCTAAATGCTGGTGCAAATCCTTCAAGATCACCCTTAGTCTTCAACGGAGGGCGGAGGAGCGACGCTCACAACAGCGAGACGAGCGCCGAGCGGCCAAAGCACAGCAAGGTGGCACAGTAGGGAGCTCAGGTGGTGTATCTGCCAGCCATCTCAGTCAGGCAGCCGATGACACCTGGGTCTGTCCTGTGACCTCCTGTCGACGAGCCTTCGACACTTCACGTGGCCTCAAGGTGCATATGGCCTGGCACAGGCGACGTGGTGACGTCACCGCCACTTAGTGGCGAAGGACGGTTGTTGTTGTGTGTAATTCACGACTGACCGAGTAGTGAATCTCAGTCGGTCAGCCCAACTCAAGTGGGTCTGTCCCGTGAACTCTTGCCACAGTCACTAACTTCAAAGAACAACCTTAGATCCAAATTAGAATTAAAATGTCTGCTCTAGCCGTGATTGCAATCCTGGTTTGTATTTGAAATCTTGCACTTGTCCGTTCTCACAGTGCAGTAAGTTTTCCATCGCGATGTTCAACCGTTCTGCTTCTTTGCGATTCTTCGAAGCACGTTGTCTTTCAACCGTTGTGTCGCAGGAATCCCATACGCAGAGCTTGCACGCTCACTGGGTAATACTAAGCATCTGTGAGTTTGCCGCGGCGACGCAGCACGCGTGTTGTGGTTTTCCACAGGCAACGATGGGCAGCCCGGCTTGCCAGGGGACCCAGGTGGCTTCGGCTCCAAGGGAGACAAGGGCGAAGATGGTCTCCGTGGTCCACCAGGGGGAACCAACATGTCACAAGTGAAGGGAGAAAAGGGAGACAGAGGGCTTGCTGGTGAGTGACGCGGGAATTACGACGACAAACCACTGACGGTAACTGCGCCGCGTGCTTTCCGCGCGAACTCGAAGACGCAAAAGTCACGGGCGAGACGGGAAGGTGGCAAGGCGGAGAGCCGGTGCCAACGTTCGCCCTAGCTCTCCAGTCGCCTGTTTGCTAAGATGTGTTAAGTCAATTAACGGAGAAGCTCGCGCGCGGAAAAGCTGTCTCGATGACGCCGCTTCTCAGAAGCTTGACGAGGCCTCCGACACTGGAGACGCAAAGTCGCGAAGGAGGGTGGAGGGAGGCTCGACACGGCTATCCCGAAAGAGAAATTCTCATGCGTCGAGCCGTAAAAACCCACATCAACGGACAGACGCCAAACAGTCGCCTGCCTTAGTTTGCGCGTGTAAATTGCTCTTGCGCCTTTGGTGCCAAAGTGACGACTAATTCCTTGGCCGTTGTTGTGTAGGTATTCCTGGCATGCCAGGCCCCAAGGGATTCCAAGGCCTGCCTGGCTCCAACGGGCTGCCCGGCCAAGAGGGCCTTCCTGGAACACCTGGCCAGTCAGGTAAGGTCACCGAGCGCGGAGTCTTCCGTGTGGAGGAGCGGTAGCCGAGGGGATCAAGGTAGAAGCGTTCACATCACGATCCCTGTCAAGTAATACTTGGTATCACCTGCAAAATCTACCAAACACTTCAAAGCCGAGCTGAAAGACAACGATGTCCAGAAGCTCAACAGAAGCCCCTCAGTCTGGAGCAAGAAGAGAGGCCAATGCCCGCCCTTAAGGCCAGCACTGACTAATTCTATCTCTAAATGTTGAAGGGCTGTCTGCAACTAAAGAAGAACTTGTTGCAACGGGAAACTGTCATAGAACCATCACGCTTTGAAGAATCGAATCGAATTCGAAAGCCAAGGGGACCCGCACCCTGGTGGAACGTAACGCGATGTGGCGTGCGAGCGGTTTAAATCCCCCTCCAACCGAAGGTTACGGGGATGTCACACACGTGTTTGTTTAACGGCAAAAGTCATCTTAAAATTTAAATGCAAGGGGCAGTGTAAGGAAATGGGAAACTGTAATTTGACCAGCACGCTAGGAAGAATCGCAAAGAAGAAGAATCTTAAAATTAGGCTGCGTATTGTACATAGGTGGAATTTATTTCTCGTCTCAAATTTTTTCATAATTTCAAACTAATTGGGCAGAGTTTATAAATTGTCTCTTAAACTAGCGGTAAAAGTGCTCATAGGTAATTAACTCTTAAACGCAAAAGTCACCATAATTTAATTATTGAGGCGTGTGTGTCGCTTTGTCGCGGAGGTTTCACTTTTGGGGCACGAGGTGGTGCGACCGTCTCTCACGCGACGCACGGACCGCACACGTGACGTACGTCTGGTCGTACGTGACGCACGGACCGCACACGTGACGTACGTCTGGTCGTGCGCAGGTCCCAAAGGTGATTCTGGATTCCCCGGCGGTCCCGGGCAACCTGGGCAGCCCGGTCCCAAGGGATCGATGGGAGACATGGGCTTTCCAGGTATGTACCAGGAACGTCCATCCATCCATCCGTTGTCAGAAACCGCTTGATCCTGTGCAGGGTCGCGGTGAGCCGGAAGCCTATGCCGGCAGACGCGGGGCGCAAGACACGGCTATACCCCAGCTGGGACGCCAGTCCCTCACAGACCAGGAATGGCACGGATGGCAAATGCCTGTTCTCATCGCCGTCTCTCAGTCTGTCTGTCTGTAACGTGCACGTCGCGATCAAGCGTCGTGAAGATGGTTCGACAATAAATTGGATTTTACAACCGAGTTGCGATGCCGTTAGAAAAACTGGAAAAAATATATCAGCACGTTTCCAAACGTTTACGTGAGACAACATTTACACGACCCATGGCCATGCGTGAGTGCTTTTCTCCATTCTTTCCACACACAGGTCCTGGTGGTCTCAAGGGCATCCCAGGCAACCCAGGGAGCCAGGGTCCCCCAGGTAGTTCTGGATTCACCGGGGTCAAAGGAGCCAAGGGAGAATCCGCCCTGCCAGGCCAAGGAATTCCCGGACTACCAGGCCTGAAGGTGCTTTGTTTGCTTTTGAAAACAGGAATGCTTTTTCGTCGCTTGTGGTCAATATTAATAATAATATAAATTTATATAGCGCCTTTCACCCGAGGGTCACAAAGCGCTGCACAAGGGCCGCGAAGAGTTGTTAGAGAACAGGCCGGGGGGGAATGAAGGTCTCAATTAACTGTTTCAGAGTTCCCTTGAAGTTTCATTCGCACAAATTCCGCAAAGAAAGGCACCTGAGCCAGGGAATCGCACCCGAGGCCTTCTTCCTGCGAGGCGGCCGCGCTACTCAGCGCGCCGCCGTGCCGCCCAACTCGCGCGTAACCGTCGTTGTTTTGATTGTGCCGTTCTCGTCTCGAACAGGGCGATCCTGGGAGCCCTGGTTTCAACGGGCCACCCGGCCAGAAAGGTTCCCCGGGGACGCCCGGCCTTCCCGGGCCTCCTGGGAATTCCGGTTCAAAGGGAGACTCCGGGCAGCCAGGATTTCCAGGTAAATTTCGGAGCGGAAAGAGATAATCTCTAAACCTGAACCGGAGGATACCAGAATTTCACTCCGTAGCCGCTCTTGCGTACTGTCGCTATCGAGCGTTCCTCCTCTTGTCTGTCACGACGTTTCGCCATCCACGTTGGAGGCACCGTCGGGGTTCTGAAAACCTAGGTCGATAAACGGGAGAATACATCCATAGTATTTTTTATGAGTTTAGGCCACGTGAAGAGTATGTAAGTGTCGTGTGCCCGTCGATATGTTGGAGAGCGAGCGAGCGCACAATACTTGGTGGGTGCAAGTGCCACCAAAACGTCCAAACTTCTTGGCAAGTATTGTGTGCTCGCTCGCTCTCCAACATATCCACGGGTATATGACACCTTACATACTCTTCACGTGACCTAAACTCATAAAAAATACTATGGATAACATTGGTCAGGAGAATACCACGTTGTCGGGAGGTCAACTGTGGTTGTCGCGTGGACAGACCCTCCGACTGAAGGAGGTTGGCGTCGGGAAGGGCATCCAGCTGTGAGATTCTGCTCCAACACACCCCACCTTTGGCGGGGAAACGGCCAACCCGGGATGCTTCCAACGTGGGAGGCAACACCTCGCGAGGGAGAGAGGAAGAGCGCTCAGCGACACGGCTCCGAAGAGAACCTACATCAGTAAATACGCTTTGTTTTGTTATTGTTTTGTGACACTCAGGCAACCCAGGGATTCCAGGTCCTAAAGGTCAAGATGGATTTCCCGGAGGACCAGGCCGCCCAGGAGGCCCAGGTTCACCAGGTAAGCTCCCCGCCGTGCCCTGTCACCCTCCCCCCCCCGCCAGGACATGGCTATAGAGGCGCAGGCCTGCAATTCAATCCCTGCAATATAATAACACAACGCTCGACGGCAACGTGCCCTCGAGGCTTTGCCGGCGAAACAATCTCGATTTGCAATCGGTAATTTCGAAAAATCTATTTCGGGGGTCGGTGGGGCGGGGGGCGGGTTAGTTGCAAAGCGCCGCGGCCGTTTCCCATCGCCGGCGCGACAGCTCGGCGTTTAACGCCCCGACGCCGCCGGAGCTCACGCCCGCCCGCTCCGAGTGAGAACGCGATAATTGCCGCGCGGCCTGGCGCTAATTGCGTCGGGCTCCCCCGCGGGCGCGTGCAGGAGACGCCGGTCGTCCCGGGTTGCCCGGACCGCTGGGAGAGAAGGGATTTCCCGGCAAGGACGGCATTCCCGGCACGGCAGGACCGAGGGGAGATCCCGGTGAGCGGCCGAGCAGAACCGCGAACCTGCGCGTTACGTTTTTTTTTTCCTTAACGCTTTCCTTGCCGAGATCGGAAGCATGTTTTATACGCTCGCGGCCGCTTTCGCCGTCGCGTAAAACGTTCGTTGTCTCTTCCAGGTCCCCCCGGCAGGGGTGCTCCGGGCCCCCCGGGGAACACGGGCTTCCAAGGTACGGAACGGCGTCGCAAACATAATCCCGCTCGGCGCCGGCGGCCGAGACGCTTAGTTGCTGTAGAAAGTATTCGAACGGTCAAATAGCGGCACTTATTTTAAATAACATACCGCCGTCAGCGTTCACGCACGGCTCGACGAACACCTCGGCAGGCCGTCGCGATCCACTCGTGGTTTTTCGCGACCCCGTTGAGCTGCGACCCACGAGCCGATCCCATCGCCCCCCATCTCTGCGGCGGCCGCTATCTCTCGAGGGTGGATTCCGTCCTTCGGCCTACGTCCGAGCCGTCCGTCTCTCCGGAACGGGCCCCCCACGCGGCGCGCGGTTCGACGCGGCGCGCGGTTCGACGCTCGTCGGCTGCCGCGTGAGTTGTTTTGTTTACGTTTTTTTTGTTCACGTTCCAGGCATCAAGGGAGACCCGGGCCTGCCCGGTGTCGGAGGGGTCCCTGGATTCCCTGGATCAAAGGGAGACTCCGGAGATAAGGGGCCCATGGGCCTCGATGGATCACCAGGTCCTCCCGGGCCTCCCGGGCGAACTGTAGAAGGACTGAAGGGCAACGCAGGTGTCCCCGGACTGCCAGGTCTTCCAGGTCAGGCCTCACACTGACCTCGTGGTCCGTGACTCGACACTTGGGTGGTGTGGCTGCCGTCTGCCTGAGTTGGGGGTTAAGGAGGCGGCCCATTGTATAGTGTGTGTGTTTGTGGATCTCTGTGTGAGTCTGTGGATCTCTGTGTGGGTCTCTGGATCTATGTATGAGTCTGTGGATCTCTACACGAGTCTTGATCTCTGTGTGGGTCTGTGGATCTCTGTGTGGGTCTGTGGATCTCTGGGAGTCTGTGTTTCTCTGTGTGGGTCTGTGGATCTCTGTGTGGGTCTGTGGATCTCTGTGTGAGTCTGTGGATCTCTACATAAGTCTTGATCTCTGTGTGAGTCTGTGGGTCTCCACGCGAGTCAATCTCCACGCGAGTCTGTGAGTCTCTAAGGGTGTTCTGTTGTGTTTCTTACGTGGTTTTGTTTTTGACAGGAAACCCTGGCTTTCCGGGCCAGCCTGGGCCTCCCGGGATTGGCGGCATCAAGGGCGATCGTGGGATCCCAGGTTTCCCCGGAAATCCAGGTCAGCCCGGCCTGAAGGGAGAGGGTGGCTATCCAGGACAGCCGGTGAGCTCACACCTTCACGCCGCCGACTTACCTCGCCCTACAGTCGTACCCCGAGTTACGGCTCCTCGACTGACGGCGCTTCGGACTTACACATATTTTGAATTGCCGCCATTCCGCCGAAAGTTGCGGACGCTTGCTTCGGAGTTAGAGCTCTTTAGCAGCGTTAGTACGCTTATTTTTTTTTGCAAAATAAGGCCTGCAGTGTTTCTTTTCATTGCAAATGCTTCACATTTACGTCAGTTATGCACGCATATGACGGCCGCAGTGCAGTAAACGCATCGACAAGCGATAAAAAACGGCAGTGCTTCGACTTGCCGACATTTTCGAGTTACGGTATCGGCCTGGAACCTGCTTCCCTTCGACTGTCGTTGTTATTGTGTACTTTTCCCCAATTGCCCGCGCCACCGTTGCCTGACCGTGGTGCCTCTCGTGATTTATTTCAGGGCGGCTTGGGACGGCCAGGGTTTGACGGTCCCAAGGGTGACCCTGGTCCCCAAGGTGCTCCAGGATTCCCCGGTAAGTTCCCGCAATGCCTCCACGCCGCAGGCGTCACGCGGAACGCACCGTGGGAATAAACAGAAGGGCATCTCGCGAGCGGTGAAGAGGGGAGAACTATCTGTCCAAGCGTGGTCTTGACAGGCGGTTCGATTCCCGCCTTGGGCGCCTGTTCCGCGTGGCTTTCCTCCGGAGTTCTCCTCGGTTTCCTCCGACAACTTAAACAAAAAAAAACACCCGTTAATTATTAGGCAGCACATCTTTGGACTGTGGGAGGAAAACTTGAGTGCCCGCCGGAAAACCCACGCGGACACGGGGAGAACATGCATCTCCGACAAAGAAAGGCACCCGAGCTGGGAATCGAACCCGGGGGCTTCTTGCTGTGAGGCGGCAGCGCTACTCACCGCGTCACCCGCGGTGTACACGGCGGGCGATCGTTTAACCTTTCGTTGTCCGTGCGATGTGTGTCTGCGTGTGCTCACCGGCTTGCGTTCCGCGCTGCAGGTATGAAGGGCTCGTCTGGTCTTCCGGGAATCAACGGAGGGTCAGGAGACAGGGGCTACCCTGGTCCAAAGGGTGAGAAAGAACTTCCCACAACGGACACAAATCCATGGCCGCAACGCGTCGCACCACGTGCCCTGCATTGCGCGATCCGAGATCTCCGTTAAAGAGTCGGACGGCGACGAAAGTCAACGCGAGTCTCTGAAAGTCGGCGCGAAAGTCAACGTGATTGTTCTGCTCAAACGAGCAACGAGGCTCAATCTCCCGTTCGGAGCTCCGAGCTGTCCGTTAAAGAGTCGGCCGCTGACTTTCACTGAACCTTGAAATGCCAGTCGCATCGAATTGCCGTATAAAAACCAAATTGGATTGTATTAAATATCTCTCTCTATAAACCGTTTTTGATTACTTAACTTTTATGTGAAGCAAGGCACGTTTTATTGGTTTACCGTAACCTCTGAGGCGATTCTTTTGTATTAAATATCTCTCTATCTTTTATGTGAAGCAAGGGCACCCGAGCCGGCATTCGAACTCGGGGCCTTCTCGCTACGCTCCGCCACCCTATCGCCCTATATTATCGACGTCGTTATTCCTCTGCCCGCCCTAGGTCCACCAGGTCCCCCGGGCGTGTCGGGGCCCGGCACGATCATAAAGGGAGAGTCGGGGCTGCCCGGGAACCCTGGGCCACCTGGGCCACGCGGGCCGCCCGGTCAGTCAGGCCAGCCAGGGCTACCCGGTAAGTTCTCCGGCCGGCGAGCTTCTTCTTCTTTTCGATTCTTTGAAGCGTGATGGTTATGTGAGAGTTTCCCATTTCTTTACACAGTTCTTTGCATTTTTAATGAACTCTGCAAGGTCTTTTGAGCTGCAGAGGTTGCATAGTACAGTGCAGACAAGGCAGTGCTCCATAGTATGGTCTGCTTCTCCACATTCACAGCGCACCGGGAGGCAATTTAGTCAGCAGGCCAATTCAACGTAGGCAGCAGTCTCAGAGACAGAAGCCAGTGTCAGAGACAGGAACCAGCGTTAGAGACAGGAGCAAGTGTTAGACGTAGTAGCCAGTGTTAGAGACAGGAACCAGTGTTAGAGACAGCATCTGCTGCTTCCGACGTTTCGCCGTAATGATATTTTAATTACGGAATTCGCCAACTTGTCAACGACCCAGAAGCCGGTGGCTCAGGTTACGTCCCGGCTCACGGTGCGCGCTATCTTGATTCCGTCCCTCTCATCCCTCCCAGGTGCCTCCGGCCAGCCAGGCAACCCCGGTGAAGACGGCATTCCCGGAGTTGACGGACCAGGCGGAAGGAAGGGCCAGTCCGGCCCGTCTGGTCGCCCAGGTGAGTCGTCCTGTTTCACCTGCGCTCATCCACTCGTTGTTGTTGTCGTTTGCTCGGGGTTGCGTTGCCGATGCTTCTGTTGCACCTGCACTATGTCATAACGACTCAGGGGGTCCCGCGCTTTACGATATTGCTAATCCGTTCCAGAGCACGTGTCGTCACGTGAATCCGTCGAGAAGTGAGACCGATAATACTGTACGCCGTTTTATGGCAACTCGTTCCGAGACCTCGGAAGTTGAGATGTAAACACTTAAAAGCGCCGCTGTTGGCTGAGAAGCTACCCGAGCGGCGTGCCGTTTGCATCGCCGATTGGCCGCCGCGCCACCCACGCCACGTCGTGACACGTCTCGTAAAGTGAAATTTGATCTTACCTTGACACTAATGTTCTTATAGATAGAGTGTATACTGTAAAGCGAGTTAATAATAATGCTAATAGGATTTTATAGAGCGCCTTGCACCCGAGGGTCACAAAGCGCTGTACAAGGCCCGCGGAGAGAACGGCATGTCAGCAACGACAAAAAAAACGAATCAACACTAAAGCAACAAAATTAAATGATACAGGCTGCTTTGAATACACTGAAAGCTCGTGAAACTGGCAATCTTAAGAGCAGCAAAAATCTGCCAGCGTACCCTAAGATGGCCGTCACTTCCTTAAAGACAAACACGCAGGGAGGGTGAGCGACAGGGGGAGACATAGGGACACAGAGGCCATCGTAAAGCGAGGCACCACTGTATCTGTGTCTGTCTGTGTGTTGGTGTATCTGTATGTACCTCTGTATGTGTGCGCGTGTGACGTGATAGTAAGGTTCTTGTCGAGGGGATATCGTAAAGTGATTTAACCGTATTGTATCGGGCGTGCAATCGACGCGCGAGAAGAAAACCCGCCGTTGACGCCGGGCCGCGTGCGGTTTTTCCAGGCGAGCGAGGGTTCCCAGGGCCTCAGGGCAGCGACGGAATTCCCGGCAATCCCGGGCAGCCCGGACCTCCGTCCATGCCGCACGGCTTCATGGTGACGCGCCACAGCCAGTCCGTGGACGTTCCCTCGTGTCCCCCGGGCCTGGCCAAGCTCTACGACGGATACTCGCTGCTCTACGTTCAGGGCAACGAGCGATCGCACGGCCAGGATCTCGGTACGAGTCGAGGCCTCGGTCCCCGGACCCTCCGTTCGGGCCACTCTCCACCCGTGGCTTCTGCTGCTTCCCTTCGCTGTGCTGAGCGTTCACAACTACACTCACACACAAATCAATGCCGCCGCGTGTCACACTGCAGTTTGACTAATCTGCAAGTAGCTAGGTTAATCGAACTTACCGATATACATCCTAATATATAGGAAGCAGCGTGTGGCAATATGGTGCCGGCAAACCGCCTGGCTGCCTCCTCCGCCTCTCTGTGCTTTCCTCGCTACGCCTCTGGGTCGTTCTCTTGTCGAATGAGTACCTTCGACAGTGAATGAATATGTGCGCGTTATAAATGTTAAATTATTATAATTTGTTTTATTACGGCTGTTCCCAAAGTGTGCGCCACGGCGCTCCCGGGGCGCCGCAGTCAAGGGGGCGACTCGCGGGATATTCCACATTTTTCGACGCGTGCCGTATATGTTCTGACTTTGAGCGCCGTGGAAAAAAAATCCTGATACACTAAGGGGCGCCGTGAACCGAGATAGATTGGGAACCGCTGGCCTGGTAGAAGTTGTCCGGATCGTTTTGTACCGGTGTAGTTTGTCACGGCTCGTTTCGCGATGGTTGCTCTTCAGAGCTGTTCTTTCGCGATAGCCGTGTCACCGAGCGATCGCCGGCTAACTCCGTGCGTGTGTTTGCAGGCACGGCGGGCAGCTGCCTGCGCCGCTTCAGCACGATGCCGTTCATGTTCTGCAACCTGAACAACGTGTGCAACTTTGCGTCGCGTAACGACTACTCCTACTGGCTGTCGACGCCCGAGCCCATGCCCATGACGATGGCGCCCGTACACGGCCCACAGATACAACCGTTCATCAGCAGGTGACGGAGACTTTTTGATTTCGACCACACGTTACTGTACTGGGGGGCGGCACGGTGGCGTAGTGGGGTAGCGCTGCCGTCTCACAGCAAGAAGGTCCCGGGTTCGAATCTCAGCTCGGGGGACTTTCCGTGGTGGAGTTTGCACGTTCTCCCCGTGTCCGCGTGGGTTTTCGCCGGGCGCTCCGGTTTCTTCCCACCGTTCGAAGACACGGGCAGAACACGTGCGGAAAGGCACCCGAGCCGGCAATCGAACCTGGGACATGTTATTTTAACAGGAAATTCTCCAGATGTGCTCAAGAGAAAGCCGTCGCCCGTTGACCCCGTAAAGATTTCCACGCCGCGCACCGACGCCGCGATTCACGACGCGCGGGATGTGAAACAGAAAAAACGGAAAAATCACGGAGTTAGCGAGCCGCGACGATCGCTGCCTTTCGTCGGAGACACAACATCGCTCGTAAACGTCGAAGCGTTTTCCTCCGCGATAAAGCACAGCCGCTTTCGCATGAGGAGCGCCGCTTTAATAAATCACTTGACGGGGTGATATCGGCAGCGTAGGTCCCGCTGGCTCTTGTTGCCCGGTTCTAACGGGATAGATAGACAGACGGGATTCCTAGCGACACGAAAAACACGCGAATTGACAAAAATGAGCGAGTGTGAGCACGTGCGAACGAATGTGTGCGTGAGTGCGAGTGGGTGTGTGCGTGTGTGTTCGTGTGTGCGAGCCAACCACTGGGGGAGCGGTAGCTCAGTCGTTAGCGCGCTGGGCTACAAACCCGGCGACCCGGGTTCGAATCCCGCTCACGTCCAACAACCAGTGACGATTTTCTGAACCGGTCCTAGGCCTCCTCGCGTGCCGTGTCGACCTTCATGGGCGCCACTTGCTAACGGCACTTGACCCTACGGTCTGTTAGGGCTATACTGGGGGATCTTTGTTTTTGCATGTGTGTGTGTGTGTGTACGTGCGTGACTCTTTGACGTGCGTGCGTGCGAGCCAGCCGCCCGTGCGCCGTTGTGAGTCGCGTCTCCGCGGTAACCGCCGTAAACGTCTCCGCAGATGTGCGGTGTGCGAAGCGCCGGCGATGGTGATCGCCGTTCACAGCCAATCCATCGTCATTCCCCCGTGCCCCAACGGATGGGCGTCCATTTGGATCGGCTACTCGTTCATGATGGTATGTCTTGGCCGCGCGCTCGCTCGCTCGCTCACGCACGTGCACACACACGCACGCACAACGGCGCGCAGCCAAAGGGTCTCCGTGTAGCCTCGACAGACTGGAGGGTCAAGTGTTGTTAGCGAGTAGCGCCTATGAAAAGCCGGCATGGCTCACGAAGTGGGTGGGTGGTCACTGCAGGCGCGTCGCAGTCGCGGATGTTGCGACACCCGCACTTTCACAGAAACATGATTCCATCCCCCCCCCCACTTTTTCCTGAGGTAGTCTCATATCATATGTTACGACACCCGCACTTTCACAGAAACATGATTTCATCTCCCTCACTTTTTCCTGCAACAAGACAAAGATCCCCTATATAGCCTTAACAGACTGTAGGGGCAAATGCTGTTAGCGAGCACCTATGAAGGTCGACACGGCACACGAGGGGGTGGGTGACCAGCACCACGCCCGGCCGCCTTTGTCTCCCTAGTGGCGATGTTTACACACCGCACTAGGTACTCATTTGAGGCTGAGTCGACCGAGGGGAGGCCCAGGACCCCGTTCGGAAAATCGTCACCGGTGTCTGTGGCCGCGAGCGGGAATTGAACTCGGGTCTCTGGGTTCGTAGCTCAGCGCACTAACCGCTAAACTACCGCTGACATACACACACATAAGACACACACACGTGCATCGGCACACGTGTATAAATACACACGCGAGCACATATACATCTGGGAGAAATGAAAAAAAAAAGGTTCTGAGAATAAAGTTATCAAAATAGACGAGACGACAGAATGCTTGACCCAGTTCCACACATCAGCGTGCCCGGGCAGCGATCGTAGGATCGATTCGTCTGCCGGCGAGAACGCACGGGCGATTCTCTCTCCGCGTTGCCAGATCTTTCTTTAAATCAGGAGGGGAGCCCGTGGAGACCAAAAACGTCTTGTTTTCGAGGGAGACCCTGGCTCCCCTTAAAGTAATGCAGCGCAGTGCATTGGTCCTGGAAGCTATAATTTTTCACAAATCCACGTCAACCAACGTGGCGAGGTATGGTCCAACAACCTCCCCCCCCCGCCACGTGTTCCTCCCCCCAACCCGAACCTACACAGCAGCGGAATTGGTAACGGGCCTGGACGCTATTAGTTTATCAACGGAGCGTTCACGAGCTCCACATGATGATGTTAGACCGAACGCACGAGCGAATGCACGCGACTCGACAGGTCTTGGCAATTGCAGCTGGGGCGAGCGGGTAACATCTGAGCACGTGCCTTTCATTGCCCTGTCCGGGGGACATCACACTGCTTTCCCTTAGACTCGTGTACACCGACAGTACCGCGTGGAGCCGTGCGTGTGTGGTTCCGATCGCAGAGGCGCGAACTGTTACTATTTACTATTGCTCTTCAGAGGTGTTCTTTCCGGGGATAACAGTGTCAACTGAGCGCGATCGCCATCTCTAACGTCACGACGTTTCGCCTCCCGCGTTGGAAGCGCCGTCAGGCGTCGGAGGCGAAACGTGGCGAGCGGGAGAGACTGAGATCGCTCAGTGACACGGCTATCCCGAAAGAACACCTCTGAAGAGCAATAGTAATAGTGTTCGAATTTTACAGAGCGCCTTTCACCCGAGGGTCACAAAGCGCTGCACAAAGGCCGCGGAGAGAACGGCATGTCAACAACGACAGACAAAACAACTAATACAAAATATCTAAAAAAAATAAAAAAAAATTGGACAGCACCGCTGACCTTTCCGACCCTGCCCTCCCTAACCACGTGTAGCACACGAGCGCCGGGGCTGAGGGTTCGGGCCAGGCCCTGGCGTCGCCGGGATCGTGCCTCGAGGAGTTCCGATCGGCGCCGTTCATCGAGTGCCACGGCCGCGGCACGTGCAACTACTACGCCAACTCGTACAGCTTCTGGCTCGCGACCGTCGACAACAGCGAGATGTTCAGGCAAGTGTCCGGTGGCGAGCGATGCCGAGGTGGCGGCGCGGTGGTAACGTCTGTGCCTCCTGATATAGATAGATAGATAGATTTGTATTATCACAGCAGAAAAATACCCAGTGAGCTTGAGAGCTCTTTACGGGATTCCTGCGACACAACAAACATGCGAAGAGAGAGAATGGTCTTGCCCGAGGTGGTTACAGTCCCGCCTCGGGAGCCTTTCTGCGTGGAGTTTGTGTGTTCTCCCTCCGCCCTGTTCTGCGTGGGTTTCCTCCGGGTTCACCGGTTTCCTCCCAAAACAAGAAAAACAAACACTCCTTAATTGGCCGATATCATTATAATATGTAGGACGCAGTGTGGGGCAATATGTTGTCAAGCAGGAAAGAACTGCTGAGCTATGTAGCTCTTTTCAACGGTTGTCCAGCGGGGAAGGGGTAAGGAAGTTCCAACATTTCAGGGCAAATTCAGTCAGGACTTTCTCACCGCCTCGCTGCTGGACAACTCAACAGTGCACCTGGCCTGGCACAGGCGTCGCGGCGACGTCACCGTCACTCAGTGACGAACCTCACACTCCGTCCCTCCGTCCCTGTGCCTTGTCAATCTCAGGAAGCCGCAGTCGGAAACCCTCAAGGCTGGAGAGCTGCGTTCGAGGATAAGCCGGTGTCAAGTCTGCATGAGGAAGACATAACGCTCCTTCCGAAGGGGGGGGCTGGGCGGGGCGGGCGGTGGTGTGATTTTAAACACAGCAATGATTTCACAAGGGTGCTCTCTGTGTAAATGATACAAACTCTATGCATATTTTATTGTGTGTGTACCTCAGGCGTCTATGTTGTGTAACGCAGGCCTTCCAACTCGGCAGCACATCGGCCGGAGGTTTTTCGGGTTTCGGAGGGAAATGCCCTCTTGACGGCGCCACGCGCGCGCAACACACGCACGCACACACGCACACAAGAACACAACAAAGACAAAGATCCCCCGTGTAGCGTTAACAGACTGTAGAGGCAAGTGCCGTTAGCGAGTAGCACCTATGAAGGTCGACACGGCACACACAGAGTGGGTGGATGACCAGCACCACGCCCGGCCGCCTTTGTCTCCCTAGTGACGAGGTATACACACCGCACTAGGTACACATTTGAGGCTGAGTCGACCTAAGGGAGGAGACCCAGGACCGGTTCCAGAAAATCGTCACTGGTATTGGCCGTGAGCGGGATTCGAACTCGGGTCATAGCCAGATTCGTAGGCCAGCGCGCTAACCACTGGGCTACCGCTCCCCACACGCACACACGCACGCACGCACACAGGCCGTCGTAGAAACTCGTGAGGAATTCGCGATGTCGTGGGAGCGGGTGAGAGGACGGGGTGGATGAAACCGTCCCGTCTTGTTTTTTTGGAAAAGGAAGGGTGTTTTTTGTTTGTTTTTTTCCCTTCTCTCCAACGCGGGCAACGGAAAACCCCCTCCCGATGTGCTGCCACCACCTCCCCCCAACCCCCGCCGCCCCCCAC